>JALBCR010000271.1:0-46205 GCA_030710515.1 Abscondita cerata
CCAGTATTACTTCGTTCACTTAATTATTATTGACACTTCTGCCTGTGCTCTCTCGCTTTTATTTACCCCGCTCTATATATGATGGTAGTTTCCTATTTCTTCTTGGCTTTGTCCTTTTTCTCCGTCTCCGTCAATACCGCAACATCTATCTTCATTCTTTCTATTTCACTGAGTACTTCTTCTTGTTTCCTTCCTATTCCTTGTATATTCCATGTACATACATATATTAAATTATATTTCTTATATTGAGACTTTTTGTGTTGGTTAAAAGTTTTAGCAGTTTTAACATTTGCAAATTGCCCCCTCCGTATCCATTGGGCTCCTTCCATTGGAAGTGTGGATTTCCACCCGGAGACTGTTATTTATTAACAGTTTTTCTATTCTGCTAGCTTGTCGGTTTTACATGGGATGATATGCTAATTCAATCGCCAAAATCCTCTTTCTTTCTCCATACGGGCTTGGGACGCGTTAGCAGGATTTTTAAATACTTTAAAATTCGAAATATGTGTGTGAGTTAACGGTATTTTTGACTACATAGAATATGCCCAAAATCTAATCAGATCTGCGGAATTGTAAATAAAGTTTTTTTATTCAACTTCACTTCATACCATAACAACTAATATTTCCGATATCCCCATTCGTAAAACATTTAAAATAATAGATTTTTAATTGCTGAACGATAGATATTTCCTCCTATAAGTTTTTAGTAATTAATTTGTTCTTCGTTGAGTAGAGGCACCCAAAAACCACTATGTCGTTTTTTCAGGCAACGTTTCATGCATCCAGAATGTGTGCACTTCTTCAGGCTTCGGTTTATTAAAAGAATACATTTAACAGTAGAGTTATATACATATACATCATATCCTTAATATATTAATCTAATTATAGGTGATTGAGTCGACTACTTACTTAAAACAGAAAAAATGGTCCACCACTTGAATAAGTGTAAAAAAAAGTACATGGATATTAAACAAACACAAAATAAATTATCAATTAAATGTAAATGAACAATTAAATGTAAATAAGTACTCTCTCTCTAAGTTCGTGAATCGACACTGATGACATACTCAAAGTAGGTGGTAGGTTAGAACATGATGATTAACATTTGACATCAAGCACCCCATTGTGACCCCATTCACTGCTTTGTTAATCCGTCATGTACACGAACGCCACTTACATGCTGGTTGTCAGACTACCTTATCATTTATTCGACAACGGTTTTGGCCGTTAAGTGGTCGTAATACTGTACGTAGTATTCTCAGAAAATGTATGAAATGCTTTAAAGCTAATCCTTCATCTATGTCCAATTTAATGGGTAATCTATCACTGTCTCCGTGCTTAACACCTTCTTGTGTTTTTGCTATCTGCGGCGTAGACCGAGTTTTATAGCAGCTTTCAGGCGCTTTGTGGTAAGACGTGGTATGTGCAATAACCTATTGTCCGACAATAGATCCGAATTTCATGGCGCGTCAAATGAGTTTAAAAAAAATTTACGACATTCTTAATAGCGACTCAGTTCATAATTATCTTGATACTGATCAAATGAAATAATCTTTTATATCTTGTCGTTCCTCTCATTTTGGAGGTTTGTGGGAAGCCTTTGTCAAATCTTTAAAGTACCATCTTAAGCGTGTATTGTCAAGTAACTCTTATAGATTTGAGGAATTCTCAACTCATAGTAACTCAGGTAAAAGGGATATTAAACTTTACACCCCTAATCCTTTTCTCCACTGACCCAAGCTTACCTTGAGGCATTGCCACGCAGGCCATTCTTAATTGGACAACCTCTAAATGCCGCTCCGTAAATTAATGTTACCAAATTACACACAACCGTTATTCAAGATTCGAAAAGCATCTACAAAGGCTAAGCCAACTAATATGGAGTCGATTGGAAAAATGATTACCTACATAATCTGCACCAACGTAACATCTAGAAGTTACAAAAGGAGTTTAACGCAGTTGATGGAAGTCTGGTTGTCCTCCGCGATAAAAACACTCTACTGCAGCAATAGAAGCTAGGCCGAGTCATTGCTATTCACCTCGGAACAGACGACATCGTTAGAGCTGTCAGTGTTTTAACAAGAAATGGTGTTGTGAAACGCGCCATAACGGAATTAAGTCTATTGCCGTGGAACAATTGAATGGGTTTTGTTGTATTATTTATAGTATGTTTTGATTTAATATCGTAAATGTTTATTTACCATATTTTATACTCTGTTAGTATAGTTATACGAATTGTATTTTTATTTTTTGAAAGCTAGAGCTCTCAAAGCCGCCGTTCCGTATGTTCCGCATTATCTTCATCTCAGCCGAGAACTTAAGTTTTAGGTGTTATATTGGTATGAATTTTTACGTCATACTTGACGTGTAACCAAAGTAAGATTGCTATTACTATAGTAGTTAAACGAATCGATGTAATCAATTACAAATGAAAACTATAATTAAAATATGATAAATAATAGATCAACTACAAATATAAGAATAGTTATAAAAATTATTAAAGCTGCGGGTATGTTACTTTTACCACGTATTTGCGTTTACAAACGGCATTAAATTTAGTATTTAATCTAAGTTAGTATTTATTTTTTGTTTTCTTTTATTATACAATTAAATTTAATGTGTGCATAATCAAATCTTTAATTAAATATATAGTTAAACCATAGCAAAATATAACTTAGAAGTTACGTAACTGCGTGCCTGCTTGTGGTGTGTGTTCACCCATTGTTAATAAGTATCTATGGAGATATTGGTTGTAGCACTTTATTTATTTTTTAGACTAGAAAACCTTACTGTAAGTAAGAACAAACTGCTAGTAATAATATAATAAAAAATTACACTGTTTAAGCTGTATACCTCTTAAACTAAGAGCGGTGGGTATTTCTAATAATAATGTTCTTACTAAATTTTAGTTTATCCTTCTTATGTAGAGAGGGGTAATAAAACTCTTTCACTGTTATATCTTGATCGCGACGTATCGAAAACGTTCCATTTATTTAAATAAATTGCAGTGTTTCCTTCCCTCACGCATTGGATAAATTGCGGAAAAAGTTGTCGTTGTAATATGGTAATGACAATTAAAAGACAAAGTTAACAGAATAATCACACCACACGATAAAAGTTTAAATTTAAATTTCAATTATGACAATGATAAGTGGATGTACAAATATGCAACACACGAGCCTGCTTTAAATATTGCCGACGTTTTAGGTTCGATAGAAAATTAATCTACGCCGTCCTTGTAAATTACTCTGCCAGTGAGTGGTGCGTTTTAGTAAAAAAGATTTTGCACAAAGTGAATGACGCATCAATTACCTAATACACCATCTGTTGTGTCAAAATTGACATTAAAATGTCCTCTACTTTACATAACAAAGCAATTTTAAATTGCCTACTAAAATTTACAAAGATAATTGTACAATTGCAAACAAACATCGTGAATCACTCGACAAACACGTATTCCTTTTGGAACTGTTCGCTAGTTCTTAACAAAACACATTAACATAGTATTTGCACCTGAATAAGGAATAAAACAAGATATTCAGTCTCCCATCTAAATATTGACTTTTGAAAATGGCGACTGGGTATGAAATTCTTAAATACCAAAGATATGGATAAACTAACACCGTAAGCAGGGTGATTGTAATAATTTGAAATTTGTTATGTGACCAACTACTCCAAATCTAACAACATTTTTAAATAATGGCCACTTCGGATATAAAGAAAATACTATGTTCATTAAAATACATCATACTGAAACATGATATGATGTTCAATTTTAAAAACTATGAAACCATTGAAGATAAATAAAAGTTTTTGTGTTTTGATTTTGGGAGGTTTTCAGTTGGTATTTTTTACATTAACGTTTTCACACTTCTATCTTTTAACACCGGATTCTCGCGCTTTTACTCTTACGTCTTGGTGTTTCAACATTTTAACATCGAGTCCTCTTATCTCAGTAATAATCTCCTCTGCCTTGTTGTTTTCATTTTGTCCTTCAAAAATGTTTACACACAAAATCACTGAGTTTGTTTTCTAGGTATGTCGGTTATCTTACTCGCGGTGCTTGAATGTCGGTACGTGATATTTTGTTCAATTCAACCGGACGTTTCACACAAACAGTTCTTTTATTTAGAATGCAGATAATTTTATTTTAACGTTTACAACTAACAAACAAATTCTATTCACTACCAACTTAATTTAATTAAATAAAAAGACTTCGTCTACAAAAATAAAAATAATTCTTTTTCTTAATTGAAATTAGATTGGTACCAAAAATTCGTATTTTAATCTTATTACGTTATCAATGATTGATTTGAATTAACACTTACAATAAATTTTTATTAATAAATTTTTGTTTCTAAATTTTTTATTTAAAATAAACTTTTCCAGTGCAATGTGTATCAATAAAAATTATTATTATTATTGTTATTATTTTCAAAGTATTATTACTTCTAATCCGAGCAAAATTGTACTAAGGTAAATTATTTTAAATCATCATATTTTTACTCAAAAAAACTAGCCCTGCAGTATGACCGATTCATTATCGAACACCTTGTATAATAATGGTAAAAACCGTTTCTTTTATTATTCTTTATTAGTCATTAGGAAAACAGCGTGATATCGAACATATAAAAAATCGCCATCAATTTGCTTCTTGTTTTTGTACAAAATTGAACCAAAAAGCTTGGATGATAAATGAAATTATATTTAAATAGTTATTCCAATTTGATGGAATGAAAGAAAAAAATCTTGCTGTTTTTACACAACGCTGCATCTTTAATGAATATTAATAGTTATTTGTATCACTAAGCCAGAAACTGACATTTTGCAAGTTCAAGCAAATTTATTGAAACATTTTTATATACTAAGACATTTTTGTTTGGTAATGCCATTTGGCAGCTGTCAATACGGTGTCATTTTAGCAAATACAAAAATACGTTTTTTTTCAATATTTGTGTCTAAAAGGCCTATAAAATCCTTCAAAATGAGATGTAAAAGAGTACTGCATTGTAATATTTACCCATTCCAGAATGAGGATTGTGCTGATCTCAAAGTCATAATATGGCCTATATTTAATAACTATTTTGCCGGCCGAAGCTAAGAAAAGGAATATTTCTAGCCGCTTTTGAGTAATGCAAAATCAGTCATTATGGACGAAAAGACAAAAAATAATGTTTCCGCCACTAAATGCAATCTCACATTGCCAATTATTAGACCAGGGCATTATCAAGAATTTTAAACCATTTTATATAACACTAATTTTGAAATATTTTTTATCAAAATAGACAGCATTAACAAATTATGAAAAACAATAGATTTGTTGGATGCGATGTATTTTGTTAAAATGCTTAGGACCAAGTTTCATCGACAACCATAAATATTAATTATTGGACCTTCGGTTTTAAGATATAGTTTTAGTATGAATTTGGGGAAAGGTGAATTACTTTTTCCAAATTATAATAAAAAAAAAAAAAACAAAAAAAAACGAAAAAAAATAGGAATTAGGCTTCTAAAAATAAGTCATCAACCATGACCATAGACTTTTTGTTCGATTGATTACTCATCCTTAAAAGCCTAACTCCTAAAAGAAGGACCAATAATTGATTGGAAGCTGCAATTAATATAAATTTCTAGGAGTCTATTGTTAAGAAGACAATACTAATATTTCTTTTGGTTTCGACGAAGAAACAGTAGCATCAGAAGAGGAAAATGTAACATTTACACGCCACACCATACCCTGGAACTATTTTAACATAAAAAATTAATAGTATTATTGAGTATAATTTTTTTTGTACTATTAATTCTGCATTGAATATGTATTTCAGTTATTTTTTTCCTTTTTTTTGGTCTCTCAAGAAGGATTTTACTAATGAATACTAGAAAAAAGATGTTGAAAGGTGTTACCCACTAAACAATACCTGTATCTTGTAACATCAACTTTGTTTATAAAAAGAATAATTAAACTTGAAAGAAAATAACATTACAAAAATATAATAAGTTGAACATTTGTTAAAGATTATTAGTATGACATTACTAATTTATTTTTTGTGCAATATAGTTTAAAAGCTTTTCACGCTGAACTCCACATCGTACGATACTAACATACTGCAGTGAATGTATGATGTCGTAATTGTAATGTTTAGATGTAAATATAGACATAAGGTCTAGTAGTAAGATAGAAAGATATATCTAGCATGTAGAGAAGATATATCGATTTTTGTGCGTACGTGATCGAGTATAGTGAAAGTGGGGAAAGGGAGACGCTTTCGGGCAGTAGAGAATGACGGACGTGTAATTTTGAGTCTGCACAATAAAAAATAAATGCGTAATGTTCTTCGCCAATTTGAAAAGAAGTGTTGTGGTTATAAATAATTAACCCAGTTATTAACAAACAGTATTAATATAAATTTAATTTTACATTTATTTTTGTGATCAGTTGCCATTTGAAATGATAAAATGTTTGATAACCTTTGTTGTCAACTTTGGAAATTTGTAGTAGGCAATTTTCATTAAAGAAATGTTAAGTGTTATTTTTACATTAAAAGTCCAGGGCTTTGATCAAAAAGAAAATTTGGTCAAAAGTAAATCGCATAAGAACAGGTCATTCAAAATGCAACTCTATGTTGTTCAAATGGGGTGCGATTTCTAATTCAAATTGTGACTGTGGAAACGAACCAGAGACCGTTACACATATTGTAGAGGATTGTCAATTAACGAAGTTTAAAGGAGGGTTTCCAAACATTCATAATTGAACGGATGAAGCAATATTATGGTTTACAAATCTAAAGGACATCTGAAGTTCAGCAATGTTTTGCATTCTTGTCTTGATTATCTGTTTTTCCATTATTTTGTTTTGCTATTTCTTTAACCTACTATTTTTCGTCATTGTCATGACTGGCGCTTGGACCGGTCCATTATATGTCGTCATGCAATGGCTGTGCTGTTATTTTTATGTTCTTATTTACCTTCTATAATGTTTACACACTTAATTAATATTTTACATGTGAATACTAGGGTGGGTAAGGGTGGCATGTTTAGGTTTTAGTGGTTTGTCTAAACCTTAAAGTAAATGCTTTGCCAAGACGAACTAATCCACTATTGCACACGGTTTTGTCACCACCCTATACATGTTTATACTGATCTTCTCGGACACCATACATAACACTTACATCACAAAACAATATTTGTATAATATACCATACGAATAAATAAATAAAACGAAATACATATACAGTAATAGCACAGTGTATTTAAAGTTGCACCTAGACATCAGATTTAGAAATAAAATCTGCCATTAAGGTATGAACTATTATTGCATCAGGTTGTATCAACCTGCCACGGTGTAAATATGGGTTCCACGATTTTTAAAGTGTCATGTGTTTTGAAAACGTATGTGCATACAAATTTGATATATTGTTATGTACTTATGATTTGTTTATGGTTACAATGAATTTGTACATAACTCAACATTTTTATGAATATTTTAAACTTGTGCAAATTTTATTAAGTTAAATAATTATTTTTAAATTTAATCTAAAGGTCAATATAGATAAAAATATTAAAAACTCTAACTGCTTTACAATTATAGTTTTTCAAAACTCTAAAATACATTTATCGAAAAAATAAATATTTATTATAAAAATTATTAAGAATCACTGTGGTAAAGTGGAAGCCCGCGTGACGTAGCCATAACTGCATTAAGTTTCCAAGATAGTCGACGATGCTCTCTATCTAAGCCAGATATGACGTCCAACCTGATTACGTTTTAATTATTCGAACAGAAAACCGTAGACACCAGAAAAAGGCGTCCACATAAAAATTATTTTTCATGATACGCGAAACGTCAGGATTAGAATATTCGGACTCAATGTCTGATTAGTGTAAACCACGAATGACTAAGAAGAGCGCCCTTTTCATTCTAAAGATTGTAATGTTTTGATGGAGAGGATCTTAAAATACGTACATTGGTTATGCTCAATCAATACTTGTCGATACATCATTTTGGTGTAGCAACAGTAACAAACAAATCTTATTATACTCTTGATCTACCATTTAAATAACATTCAATGCATAACCGGAAGTGGTGGCAGAAGAACCATTAAAAGCAACGCAAAGCTCAGTAGTAGATTCAACACTTTATGGTAACAAAGGTAGTAAGAAATGTCGTCAAAATTAGAAGTCATATGTCCCTAATCTTCATACCCTTGCTTAAAATTAGTGTAATGCGACATTCCAGGGAGAGAGATTTTGGACAATGTTTTAGGATTCTCTAAGACATGCAATAGAATTTTATAAAGAAATTAAAATACAAATCTACTATGTGTGTTTCTAATCAACTTTTGGACAAAATGTTTTACATGCGTTTTCTTTGGAAGAAGAGACCTTGTTTTGGGGTAGCTTTTGAGCTCCCAAAACTTAGGACTACGATTTGGAAGACCGTCTAAAACGCTTAAATGACAACGAGAACTAGATTAGAAACCACCCATCCAAAACGAGTCTTTTGGAGAGTAAATAATTGCTAACCTAATTGCAATTGACAATAATAAGGAAAACGGGAGGCGGATGAGCATATCGGTATTACAGATTTATTAAATTGTGAGTCAGACAATTTAGAATTTGCAATAAATTATGATTTATATAAATGTTGGGCATAGTGCCAGTTATTTCTTCTAGGATCAAGCAAGAAAGCTTAATTTGGAAAGTAGTATGGTGTAAGCGTACAATTTTGTGTCATACTTTAAACAAATAACAGAAAAGGCTTTACTTAAACCTGAAACAAGATTCAATGGGCAGATTTATAATTTAAGTATGTATGAAGCAAATAGTGCGTTCAGTACGGTTAGAATCGAGAACCTTAGCGGAAGTTGTTGGTAACAGTTTTTGTGCAAAATAAGAAAATCGTTTAGTTGTTCGGCAGTGGTATCTACAAAACTAACAGGTTTTGGCTGATGATCCAAAGTAATTAAAAAGTCGGGTCTAATCGGCAAAACAGTGTGACATTTGAACTTACACGTTTGTCAAGTAAATTTAGAAGAAAATTGAGCAACAAAGTGATCTTTATGGAGACGATTAAAACAAACTCTGACATCTATTCAACTTCCTATTGTAGAGTATTACTGATCATATAATATATTAATTTCTAGTTGAAGATCTTAAGCATGTGCTTCAAGCTGTGCTCATGTGATTTCAAACATCACCAATTCTTTGGTACTAGCTCTTCTTTTCTATTTTTGTGGAAATATAAAATCCACAAAACCTCAATAATGTTCGTCTAATTATCATTCTACATACAGTGAGTTGAAAAGTCTGGAACATCTGTAGAGTGGTTTACTTTCCGGTTATTAATATACATCGATTCTAATGGAAAATAGAAAAAAGGTTCGAGTCTTTAATGAGATTATTGAAGTTCCATGTGAATAAATTTAATGGTAGTAGTTGAAATGACATCTTTCGATAATTATCTTTTGCAATTTAATCTAAAATGGTTAATTATTTTAACGAAAACCTAGTGAATTAATATTTTAACTATGTCTGTCCTATCTCAATTGTTCAATTCGTAGCAAAATTGAAAATAAATTCTGAGAAACGCAAAGTATTCCTCAAGATGCGGTCGTCTATTACAAGAAATACCACATCTTTAACTATAATTTTGTTTGTGATGGTGCATTAAGAAAAACGTTGTTGCTTCGCTTGTTAATTACGTCCTTGTTTACCCAAAAATTAAACAAAAATGACTAACAACTACAATTCCGTAAAAATGTTATGGAAATGTGTCATTGCATTTAAGAATTTTACAGACAGATTATTTTTTCAGATGAAGGTGCTTCTTGTTCAAATGGTACTGGTTACCAACAAAACTAGATTTATCCAAGAAGAATCCCACCTGTTAACGTTTGGACTAGGATATTTTTTTACAGTTTTTGCAAAACAAACTCTTAATTGTACTTATAGAATTGTTTCTAAACGAAGAAGAGTCAGATTTACCAGAAGCTTTCAACATAATGGTGCAGTTTCGATAATATATTTTGTGAATACATAAGTTGTTTTGGGTTGCTGTATTTGAAGAAGAGAATCAATAGATTTTTCTATTATGTCTACCTGCTGGTCTAAGTTCAGAGATGCTGATTTTTTTAGTACGTTTGTCTTATTTTGCTACAAAGTCCATCCTTATTTCTTGGTCTCGTTTAATAAACGGGTTTTTACATCGAAACGCCCAACAGGCCAAAGTTTAATAAGGTTGATTCATCGTATCTATCGCATATGAAATTTTTAGTCTAACCACGAAGAATTTTTGAATTATGAATAGAAGCACAATCTAGATACAAATACATATCATTTTGCACTTAAGTCGCAGATCTTCAATTGTATCCCAAAAATCGCCATCAAAGAACTAATCGCTCAGGTCACAGATTAAAATCTCACATAAGACATTGATTTTCTGAGAATATTGGAGTAGTATCTAGAGTTTTTGAGACGATCGAACCTAATTAGTGTGAATTGAGCCAAATCAGTAAACATCATTTTTTTGTCTGTAGTTTCGAAAATCACTTTGAGCTTAATATCGATAGTCTAAACTTTTATTATTATTGCCTTTTTCTTATGTATGACAGAACATAGGTTTACAAGATTTTATTTTGTGACGAAACATTTTCCGATTTTATACTTTCTTATGTTCAGTTGAGACGACAAATTTTGATTTGTTGCGAACATGTCGTTATCGAATGGATGCAAGTGTATTTCACGAGGTTGATCATTCTGATAAATTTTAACAACACTGCCACTTTCATTAAAAAGAGCACTTACGGCGGTTACTCACCTATGGGTAATGAGAGCCATTGGAGATGTCCTAAGTTAAACTCTCCAGCAACTTCTCTGCTGCTTCGAGCGTGATTCCAAAGTTCAATTTATTAAATTATGTATGTAGTAGGACGCTAACTTGAATGAATTCACCATATCAAATGACAAAAAAAAGCACTTCGACAAATGTCTTGTGACATAATTAGATTATACCTTTATGTGCAAATTTTCAAAAAAAATAACAACTTTTCAAGACGAAAAAATAGAAAATGATAAACTAAATTTCGGAAATATTATAAACATTCCTGAAGTAACTGATCGTCTTTATAAATTAATTAGACTAGGGAAACCATCATGTAATTCTAGGACAGTAAAGGCTATATTTTCGGACAGTTATTTCGCTAAACAAGTGCAGATTGCATCCCGAAGTTTAAACGACGGCACTTTGAAATTTAAGCAAGATCGTACATTGTACCAATGAAATGAACTTCGTATGATACATTAGAAAAACGTAAAAGTGGAGGTGAAACAAATTTGGCAGTTCGGTTTATTAATTCAGTGCCAACAATTGTTAATACTGATCGCAATCAAAAAAAGTGAATAATGGCAACCAACTTTATCTTTATTTACATAAAGCTGGAAGACTCAAAACAAAACTTAAAAAATTTAGCCGTAATGTAAATGTATCTTGTTATGACATTATTATAATTGTAGAAACATGGTTTGACAATAGTGTGTCCGACAGTGAATTAAATTTAAAAGGATTTGATATATTTAGATATTACAGAACCGATATTTCTAGTGATAAAAAACGAGGAAGTGGTGTAATGGTGGCTGTCAAAAAAAACCTTAAAGCTCATCGGGCCAACATATCCATTATTGATATTGAGCAGGTTTTTATTTGTATTAAATTAAAAAATAATAACCTAATAGTTGGAGGGGTTTATTTACCACCAAATTCTCAAATATACAAATATGAAAATCATTGTTTAGCTGTTGAAGAATTAATGGATAAATATCAAAATTCCAAGTTCTTTTGTTTGGTGATTATAATTTACCCTCATGCCAGTGGTTTAATGATGAATATGGTGTTTATCAACAGTCAAGTTCAGATAACTATCTATCCAATATTATAGCGGACAGTTTTGGTAACTTCAACTTTAAACAACTGAATTTTATTCCTAATAAGCAAAATGTTTTTAGGTCTAATGTTTTCAAATATTAAAAATGTTATTATATGTAAAGCAATTGACAGTATGTGTTTATCTTCTATGCATCATTCAGATTACAATGCTACAATAAATCTATCTATAGTTACTAATAATATTAAATATGCCAAATATGTGAAGAACTTTAATAAAGCGAATTATATTGCTATAAATGACGCTATTTCTAGCATAAATTGAGAGAATGTTTACAAAACTGTGATATAAATTATGCTATAAATCTATTCTATAATGTCTTAGATAAAATTATTGATAAGTATGTGCCGAGTATAAGAATCATTACTACTTCGTATCCAAAATGGCATAATAAAAAGTTGATATCACTACTGAAATTAAAGAAAGAGCTTCATAAGAAATTCAAATAAACTGGAAGTAGGTTAGATTACAATTTCGTCAAATATCTACCATAACAATGTAAGTGTTTAAATACTCAATTACATAATAATTATGGGAGTAATATTGAATCTAATATTTAAAAATCCTAAATTATTTTGGAAATTTGTTAGTGATAGTAAAAAATCAAATGAATTGCCATCCCATATGATTTTTAATGATTCACACAGTAATGATTTATGCAAATTAGTTAATTATTTGGCTGATCATTTTCATAGTACATATAATGAATCACCTAATGTTATTGGTAATGATAATGCGAACATCATTGAAACGAACACTTTACTTGATTTAAACTTTAAGTTTGATGTTCCTTTACAAAATGTTTTTAATGAAATAAAAAATTTAGAAGACAATAACTCCATTGGTCCGGATGGTATTCCAAATTCGTTTTTAAAACAATGAATTTATAGTATTTCTATTCCTATACATATTCTTTTTTAACAAATTCCTTTCTGAAGGAATATTTCCGAATTTATGGAAATCGAGTTATATACAACCAATCATTATAAGTGGCAGTCGAAACAATATGTGTAAATATACAGTAAGTATACAGTCATTAATTCCAAAATTATTAGATAAAATAATGAAGTCACATTTATCTGTATTCAGTAGCAAAATAATAATGGACGAAGAGCATGGGTTCATCGAAGGAACATCCATATTAACAAATTTGCTTGTTTTTAATAATTATGTACTTAATGCTTTAGAAAATCATAAAAAAATTGATTGTATCTATGCAGACTTCTCAAAAGCATTTGATAAAGTTAATTGTTAATATAAAAGTTAAATCTAATTGGGTTTCCTAAGCAAATAAGCATCTGGCTTGATAGTTACTTATCCAATAGGGTACAATATGTTAGAATAGAACACATAATTTCTAAAAAGTTTATGTATATTCTGGGGTGCCTCAAGGGTTTCACTGTGGTCCTTTTCTACTCTCACTTTTATTAATGACATTAAATCCATTTTGAATAATTGTAGTTTTTTATTATTTGTTGACGATTTAAAAATGTTCAAGGCTATAAATCACATTAGTGATCATTTCGAATTACAAAATTGTTTAAATAGATTATCTGATTGGTGTAAAAGAAATAAATTATCATTAAACGTTGAAAAATGTATGCATATGACTATATCTAAGTAACAAAATCTCACTAACTTTCAAAATCATTACAATATTGATGGTTTTATTCTAAAAACAGTAAATAGAATAAAAGATTTAGGTGTTACGTTTGAATCACACTACAGTTTTAATAAACACATTAAAGAAAAAACAAATGAATCATTAAAGTTACTAGAGTTTTTAAACAAATTGGATCAAATTTTAATATTAGTACATTAAATATTCTTTACACATCATTAATTAGAACAAAACTTGATTATGCGTGCGTTTTATGATGTCCACTTTACAGTAATATGATAAATTTTTTGGAGAAAGTTCAGAAACGCTTTAGTATGTTATTGCATTTAAAATGAATATTCCAAGGGATTAAATCATATATCACGAAATACTCTTTTAATAAAGTTGCATAGCTTGTCTAAACGGAGGTTAGAAATGGATATGATTTTTTATATAAATTATTAAATGGATGCATTAATTGTCCAAGTTTATCAGAATGTTTGAATTTCTATGTACATTCATGAAATTTAAAACTTGAAAACCACAATTTCTGTAAACAAAAGTTTGCACATTGTGAAGCGGGTTTAAGGGTATCATTTACAATTCTAACAGCAGGTAGTCTCAGCAGGGGTTATCTTATAGAAGGACTGTAGAATGAATCATTACACTAAGCACGTTTTAGAAAATAGGTAATTTACGTTGCTTACTTAATTTTTTCTTTAAAGAATATATTTGAAGGTATCGCTAATTAAACACCATAGCTCAATTAATTATCGAACCAAAATTTTTTAGAAATGTTTTGCTTTTTTTTATTTTGAAATTTCCGCCCAAATGATGCTAATAGGGACATCATTTTTTTCTTGCATTCTTAAACACTGATTAATTTAAAACATTTTTCTTCTGTCAACTCCATAATATTACCTAAAACACAACAAACCCACAAAAGGGAGGACAAAAAATAAATAATTTAATTCTCCCGCATAAGTTTGTTCGCCGTTTTGTTTAGATTCGTCCAAACCTGCAAACGCATTCGCGCGCATTTTCTTTGATGTCGGAGAAAAACCGACAAGTTGCGGGAACGCCGCAAACCGTTCGTGGAACAATCAAGACTTGCGAATCTGTTCTAAAATTCGTACGTAGCACCGTCCAAATTAATGTTCTGATTGCCGTTCGGTTCGTTGTTCTGTTTGTTCCTCGGTTTGTTGTTCAGGTGTGTACGAAGCTTTACAATAAGCATATTAATATGAACTATATCTTATGAAAGAAGAGTTATGTAACTATAATTAACGACTTAACGTTACGTTAGTAGATTCCATTTACTATTTACACATATTTTCTTGGAACATTCGATAATTAACTATCGGGATATGATGACCCTATACTTCGCAGGTTGTGCGCAACTGGATACAAGCAAATAACTTGGAGCTGTTACCCTGGCCAGCAAAAGCCCAGATTTTAACATTATCGAAAATGTTTGGGCTCGAATACTTGCTGTTATCCGAAGACAACAAGGGCCAAATTTTATACCAGTAAACCGTAATGCACTAATTGCAGCCATTGATACCGCATGGGAAACGATTAATATTAATTATATTGATACCTTGATAGCGTCAATGAGCAGACGCCTCCAAGAATGTATCAATAATAATGGAGGTCACACCCATTATTGATTTCTTATATTTATTTATATAGTAATACCTTTATTTAAAAAAAAACGTTTTCATTTAATTTTAAACTATAACTTGGTATCTTAATTATAATTATGTAATAAATTCTTGTCAAAAAACTAAATATATACGTTGACAATAAGAATTGCCTTAGTTTTTATTTTCACTTTTTATATTAACTACAGAAAAATGAAACGTCATAAAATATACATTTTGTAAGGACTAAATATTATGAATAGAGAGTTTAATGATTTTTTTAATAACTTACAATAATTAGTAGGTTAGATTTATTTAAAAATAAGTAATAATCAGTCAACCCAAATAACCATGTTTAGTTTTTTGATTTAATTTAAAAGTTATTGCTTGTAGACGTTTTTTTAAATCAAAATTATTTCTAATTTTATTTTGTAAACATTTCCTAAACAAAATTTTGATTCGATAATTAATCGAGCTATGGTGTTTAATTAGCGATACCTTCAAATATATTCTTTAAAGAAAAAATTAAGTAAGCAACGTAAATTACCTATTTTCTAAAACGTGCTTAGTGTAATGATTCATTCTACAGTCCTTCTATAAGATAACCCCTGCTGAGACTACCTGCTGTTAGAATTGTAAATGATACCCTTAAGCCCGCTTCACAATGTGCAAACTTTTGTTTACAGAAATTGTGGTGTCCAAGTTTTAAATTTCATGAGCGTACCTGTTACAAATCAACCTATAACAAGATCAAATTATATTTTTCGTTTAGGTTTCGCTGCAACTAATTACGGATATTATTCTCCGATGATACGGATGATGTGACAAGCTAATATTTTTTGTAATGATATCAATTTTATTTTTGCCGTTGTTGAATGCTTTTAATTTTGAATTTAAGGGGGATTATCTAAATTGTAGGAAAATGTTAACTCTCGTTTTAATGATTTATAAATTTATTATGCATAAATTTTTTTTTTGTTTGTTACATAAATTAGATGGTTAGTTGTGCTTATTATACTTATACATATTGTTGTATGTTTTCTAAAAGGCGGTTGCCGTTAATATATTAATAAATAAATAAAAATGATTAGTCTATAAGCAGATTCAAAACTACGAGGTACTACGCAACTAAAAAACTGTAACGGATCAAAAATTTTTATTTTTAACAATCTTTAAATATTGTACAGTATGCCTAAAGTTCTTTGCGTACAAACTAATGAAAGTGATTTGTATGCCAGTATTAAAGTGATTTTTATGATAACATGATGTAATTAATGATGTTGTATAATAAACTTCCTTTTTAATAAAACATCATACTTAAATCGTCTTTCTTTCTTTGAAACGTTTCCTTTCAAGTGTTTACGTTTTCCTCAAATTTTTAGTAAGTATTAGTTGTACATTTACAAAAACTCTTGGTGGCGCTCAAATAACCCCAAGTCTGACTAGTGATAAGGACCTTTAGTCATCTATAAAGATAAGTGAGAGACATATTTTTATACCCACTCATCTTTGTTCAGTTCTTTTGCGACGCTGTGTTGCTTGTTGAGTTTTCATGACGTAACATAGCTTCTACTTGGAAATTGTTCTTAGCTGAATTCTTCATTTCAACAAACAAAGCTATTTTTAAAAATTAATTTCAGCAAAGTAATTCCAAAAAAAATTTTCTTACTACTCGTTATTTTAAAAAATAAACACTGGGGACTATCGTACTATTATTGTTACATTTACTTTAAAATAGTAAAACAATGTGTTCTACCACCACTATGTAAAATACGTTGTTGGCCTCTTGACGTGTAAACGTCAAATTAACATTGAAACTACAAACTCTAAAACGTCATGATTACGTACAGTGCACGGACAGCGTGCCTAAAAATTACCCAAATCGTTCGCCCTTAAGGTACATTTGTCAATAAAAATCTTTTCATAGAGCAAAAATATGTTTACTAAATCAACAATTACACAACTTTTTACTGTTAAATGGTAAAAAATAATGTGATTTGGAATATTTTTAGTTTCATGTAAATGATTAGCGTCATCTTATGTATTGTAAATTACAGTTCACTTCACGACCGATATTGACAATTGACAGCAAAATATTTGTTAATTTTTACCATGTTAAAATCGTCGGTTAAAAAATTTAATACAAATATTATGCGTTAAATTATTTTACAGCGCTTAATAAATTTTTTCTATTTTGAGTCGCTTACAGAGCTATAAAAGCACCCAAATGAGTTCTTTTATAGAAATTTGAGTTCTTTTATAGAAATAGAACAATTTTTATTCCGAACGGTGGTAACACTGATAACGTCCAAGCTGTCATTACGTTCGGTGTGCATTAATTTAAATCGTAATTAATTTTTAGTACAATTATTTATCTACTTATTTTTATTTCCACTTATTTTTTTAATGAAGCATATAACAAATGTACTAATTAAACTTAAACTAGCATTTAAACCAAAGTTTAATAAAAATATTGCCACCTTAGCAATTACACTTCAAAATTCCCTAAATTTAAAAACTCGCGAAATTTTATTTTAAAATAAATCTGAAAAGCCCAAAATAGAAAAAATAGTATAAAGAATTCGTTTCAGAAGACATTTTATAAAATGCGTGTTCTGAAACTAGTTCTTTAATATACTATAAAGCACTGCGTTAACGTGTTGTGCTTTAAATTTATTTTGCGCTGTAAAATTTAATTTTCCGCACGCTAATGTAAATAATTATTTTAGTCTACTGAACCGTAAAGCTCATTTTTCAGTTGTTCATACTTGTCTTGAAACTTGATTTATGGCTGATTTATCTGTTATTTGGAAACGTTTTAAAAATTATCCTAGTATAAAATTCGATCAATTGATTTTAAAAAAATTTACTTTACACTATAGTCGTTGATTGAAATATTGGTATTTCAATCAATGCTATAGTTGACACGATAATGTACAGAATGAGGGCACATTTATTTTTTTGTTGATGATGATATTGATGGCGCCATCTATATGTCAGTTAATCAAATGAACTGACACGTATTAGGTGGTGTATGTGAAAATGGTTAAACTGCCAGGACTACTTAAAATCAGTAGAAATAATTAAACATTACACAAACTTCGCGTGAAAAGTGGTTTAACGGCGCTCCAGTTAATAAGGAACTCGCCCTTCGGGATCGTTTGTCCTGCGTTTTCAACAATTTGCTTATGTTTCTGGTAGAAAAAAAAACATTTTAGTGTCAAGAAAGTAAGAGAATAAGAAGTTCGTAATGGAAACCTCTTCGACCAGTTTCGGACAACAATTTTTTTTAGTGGTAAATTTGTCTTACCTCCTTTAATCGTTAAATTACCCCTAAAGTGAAAGTGTAAATTAACCATACTTTTTGAGACGAATAAAATCTAGTAATATTTTTCGATTTTCATTTGATTTAATTTGTTATTAATTTACCATCCAGCATATTAAGGTATGGCCAATTGTTTAATAAACCGAGCTGCTGACATTAATCAATTACTTAATTAACTATAGCTAAAAATTCAAAACACTTGCCCTTAATAATACGTATAAATATGTTACAGATACTCAATTACCACGTGCAATAAAAGTGCAAAACCAAAATACTTCAAATCTTCCCCAGAGTAATTTAAAAGAGATAACTCAATTCTGAAAATCGTGTAAAACGAATATTCACATTTACAGCTCGAAAAACTTTTACCGCTAACTTTTGAAAACGATAACTTTAAGGGTGAGTTAACAATTCAGTTGAAATTTTCTCAGATATTTAAATTATGCAAACAAAACTAATTTTTTTTTTTTTATAAATTAATTTAAAATCTAACATAAAATGTGTTTTTAATAAATATTTCTGAAAATTCAATTCACAACAGTTTATAATAAATGTAACATTCTGAAATTGAGTTTATGTTCGTATTACGTTTTGAAATTTATTTTGTGGTTGTAAATAAATATGTTAGCTTTAATAGATTTGTGACAACAGGTGGAGGAGAAATTTTATTTTGTAATGTTATTTATATAAATATACCAGATTCAGATTACATAAAGTTAAATTATATTTTGTTGGTATTGTTAAAGATAACTTCCGTAACGAAAATATAGTAAACAAAGCTGTTTATTAAGATTGATTACTTTTTTTTTAAAAACAACATCAGAATTTGTTATATAAAATACTGTTTATTCAATCAATATTGTTGAGTATACAAGAAGAACTACCTTGAATTTGACGAATAGGTAATTGTAAAAGCACTCAAAATTTTGAACATCAATGAATGGAATAAACTCGGTGTTGTGGTAAGGGAGAGCTCGACTTACTAATTTACTAATTTTTTTACAACTGCAGTGCGTTTCTAGCCTCCATGTCGGTTTAATCAGCTCTGCTTCCTGTATGAACAAATTTTAACGATGCTAAGCCATCATAGTTTTGTAATGCAGAGGAAGTCCATGGTTTTACAACTTCTGAATATTTGCTCAAAGTTATTTGTATTGCAGGTTCAGTTAGTTTAGGATACTTAAGTTGCACTCTTAAGTTAGGTTAGTTTTAATTTAGTTTTAGCTATTTATTTGGGTACAGACACAGTAGAATTATAAGAATATAAGAATTCAGATGTCTTTCAGATTTGTAAGCCTTAATATAGCTTCATCCGTTAAATTATGAATGATTACAAACTCTCCTTAAACTTTGTTAATTGATATATTTAAAAAGAAATCTTGGTTTACTGGTATTATATACAGGGTTTTCAAACTTAAGTTGGCACTATTGCTAACTTTGTTATTATTAGAGCTACAGGGTCGGTTAAATAGGCAAACTAGTAGCATTTGTTTCTCTCATCACTATGAATAAAAAACGAACACCGCGTTCAAATTTTTCTATTTTTTCAAATGAGACACTCTGTATAGAATATTCTCAATCAATAAAAAATTGAATACTGAACAAAAAGTGTCCCATTATTTTTTATCCTAAAGTCAAAAATGACAAAGCTAAAGTCAAAAATGACAGAGCTATTGATGATTTTTCAAATTGGTTCAGGTGGCTGTGTTAGTTATAACTTTGCCTTACCATAAAGTAGAAAGTAGCAAGAATATCAGACCCGTGGGTGGTCAAGTACTAATGCCAAGAACGTAGTCAAATTTACTAGTCGGAAAACCGTTGGTCGAAACGAATGAAACGTATGAAACGAAAGGATATGGCTTATTTTAATTTATTCTGTGAACATTAAAAGAAAAATTCTAATTAGATGCTCAGAAACGTCCCCGTCTTGGTCCAAGCATTTTTGAGCCCGCCTGTAAACTCTTTTAGTGGCTGTAAACTGTTTGTCAGTAAAACTTTAATTTGACATTTTAATCCTGATGACATTTATACAACAAACGATTGTAGTTTATTAAATCACCACTTTAAACTTATTTGAAAAATCATCAATAGCTCTGTCATTTTTGACTTTAGGATAAAAAATAATAGGACACTTTTTATTAATTATTCAATGTCCTATCGATTGAGAATATTGTATACAGAGTGTCCTATTTAAAAAAAATGGAATAATTTGTTATAACTCACGAACGCGATGTTCGATTTTTATTCTGTTCTCATCATAGTGATGAGAGAAACAAATGCTACTAGTTTGCCTATTTAACCGACCCTGATTAAATTATTAAATTCACTTGAATTTGTCCAATACTAAATATTTTGGTGAGATAAAACTCCTTAAAACTAGTTTCGGTCGTAACTAATTAAATTTAAGGCTATCTTCAGGTAATTAACTACAAATAAAGTAATAAAAAATCAATCAATAGATAAAAATACAAGAAGTAAGAACTTACCAAAATTAAATGTGTGAGAAACTTAAAATGTTAAAACTGACATTTTAGGCAGAATTTTAAAACAAATTATGGCAAAAAGGATTAAGAAACTTTATGTTCAAAACGCATAAAAAATGTGAAAAACACAATGGTTTTTTGAATATAATTAGCTTATTAATAATATTATCATTTTATTGGTGATAATCATACAACAGACGTAAGAACGCATGGTTAAAACATAAAGGTTAAGTGAAATCTAAACTAAAATTAAAAATGTAAGATGGCAGGTGTCTGAACTTGACGCCAAGTTTGAAATTTATGCATTCAGGGTGTACTGAAATTGTTAAAATTGAATATACAAAAATAATTAAAATTTAAAGTAATATTAGTTCAAAAAGAAATATGAATATAGTGAAGTAACCAGAGTTATAAATTAAGTGTGTGAATAGTTGAAAACTAGTAGTTCGAATAAAATTTGATTGTTTAAACGGAAATCTTTGTTACCTGAATTAACATAAATGATTTCTAATAGGTCAAGTAAATGTCTACTTTTATAATTAGTTTGAAAGGAGTGAATTAGAGACTTACCGTTCAACGTGTGACAAGAATTAAGTTAATGTTGTGCAAAAATAGATTTGACTAGTAAAAGATTGAGTGTATACTTTGATGTGTTATTTAAGTATCTAATATGTTCAGAAAGTCTGGTCTTGAAGGATCTACAGGTTTTGCCAAGGTAGAACATATTACATGAACATACTAACTTGTATATGCCATTGTTCTCGTTTTTGTCAAGTGTAGTTAATTTGATGGAGAAAATCTGTGATAAATATTAGAAGAGTTTAAACAAATTTTAAAATTGTGGTATTTTTCTAAGTGTGTTTTAAAAATGTACATTTTTTGAGAAAATTCAGTAACATATAGTACTAATAAAAAATTTTTGTCTTTATCTTTATCAACATATGATGAATTGGTTGGTATTGGGATGGTAAATTTATTGATGTTGTGTTTAAAAAAGCATTTCATGTACACTCATGAAATTTAAAACTTGGACACCACAATTTCTGTAAACAAAAGTTTGCACATTGTGAAGCGGGCTTAAGGGTATCATTTACAATTCTATCTGCGCAGGGGTTATCTTATAGAAGGACTAGAAGGAAATACTTAAATGATGCAAGGTATATTGGCGAAGCAATAAATGCCCGTTAACATCTCTAGCTATACCAAAACTACTCAAGCTTGCAGCTCAAATACTCATAGGTAAAGAAAATTACGGAGGAACATTCTTAAATTGCAACGTGAAAAAAAAGCACTTCAATTAAAGTTAACATCTCCCAACGATTGCTTCCTGAAAGCAGAGCACAAATTGTGACAGCCGAAGTAGACTTAAAATATAAACCACTAAGAAACAGGAGATAAATAGAGGAATACAAACAATTTTTACTAAAATTATATTTTACGAGCCCCAAAATGTTAATTTTAAAGTAGGTTTTAAATTTTTTGCCAGCTCAAACTGCTACGTGATCATGGTTAGAGTAATATATAAAAAGTTAAACAACCCTTGTGCTACATCTTTACAAATACGATATGTAAAGGTGACAAATTGAAGTCGATAGTATTAGACTGCATAGAAAAGCTACAATTACAATGCGGTGCGAATGTTAGGGCAGTAGTAAAATTTTCTAAGCCTAATTAAAAGAATATATGTATCACCTGAAAAACCAAACCTTCTCGTAAACGATAAGAAAATCTATTATTTTTACGATGTCTCCTATTTATTAAAGTCGGTGCAAAATAACTTGATTAAATACGATATAATCTTTAATAACAAAAAAGCATCTTGGAAAGACATTAAAAATTTCTACATGTCAGACAAATCTAAACCGCTGCGATTGGCTCCTAAATCAACTAATTTACATATCACTCCGAATAATTTTCAGAAAATGAAGGTGAAATATGTTACACAAGTGTTTAGTGAATCAGTTGCAGTTGGTTTATCAACGTATGTAGCTTTTAATGCTTTTGATTTATTTGCATTCCTGTGCTACTTGATTTTTACAAGAAAAATGTTTATTTTTATTTTTCGCTTAAATTTGGCTAGTAGTAGAAAAATAGTATATACACCATGGTTGTGAAGTCCATTATTGCCTACGCATCTTATTTCGTTCAGGCTACCGCCCTCGCGAAATAAACTGGTGCTAAGGCAATAATGACAGACTTCACAACCTTGGTGTATAATATACTATTAAATTACATTAAAAAACTAAACATGGTTGTGCGCAACTAGATACAAGCAAATAACTTGGAGCTGTTACCCTGGCCAGCAAAAAGCCCAGATTTTAACATTATCGAAAATGTTTGGGCTCGAATACTTGTTGTTATCCGAAGACAACAAGGGCCAAATTTTATACCAGTAAACCGTAATGCACTAATTGTAGCCATTGATACCGCATGGGAAACGATTAATATTAATTATATTGATATCTTGATAGCGTCAATGAGCAGATGCCTCCAAGAATGTATCAATAATAATGGAGGTCACACCCATTATTGATTTCTTATATTTATTTATATAGTAATACCTTTATTTAAAAAAAACGTTTTCATTTAATTTTAAACTATAACTTGGTATCTTAATTATAATTATGTAATAAATTCTTCAGTCAACCCAAATAACCATGTTTAGTTTTTTGATTTAATTTAAAAGTTATTGCTTGTAGACGTTTTTTAAATCAAAATTATTTCTAATTTTATTTTGTAAACATTTCCTAAACAAAATTTTGATTCGATAATTAATCGAGTTATGGTGTTTAATTAGCGATACCTTCAAATATATTCTTTAAAAAAAAATTAAGTAAGCAACGTAAATTACCTATTTTCTAAAACGTGCTTAGTGTAATGATTCATTCTACAGTCCTTCTATAAGATAACCCCTGCTGAGACTACCTGCTGTTAGAATTGTAAATGATACCCTTAAGCCCGCTTTACAATGTGCAAACTTTTATTTACAGAAATTGTGGTGTCCAAGTTTTAAATTTCATGAGTGTACAAGTTGTATATAACAGAAAAAGGGAAATTGTTACATTTTGCTATATAGAAGATATTGTTGAGTTCTTTGTTGAAATTGTATTCATTTAAGAGAATAATAAAAAGTCTATTAAAAAAGAAATTAAAGGCGGCTAATTTATAACTGAAATAATGAGTGGAGTTGTAAGGGATGATTTGTGTTGTAGTAGTTGGTTTTTTGTAGATATTGTAGAAAAAGGTGTTGTTGTCTTCAAAAGTACCAAAATGTCTAAAAAGAAAGACTAAGTATCGTTATCGGATATTTTAAGAATAAATTTAATTCGGCGGTGAATGCTATTGATCAAATCTAAGAAAGAATTAATTTGTTCCATTGTACCATCTAAAATACAGAAAATGTTGTCTACATAACGTTTCCAAATAATGACATGTTGTTTAAACAAAAGACTTTTGCAAGTGAGGTTAGATTCAATAGGTCCTAAGAAAATTTCGTCTAAAAGTGGAGATCCCATTGAAAGCCCTTCTGTTTGTTGATAATATTTGAGGTTGAAATTGAAGAATTGGTTTTTGAGGCAAAATTTTAATAAGTTGAGGAAGTCGGAGACTACATCATCTGGGAGATTGCTATCTATGAGTAGATTATAAATTAGCGGAATGGTTTCAGTTGACGGTATCAAAGGAAAAAGACTAGTGACATCAAAAGAAATTATGAATATTTTGGTATGAGGTACTAATTGTAGGTGTTGAATGTGCTTAATTAATTCTTTTGTGTTTTTGATCAAATTAACAAGGTTGAAGTTGATTTTATTGGTGAAAATGTTAGAAAGAAATTTTGAGATAAAGTATAATGGTGAATTAGTGTAATTGACAATTGGCCTCATGGGCCAATTCTGTTTGTGGATTTTTTGTAAACTGTAAAGTATTTGTAGTTTTGGTTTAGTGAGACGTAACCTTTGTATAGGTGTATTGAAGTATTTGAATGTGTGTATAGATTTAGATATTTTACTTAACCTTCAAGTTCTTACGTCTGTTGTACGATTATTACTTTCAAAATCTGGCTTTATTATATTACATAATATTATTAATAAGCTAATTATTTTAAAAAACCATTGTGTTTTTTATGTTTTTCATGGGTTTCAAAGATAAAATTTTTCAATTCTTTTTGAAAAAATTAGTTTTAAAAATTCTGTCTAAATTGTCAGTTTTAACGTTTTAAGTTTTTCACACATGTAATTTTGATAAGTTCTCACTTTGTGTACTTTTATCTATCAATTGATTTTTTCTTACTTTATTTGTAGTTACTTAACTGAAGATGGCTTCAAATATTAATTAATTACGACCGCAATTAGTTTTAAGAAGTTTTGTATTATCAAATATTTTGTATTGAACGACTTCAAGTAAATTTAATAATTTAATCTAATTTGTTAATTGACAATCCTCTACAATCTGTGTAATGGTCTCTGGTGGTTTGTTTCCACATTATTAATTATTTCAATCAATTAAACCGTTTTTGTTGGATCGCCTAAGCATCGTTTCCATAGCGATAAAAAAACAAAGAAATTACTTTCAATAGAACACATTTATTATGATTAGATCCAATTTAATAAAAATTGTCATAAATTAGTGTGAAATTGTTAGAAATGTTTGATCTCAAATACAAGTATTTGTTTTGATGACAATTTCTACGAGTGAGCAAAGCGAAGATTTGAGGAGAAATTTTTATGCAATTTCATATCACCGAGTTGTATTCGGCATGAAAATTCCACGGACATAGTTTTGGAAATGTTTGATAGAAATATTTAATGGAAATTTTAACGCGTGAAAATTTTGATAAATTTAACCGTGGTTGGTCCATTATGACAAAATTGATGAATCTAATATTAGTAGAAAAAATACGTGTAAAAATAATACAACAAATTAGTATGAAATTTACTGTTGTATTCGGCATGAAAATTTCTCAAACAAACTTTAAAATTAATTGTAATCGAACCATATGAACAATGGCTAAAGAAAAATAACACCTTGTCGTCGAGACACATTAACAAACAATGAAAATTATAAAAATCCAACGTTTGGTTTGTAGTGTCACATTGCGTCGTTACTGCAATATTTCCTCATAGATAGATTTGGAAACGCGCAAACCGTAGAAATAGACAAAGCTATTGGTAACTTAATTCCCGTCAACATGAAAACATGAAAAATTTTGTTTGATGCGGGACTATTCGTTTAATAATGTTTTGCCAATTAAAAACTTAGTAACATTTTAAAGTACTACGGCTTTAACATGATTAGAAATATAGTGGAGCTGATTACAAAGAGACAGTAATTAAAGTATTATGGAATACGATGGCCAAACGACAAGTTTAAAATTGAGTTCGATCCTTTTAAATATCCTGCGTTTAGAGAAACGCATAGTGCAAGAGACGCCAGAAGAAAAATCCTGCAAAGTGATGTAACTCAAAGCAAAGTGAGCTCAGCAGCATTAACGGACAAGTATATAAAAATGGTAAAGCTCTGGGACGAAGAAACGCCTCCCGGTTGGCACCATAAATTTTTCAAAATTGTTGCACGGGGGTTAGCCTAGAAAAGAAATAAAGGAGAACATTGTCGTGTAAATTTTTTCCTTAAAGAAAAAACAACTCTGATGAACTGACTGGGCGGTACGAGTATAATCCCATTATTTCCAAAACCCATCAAGGAGGTAATCACTCCATGAGTGATAGTAAATGGTTGATTTTAAATACGGAATTTCTTGAGCTTTGTCCAATGATGTAATTTTGGGTAAAAACCAAAGTTGAAGTGTAACATGGAAATTAATTAGGTACAGGTTATTTAAGAAATTTTTATTAAAAAAACCAGCGCATGGACTTTAGAAAATACCGCTGCATGGTTCAAAATTCACCATTAAGTGTGAACTAGTTGAAAACATGGTTAACACGTAGTGCTCAGAAAGTAAGTCTAGATACTGGCAGGTTGAAGATCACCAACTATTTATCTCGCTCAACTGCGGCATCTAAATCTATCATTGGCCAACAAAGACTGATTAAAATAACGGGACATAACTTATGAGCATCAATTAAACGTTACTTGCAGTTTGTCCAGGAGTACCATTCAGAATTAATATAAAGTTTCAGAAGAAGCGGGGAGGGACAACTTCTGAATCTGTTCTCTAGAGAAACGAAGAACAACTAACGTCTCTGTCATCTGGTCTAGTAAAGAATATTTATAATGATTGTACTTTTTACAGCAATTGCCGTTAATTGTTACAATAATGTTAATGAGTTGATAAATAGTGAGAATTTTTACTGGAATTTTTAATTAGTAAAAATTTCCGAGAAGTTTAGCTGCGATTGGTTCGTTATGACAAAATTAATGAATCTGATTGATAAAAAAAATTTCAGTAAAATTTTTATTTATAATATCATTTATAATACTTAAATATACAGGGTTATCCAAAAGTAAGGAAATATTCTTATAACTTAAAAATTACAAGGATTAGCGGGATGAAACTTTGGGGAAGTATATAAAACATATTTGCGTACATTTTTGATTTTTAAGAAATTTTTTATATCATACTAAAAATAAATAGTGAAATTTCAAACTAAGTTTGTTTGAAAGTTGTAATTCAAAAATTTACTAATTCAAACTATACGTAAATAAGGGACAACCCAACCTAAATCCACATAAGAAATACTTGAAATGTAATTTTTTTTCACCACTACTTCAGATTTTTCCGTAACCGCTATGTGGTAATATCTTGTCTACTTTAGGGAATAAACATATGAATTAATTCATAATTTTCTCGATTGTTTCTTTTTGTCACCAAGTAACATTTTAAACATAATGTTTATTTGAACCTTGTTTATGTTTCCCTTAATGATAACATTATACAGGGTGTTTCCTAAGTAATCTAAAATATTATATGGGGCGCTTCGTCACTCAATTTTAAGACGAAAAGTTCATATAAACATGTGTGATAAGTCTTGTCGTTAATGAGATACAGGGTGTTTTATTATTTTATTAAAAGCAACAACATGTGTTAAACATAACGGAAAAATAGTATATTTCAGAGCATGTGTTCAAAATGTCCACCTGCAGCTAAAATGCAAGCATCTGCTCGATGTATAATTGATTGCCGAATACGTTCGAAGATACCAGGATTGTTACGAATAACATTACAGCCTTGTATGATACGATTTTGAAGATCTTGTACGTTTAATATCGGGGTTGTGTACATGAACGATTTTAAATATCCCCACACACAAAAATCCACAGGATTATGTCCCGGTGATCTAGGGGGCCACGGGCGTGGAGATCCTCGTCCGATCCAATGGTCTGGAAAACGTTATTTAAAACCTCGCGAACAATCACTGAAAAATGTGGAGGAGCTCCATCATGCATGAACCACATGCGCCTTCTAATAATAAGAGGTACATCTTCTAAAAGAACTGTAAGTTTATTTTCTAGAAAATGAAGGTATGTCTTACCGGTCAACCTGAGCATTATAAACAATGTAACACCCTGTATCTCATTAACGACAAGACTTATCACACATGTTTATATGAACTTTTCGTCTTAAAATTGAGTAACGAAACGCCCCATATAATATTTTAGATTACTTAGGAAACACCCTGTATAATATTCTACTAACCGCCTGAGGGGAAATTTCTTTTCTGATAACAATTTTGATTTGAAGTCGATATTTGCAACTTTAAAACGTAGAGGAAAAATCAGACCAAGACAATTGATGTATTGTTGGTTGCTTTAAAGAGGGTCATTTAATATGTCACCGTTTGTACATACATTGATTATAAAAACACTTGGTATATGTAAAGAGAAACTTTAAGTTCATTAAAAAATTATAATTTTATTCGCAATAGTATTATTATTTATGACAGAAGCCTTATGCTCCTGTTATGTTAAAACGAGAGAATATGGTGGTGTTTAATAATGATAAGTACGTGCCTCTTTGAGTACGGTTTTCGCACGTTCCTAACTTACAGAAAACTTAATTAGTAAACCAAAGCATTTCTTAATTTAAATATTAATACTAAAACTCTTATGTTATATTAAAATATTTGTCAATAATTATTTACTGTGGATATATTTTATTTTCTTACAATAAATTATTTAAAACAGTGTTTCGTTTTTGATAAAAATTTTATAATTATTTGAAAGAAGTTATTTGAGATTTAAAAAAGTTTTTAAATAATATAATACAAACAAATTCTATAAAATATGTGTGTGTTCAGTTACTGAAAAATAAAAGTATGCATTCTTTCGGTTAGGAAAGTCTTTCGAAATTGAACAAATTTAAATGGTTCGAATTGATGGCTTTCGTCAATACAGTTTATTATTAAATTCAACTAAACTAGTTTTGACTTCAAAAGTTCAAGTACATACGCAACTTCACTAATAAATAAAACTGTAAGAAATTTTTTAACATTACAAACATATTTACAATTTTTTTGTTATATTAAATTTCTTACAGTTTCATTTATTACTGAAGAATTTTTGAAATCGAAACTGGTCTAGTTTAATTTATTAATTAAATGAGTTGGCCAACAAAATCAATCTATTGAATTGCGTCAATTACTACATAGATACATCTTTCATATTGGTTACATCTTTCAAAATTAACTTACTGTGAGTAATTTCCAATACATCTGTAAATTATTAGATTATACATGCAAATGTTTAATGAATGATTATCGTACCATCTTATCTATTTATATTTTCTCTAATGAGAGTTTTCAAGAAACTGAAAATTTTGCAAAATTATACCGTGTGTCCCGAATAATCTGAAGCATTATGTTTAACATTGGGGATTTGAAAAGTCCGATTGATATGTCCCCAAAGTGCTTTTAGGATATTTCCACTATCAGAACACTTAACAATGTTTAATAGAAAACGTTTTGCGTAATAATTTCAAAAATTTAACTAATCATATTAAAAATGCTTGAAAAAATATTTTATAATATTTTCGAAATGTACGAGGGTTCAAATCCTAATCCTATTTTTTTTTTAGTTGTATCATTACTATAAAATAACAGCGTTTAATTTCTATCGGTAAAAAGGCATATGTTATAATTTTTTTTACTTGAACTGGCTGTGACGGTATTATTCACGAACAAACGAAATTTGTAATTAAAAATTGATTTTTGGAGCAATTCCTCCCTAGAATATAGACAACTGTGTTTACACTTATGCGATGAGGACGAATTTTGTGTTATGAATTTTTCAAGGGACTTTTATTAATTTGAGATTGCCGGCTCCGAAAAAATTTTTCCTTATTATCCGGTCAAAAGACCCATTTCATTCTGAATTATGACTCGTCTGTGAAAGGTGTACATGAACATCATTTGAAATTCTAAAAACTATACATGTGTTAATTATTTAGTATAAATTCCTCCCTAGAATATAGACAACTGTGTTTACACTTATACGATGAGGACGAATTTTGTGTTATGAATTTTTCAAGGGACTTTTATTAATTTGAGATTGCCGGCTCCGAAAAATTTTTCCTTATTATCCGGTCAAAAAGACCCATTTCATTCTGAATTATGACTCGTCTGTGAAAGGTGTACATGAACATCATTTGAAATTCTAAAACTATACATGTGTTAATTATTTAGTATAAATTCCTCCCTAGAATATAGACAACTGTGTTTACACTTATGCGATGAGGACGAATTTTTGTGTTATGAATTTTTCAAGGGACTTTTATTAATTTGAGATTGCCGGCTCCGAAAAATTTTTCCTTATTATCCGGTCAAAAAGACCCATTTCATTCTGAATTATGACTCGTCTGTGAAAGGTGTACATGAACATCATTTGAAATTCTAAAAACTATACATGTGTTAATTATTTAGTATAAATTACAGTAAAACCACCCCGTACAACAAGGAATAAGTTTTCACCTCCTATTTGTGTGCGAGTACACTTTTACTTTTTTTGAATGAAGTATTTAATATCACGGTTTCTATCAATTACAGACACTTTTTTTGTTATTCGCTTTCTCCTGTGGGTCTGTCCGATGATAGTTGTGCTGAGTCTGGAAATTCTCAATGAAGGTTGCCAGGGTTAGAATTTAAATCTACGTTAGAGCCTTCCAACAGAATTTTTGTACATTGCTGGATTTTTCGCTAGAGTTACTCGTGGCGTCGGTAGATGACGGTCTTTAGTTCGTTTTACGGTATCTGTTGGTCACTTCCGTCACAGTCCGCTCTGTGTTGTGTTGATCTTTGTGGTGTTCGCATGCGTTCTGTTGTGGTGACGCTTAGGGTATGACTATTGATAACAACAATGCCCATTGTTTCCGTCTAATATTTTAGCACATTTTATGCGTTTTTCGCATTGGATCACTATGAAATTACGGTTACAAGTTTATGGAGACAAATCATTCTTACTAGCTCCTTGACGAAGAACGAACTGTGACTACTGGGACAACACACAATTTCTATCACGACGACTTTACTACAAAATGTCTATCTAGTTTCTCTGTGTACAAATTGGGTTATTAGACGACGGCATCCAACACTCGAAACCGTACGAGCCGCTTCGCCAAACACACCCGCTCTGTATCTGCCTCCGTAGCTACCTACTAGAATTATCTAAGGTACTGTGTCTCACTTGTTTTCTTGTGCGTCGAAACCAGTTATGAACTTAAACGCAAAATTAACCTAGCGCTTACTGCGTCGTAAATTTAGTGCGCCCAAAGAAAAACGGGTATTGCGACTTCAGCCTGCTGCGATTTGTGTTTCTTGTACTTGTGCGAATTGTGTAATTGTTGTAAAATAAACCTAATTTGTGACTTGTTTTAGTGCGAGTATGTTATTGTAACCCATGAATACATTAATCGTTCTATCTCGCGGTAATGTAAATATCTTTTTGATTACAAGATAGTGGCGCAGAAAGGGTATTGACAGCAATTAAATAAGACGGTTCTCTTAGTATCCATATTTATATCTACGACTAACGCCTGTCTGTACTCTAGTGAATAGCCGGGTGATACTAATTGCCGTCAAATACAATCTTACTATCGGGTTCAATAAATTTTCCTCTCTATCTCACTCCTTTAATTTACACTCGTCGAGAATTACAAATTCGGTCTAAATTATTTTAATTTGTACGTTACAGCCTTTTTTGTTGTCAAGGACACCACACAATATAATACTGTTATCTGGTTTATTGTGAGCAGTCCGGCAATTGTTATCAATTTGAAGTCCATTTTGTCTTTCCTTTCTTTGCTGGAAACTAAGTACTGCCTGATGTGGATACGAGAACCGCCACCCTTGTCTATTAACGTTCGAACACCGAAAACTTCCTATGTACAAGCTAAGTTGATTCTTTTATGCATGTTATTTATTATTTTTGTCGCGTTATATGTACTCGTACTACAGTTGTGAATTTAGCAACATATCTTTGCGTTGTGTATAGAATCTCTGTAAACTAGAAAGATCTTTCGATGTATGACTAAATCGTGTTGCGCTTTGAAACTATTTAGATAATCGGCTCAAGTCCAGTACCTTGCTTAATTTGTTTATAAGTAATCAATAATTGCCATGCGACATTAGTGGATCGCTTGCTACGACTGTCAAAATTTTATAGTACACTACGACAGCTAACCTATTCGGGTGCTTGTGCCGACATTATTACTTATTTCTTAACTCGCTCTCTTAAATTATTATTATTTTGTAACTGAATACATTTCTCTAAACCATGTTACATTTTTGTGTGTCTATGTGCGTCGTGATTAAAGTCTAGTCGCTATAATTATGTATTTCTACCAATCTACGGTTTGTTTCTTGTGTTTACGAGTTTCTAGTGGCTCTAGAAGATCTCTTATATGCAATACTAGGTGGCGCCTTATAAATTTTTTGTGCAGTGTAGAAGCCTTTGTTCTAACGATTCTAAATAAGCCCACAACCACTCCCGACTAATAGAAGCTGTAAGCAAGGTTTTCTAACACTGTTTAGTTTGTTTACAAATAAACCGTAACATGGCAATGGATTTATTAAAATATTCACATTTTGAAACATTTAGTTTAATTGTTTAATAATAGGGGGTTTTGGACATAGTAAAATCTCTTGCGCATACGCATATGTCATTATGCATGCATTACGCATGCACAGAAGAAACCAACGTAATTTTAGCGTTTGATTTTACGATATCCAAAAAGTCTCTAATTGAATATTATTCTAATAAATTCATTGCCAGTTCAAGTAAAAAAAAGGAAAACTAGTTTTTCCAAAATTTCATTTCGGCATCAATTTCTACAGAGATTCGAAATAAAAAAATTACAAAAAAATTGAAGGCACGTTATTTGCACTATTATTTTTTGACATGAACTGCTTTTGCTATAATAAATATTTCATAGAGTTACCTTATACGGGATCAAAAACAAATAAACTTTGCATCAAATTGATCAAATTTTAATTGCTGTTTGAAAATTTTAGAAAAACACATTTAATATGTCAAAATCAAGAATAATTATGTAGGTGCGTTGAGTCTAATTTTTAGACAGTGGTGCAATTTCCAAAAAATAGTAAAACAATAAAAATTTTTCTAGGAAGCTTAAATTTTGTATACGAGTTTAAATTAAATTTAGAACAATTTTTTCACAACTCTTTTTTGATATTATGAAAAATAGTCCCATTCTTGTAATTTTTTTGGTAAAAAATTTAAATCTGACAAATAGTGCGAATCACGTGCCTGCAATTATTTTTGTAAATTTTTATTTAAATCGATGCAGAAACTGGTGCCAAAGTCAAAATTTGAAAGAAACTATTAATAAAAAAATTCTCATACGATGCAGACTTTACTTCTAATTCTAAAAATTAATTCAATTTTTTTTTAATTTTGACGTGGTATTCAAACTACATAGAAACGTAGTATTTGATTAACGTGCACACAGAGTGTTCACAATGCGGCAACTAACTGCTTTTTTTAATTGGTACACTTTGTATACTGCTACATTTTATTCAGTAAAGATTAAACTTTTTTATATCTGAACGATTTAATTTAGTTGAGATTTTTTGATTTAATTTTTCGGGTATTTCATATTTGAGTTTCAATGATATATTAGCACAATATGCGTTACTAGCCCATAGTTCGGTTGAAGATTTTGCCATAATTTCCTGTTAAGCGTTTTATATTTTTATTCATGTTTAAACTGTTTTTCACCTTGCTTCTCCATATTCCCTTGGTGTTGTTTTCTTTTTCACTCAGTTCACTGTCAGACATTTTCTTTAGCTAAGGTCCTTCAAACATCCTCATCAAATGATTCATTCATGTTACTTTTGGTTTTCACTATTACAATTATGTTAGGTTTGTTGTACAACACTGTAATTTTATAACTGGTTTTCTTTCCATCTATCCACTGTTGTTGCCTTTGTAAATTTTTGTAGTAGTTTTCCTTCTCACACCTTGAACTTTCTTTGCGCAACTATTGTTAGAATCCACACTTTATTTCCGTATGTTAACGCTTGAACTTTCTTAGATTTACATCGCTTTTGCTCGTTTGTCTTTTTTTTATTCGTTTCCTGTTTCGTACTCCTCATCATTTTATACTATATACTTTGTCTTCTTTTTGGTTATTACTAATTCTATTGTTTGTGGTTCTTTTTTATCTTTTTCTACCTGTCCTGTTTATTTAACTTTTTCTGATATTTTTTTCTAAAACGACGTTGAAAAAAAAACACTAGTTTAAATCTTACACGATGTTATTAATTCCTCCATTCCTTCTCACAATAATTCTTCACTTTTTAATACCTTTGTACGCTTGCTCAAAACTTAAAAATAATGTGTGAATGTTTAATTTGTGCTTATGGCTTTTTGCCTGTGTTTTCTTTAACACAAACCATTGGTCAGTAACTTCCACATTCATATTGTTTAATTTCTGTTTTTATTCTTTATGCACGTTGTTAGAATTTTATATCCCACACTGAGTAGTGTTACTTTTGTCTAGTTTTCATAATCCGGGTTTGTTTTTTATTTAATTAATTTTGTCGAAATTTTGTCGTTTTTTGGGTTTTTATTATTTTTATTATTTATGCTATTATGTCACCTAATCTAGTGCATTTTGTTGTTCATAATTGTTTACTAGGTTTACCTTTATTTCATTTTTTGCTCTTGCCTTTGTTTTACTTGTTTGTGTTTGTTTAGCAAGTTTTCAAAATATTATGCCAACTCTTTGACTATCAACTAGATTACCATTTTTGCGCTTACAGAGTGCAGCTTTCGTTTGTCACCCTTTCTTTATTTTTTCTTGTTCTTGATAAAGTTTCACATTTCTTTATTTTTAAAATCACTTCTTATTTTTTCTATCCTTTCCAGTTTCTGCTCTCTATATAGAGCCGTACACAAACCCGTCAGAGGCCTTTGTTAATTTCTTTTGATCGTTTTGCCAATATATCTGTTTTTCTTGTATTTGGGATACACATTTCTTCCTTATTTTAGATTAAGACATGATTTATTCAATTGGTGCATATTTGATCATGTTTATGCTCAAAATATGTACTCTTCATTTTCTGTTTTGTTGTTGCAAAATCTACTAAATAAATTGTTATTCCTACCGTAGAATTTCTTGTTTTCTTATTTATTCATTAAAATCATCATCTACTAGAAACACGTCGTATTCCATTTTCAATCTGATACAAAATTCATTTTTTGCGTCCATTGGCTAATGAACGTTGGTAATTGTTATTTTTTGTATCTTCTTCATAATCTTGAAAAACTTTCAAGTTTTATTTATGAGAAGCTATTTTCTATTGAGTTATGCCACATCGATTTAATTTTGATAAGAGAAGATGAGAATTAATATTAGTTTTCAATTTCCCGACTCATTTGGTTACTCAAATTTACTTTTTTTTTTTGACTCGCAGACGTCAAACTGTAAGTTTTTAATTATATGTAAAGCCATCCGGTGTTCATTGATAAGTCCCTTTCTGTATCTCTTCTTGCACTTGAATTAATCCGTATCCTTAAACCTACATTCGTTTTCATTTAATGTTTTTTAACACTTGCAGTGATAATTTAACCTTTTGCGCTAATTAATCTAAACTTTCTATTTAATTTTGCGAATTCTGCGTCTGTTTACTTCAAGAAAATATCTTTTATCTCCCAAGCATTCACCACTTTTGAAATGATTATTAAAAATAATTTTTTTGTTTTGGGACGCTTACAGAGCTACAAAACCACCAAAATGAGTTATTTTTATAGAAAATTGAGTTCGTTTTATAAAAACAAATTTTATTTAGAACGGTGATAACACTGATTATGATAGTAAACGTCAAAACTGTCGTTAAGTTCAGCGTGTGTTAATTTAAATCGTAATTAATGTTCAGTAGATTTATTTATTTATTATTTTTATTTCCACCCATTTTTTTTTAATTAAACGTGTGATAAATGGACTCTTAAAACTTAAAATAGCATTTAAACCAAAATTTAATGAAAATATTGCTACACTAGCAATTATACTTCAAAATTCCCTAAACTTAAAATTTCCGAAATTTTATTTTAAAATCAATCTGAAAAGCTCAGAATAGAAAAAATAGTATAAAGAAGTTGTCTTATAAAATGCGTCTTCTGAAACTAGTTATTTAATATACTATATTGAAATTAAACAAAAGTATGATTTACACAAATAAATTTAATTTTTTTCTTAAATTATACATTGTTATTAGAAATCTTAAACTGTAATTACTTTAATTTATGTTTGATTTAAATAGAAACGTTAATTATACTCGTAAATACAATATTAATTAAATTTTCGATTTAAAATATATATTTTTATTATTTAAAATAACTTTTCAGCACGAAACGTATGATGATAACTGTATGTGTATACCTTTTCAAAAATAATTTATTATTTTTTATAATTTTTAGTATTGCTAAAACAACTAAAATTGCATACTATTAAATTATAGAATTACATTACTTCTTAAAAAATACAATATTACTCAAAATATAATTTAATTTTAATTATGCCTAACAAATAATTAATAAATAAATCCAACATTTGTTTCAACATCGAACTGAAAACCTAAGCTTCCACTGCCAGAATAATTGTTAAAACAAAAACGTCTTTCGGGATTGGACTGTGTCAAAATACTAAGCGTAGTTGCCAACGTTTTGCCATCTATCGTAAGGATCTTCGTCAGAGCGAGAAACTTGAAACAAACAAACGAGAGTTTAAAGACTACCAACATTCACCTAATTAAGTAGTCAACTAAGCCTGATTCTAGAGTTCAGAATGCTTTTTTAAAGAAATCAACAAAATAATACCTTTCTAAAAAGTTATATAATTAACAAAGTTTAAAACTTGTTCGCAGTTTTTCATAATTTTTTATTTACTTATTCATCCATCTTTAGACGTTCCTGTAGGACTACTCCTGGTAGAAACTAACTATGGTGACATATTATAGAGAATTCGTTGTAGATTTAAAAAAGTATAAAACAAAGTTTGGCGGGGCAAGTCAGAAATAAAATATCTTGGTTAATTGTTAGAACTGGTGGTAATAGCATAATGTTTTAATTACTTAAGCTTCTTCATCATAAGTAAATTATTGCATTAGGCTATAATTTATTGACGTATGTACTTACGAAATAAAAACAAAGTGACAAAATTTTTCTTAATCAGTTTTGAGTATTTTTGCATTAAGCTTCAGTTAGTAAGTTTAAGAATCAGGAAGTTTATGGAATGATAATCCTAGAATTTAGCAAAAACTATTTCTATTTGATACTAATTTTAGTTTCATTTATTTTGTTTGATATTAAAATTTAATTAAAATCTGACATTAATTTGGTAACGCGTTTCTATAAATAAAAAAAAATTTGCTGAAGTAATTTTTTGTCAGCAATTTATCAAGAATTTCAACGTGAAAAAAATCCAAAGCAAAATTAAAATTGTTTGATTAAATAATTTTATCAAACAACCACGAAGCGTAATTTTTTTATTCAACGCGCTCATAATTCAATCTTACTCTAAGCTTCAAGTACATTAATAACGTGTTGTATGAGATTTTGAAGTTAAATTACACAGTAACCTGTTTTAATTGCGTTACATTCAAGAAATTCTTACACCTCCGTACCGTACTCGTTTAAATGAAAGATACAACTGAAAATTATTGCAAATTCCATGTCACGCAATTAAAATTTGACATTTTACTGATAATGTGCTGAAACGTGACAATTGTACGCACTTGAAACGGTGTATTGTAAAAGCTCGCAAAAAATACAATAAAAATCATAATAAACTATATTATAATGTAATCTTAATTTTTTTTTATATTCAATTTTATTTTTATAATAGGGCCATTTCTTTAATGAAATCGTCAAATTTATATTTGTTAGCAACAAATATTAAGTATAAAAAAATTTACTATTATTACAAATATAATTAAAGCTTCTTAATTATTAAAAGTATTAAAAGATCACATAATTCCTACTTATACAGGGTGGTTCACCGGGAACTGCCGAGATTGTTTATCGAAAAACTGTAGGTAGAAAATTCTGAAAATGTACGAACATACTAAAGTTAATGGGATTCATTCAAGCAAAATAATTTAAAGCTGGCAGAACTTCCGGTTTTACCTGAAGTATGTATAAACTTGCTTATTTTAAATGGAATACCGTATGTATTACTACATCTTTAGATTCTACGTCTAATTCTAGGCATATTTCTTGTACAATGTCACATACCTCACCTCAATTGTTTCTGACTTATTTAATGTTTTATGTCAAAATTGGCGTTTGCAGACCCAAAACTAATTTGAATTATCAACTATTCAAAAACATTTTTTACTTGGTTTGTGTATATTTTTATGTTAAGCTGGGTGCGTTCAAACAGTGTATGTGCAAAATTGTCAAAAAAAATTATAAAAAGTGATATCAAAATAGTAGTTTGAAAATCGTCAAAGGTCAATTTTTTCAAATGGAACATACCGATGTTTATATTTTTATCTCATTCGAGGTCCAACTTAATAAGCGGCTTGTCTGGACGAATATGTTAGTTTGCCGCCTAGTAATATCTTGCGCTTCCTAACAAAGTTCGATTCCGATTGCAAAAATTTTTTACTAACTTTTTACTAAAGTAAATTTAATATTTTGAAAATAGATTAAAGTCATTTTATACAAATTGTATTAATAATAACAATAATAATTTTATTAATAAAAAAAATTACCCCAATCGGAACGAAACCGGAGTTTTGAAGTAAATCAGTATAAATTATTTACGGTTTCTTTTTAAATTCGTTTTAAACACTAACAATTGTTCTACAGTAAAATCTATTTTGTGCTGAAACTGTGCCAGAAAAAAGTATGCATTAATTTTCAATTTAACATAAAAAACGCCTATGTCAACTTCTTCTTGAGACACAAGGTATAGAGACTTATATACAGCTTGTCTGTGTAGTAAGCAAACCATTGAAATTGTCATCAGTTTTGAAAATTATTTTAGGTTTCTCAGTCGCTACAATTTAAAAATATTTTCAATTGTGTCTCACTTTCATAGACCACTTGTCAACTTTAAAATTTTAAATAAATAATGTGGTGGTAACTTATACGTAGTTAATAGCCAATCCTAAAATATAATTTTTAAAAATTTAAAATTAGAAAGTTGGTGTGACTATATATTCAATTTTTAGTTTTTAATAAAATTATATTTCATGATGGGTTAACATCACATTATTTATATAATATACATCCCATCTATAAGTCACGTGACACTCATTCGATTTTGAAATTTTAGATAAAAACACATATTTTTTATGGTTTATTTTAAATCTACGTGATAAACATGGGGACTCTACTTAAAGTCATACTTTTTGAAATATCGAATCTTAAACGTTTTCTTGTGCCAATATCGGCTCTTAGATATTATTATTAAACTCAAATTTTTTTACACTTAGAGTGGTAATGACTTTAACTGTACATGATTTAAAAGTTTATACTGGTTACACAGGGTATGAAAAAAAATGTCAAACTTGGTAATCGAAAATATTTGATAGTTATCAAATGGAACACTCTTTCTATTTTTTTCAGATCGATCTAGAATAATTTTTCTATAATTTTGCAATTGTCTACCAAAACTCAACCCGTTAGCCGTGAAACTCGTTTTTTTATAAAAAATACTCGTTTCATCAAACATTTTATTTGAAACTTAAAAATATAAAATAAATCATCAAAATTAAACCAAACCGATGGACAAATTGGAAATGTCAAATTTGAGAAGAATTTCTAGGAAACGTGTCAGCATTCAAAATGCTTATTATACTATACGTTTCGTCCATTGATGTTCGGCCTGTTGAGCAAGATGTCTATAACCCAACTCTATTTGAACTCCACTATACTTGTTATGACACCGTTTATTCCGGTTTTTCGTCTAATTTTCACATTTATAGCACGTTCCATAAAACTTATTTTCAACATTCTTTGTTCAATTTTCCACCCAGTTTATTATGTCCTAAGTAGACTTATTCTTCTACTTTTCAATATATCTTTGTTTTTTATTCTTATGCTTGCGTTTTCTAAGCTCATGAATTTTGTTTTATTAAACCAAAGAAAAGGAACACTAACTGCAGCGTGTATTTAACAACAGAACAACACCAAAAAACTGACAAAAAATTACTCCGACACGTGTTTCAATAGCTAAGCTATCATCATCAGCGATATTAAATTTATTAACATTTATTTGTAATCCAACTTCGGTTTTATTTACGCGTATAATAGGCGATGTGGGGTTCTGCGGTAAACGCTTGTTTATATATTCAAACTTTGGTTTAGAAAATTTAGTAAATTTATTGTTTAATTTATTAAAAAGTATAATGCCAAAATCATAAACTTCGGAAAAATGCGCATCCTACATGGACAAAATACGACACAAAAGTACGACGAAACGTAGATGGCTCTACCGTCAAATTGCGACGAGATTTCTCAGTTTCCCCGTCGTTTATTAAGTGGTTTGACGTTCAAAGGTACTGCATTGGTACAAGATACTGCATTGATTATAAAATTAATTACCGTAATTCTTGTGACAATGAGTAAATATGAATAAATATGAAATTATTGCATGTAAAATTCGAGAAAGAATGTAAGCAAATTACTATTATTTTTATTTACCTACTGAAATAATTTGTTAGGGTTTTTTTTAATTCAAACAATCAAAAGAGTTTCTAAGAAAATTGAAAAGTCCTTTAACAACTTTTTTGTTATTTGTTATTGGAACATTGAAAGTTGTCATGAAGGTACTAAAAGTTTTGTGTCTAATTAATTTATATTATTTTTATATTTATGTTATTTTCGTATCTAAGTAAATTACAACCAAAGATGTCCTTCACGTTTCAAAAAAAATCGGCAAATTAATTTTTTCCAACTGGGTCCAAAGCGAATAAATTGTTTATGTAAATAATAACTACAATTACATGGAAATACATAAAAATCATGTTTTTATCATAACTTGTATTGATGCAAATAAATTTTATTTCTTACAAATAAAATTGTGATTTTATTTATAATCAATTGTTGTATTTTGTTTGAAACAAAATTTAAAAACAATTTGCAAATCCAACTTGTAAGAGGCACTGGGACAAATTCGTGGCAAGATAAATTAGTTGAATGCACATTTTTTATTTTTTATTGTGCACGTGCAAGTTACGTATTTTGCGATAATTAATAGTTTGGTAACCGAGGGTAAAAGGGGCATCCGTTGCTTGTGGGAGGTGTTGTTATGAAAAAACATTAATGCTTGTGTATCTTCCAAACTTTATAATCAATAGTTGGATGTAGAGAAGATGCAATGTTCTGATATAGAAACCATAACTTTAATTGGTTAGTATCAATTTTAGAATACACTTTTTTAATTTTTAATTTTATTAAAGTAACCATGTAGTAATAATGTGACAATTGTGTAGAATTCGATTTCACTGGTATTTTAATTTTAGCAAAATTGAGAATTTTCTTTAATAATAAACATTCTTCAGAAACCAAATATTTAATAAAAATCTTTTCTTGTCATATGAGAATCTTCTGTACATTTGAGCATTTTGCTTTGACTAGCGTTTTTAATAATAAATTATAACTTCAGTCAAACTAATAAAAATATATTTTTTATTTAAAAAACTTAACTATAGTATCGACTTCTTAATATTAGCAAGTCGTCATCAAAAGTAAGCATTTTTTAAACAAAATAATGAATTATATAACATTAATCAACAATTGTAAAAATAAACAACATTTTTTTGGAGGTGTTAAATTTAGGCAAAATTGATATTTAAGAAATAATTAATCAAAATTTGTTTGATCAATCAATAAATAATTTCTATCTGAAGATTTGATATAAATAATTTTAAGTGTACCTAATGTCACTGTGAGTTTGAATTTTATAAATATACCTATGTGCTGAAACAAGTCAAATTAAAAAGTATCCAAAAGCCTGAAGTGTGGGTATTCTTTTTGCAATAATTTTTGATCGCTCTCCCTCTTGGCTCTCAAGTTACGGCTATCCCAACCTGACCTCCTCCACCATCGTTTTTTTTTATTTTCTTGCCTTTTGAAAGAATTTAGTTTCTCCTGCTTCGCAGTTGTTTCCTTGACTGCAACAATAGGAAACAGTATGTCTAGTGCGCAACAACCTTCCAATAAAACAAGATACTCTGTCCTCACTGGACCTTGCCGTTTACTTGTAGGAGACTGAAGACCCACATGTCAAGCAAACACAAATTGGGGAACAATGATGGCGATTTAGAAGACAGAGAGTGAAGTTATACAGAAGCTGATTGAATAATTAACGGATTTTAAAACATCAGTTCCTGTATTAAAAAGAATCCCAAAGTCAGCGAGGAAACTTGCAGCTCATACCTTGTCCTCTCTTATTGAGAAATGTGTTTCCATCAGTGACGTTTGTGCCTGGAGGGAGCTACTGTTATTACCTTATTATTTACTCCGCGTGCCAATTAAGAAGCAAAAGAAAGGTCTAGGAACAGCTGTCAAGATCAACTTATCAAACCCCTCACACCCTCCAATTTCAAACTATCAAAAGAAGCATTTAGACAACTTTTCTAAAGTTTTCCAAACCAAAATAGATTACGTGATTCTATCGCACCGTACAACAAAGACACATTAGCTTCACTACAGGCAAAACATCCCAAACCATCAAGGGATCTCAAAATACCACTTTTTGATGCACCTACTGTTCCGATTGCTTTCGAGATGGATATGGTTCAACACGCAATTTTCAGTTTTTCGTGTGGCTCCGTAGGTGGAACGGATAGTCTTTGGCCTCAGCATTTGAAAGACCTCATCTCACAAAACTCAACTGTAGAAGGAAGCAGATTGCTCTCATGGGTCACAAAACTTGTCAATCTAATCCGGTCTGGCAAAGTAAACCCCTGTGGCCTCCAGTACAACAATTTACGAAAAATAAAGTTCGATATACTTATCGCTCTAGCGCTAATAAACTTTGAGTTTTTAAGTTTACATTGGTGACCCCGTGTAAAAAATTAAAAGTGTTAAAGACTCAAATTAATTGAAGTTCTCGAAATGGAAAACAACACAAATACCCGGAGAATTCTTCGTAACTACTGATACCGAAGTTGATCCAACAAATTTCGTTGGCAAACTTAAACGTTGCTTTGAAAGCATTCGCCCAGCAATGAAAAAACATCACAACAGTAATAAATTTTTCGTTCATCCAGATCTACATACTTGTTTGCATGTTTTCATCCGCAACGATGGGATTAAGAAACCACTTCAACAACCATACTCTGGACCATATAAAGTACTCAACCGTAACGACAAATGGTTCAGACAGACTTACGCCAAGATTCAGCCTTGAAATAAAATCTCAAAAGAAAACCACGTCAGAAACAACGTTCTTACACGATGACATTATTCAAAAGAACCGCACAATTCTAACAACCAAAAAGACACGATTCGGCCGTACTATCACGACGCCTTTACGATATCGTTAGCACTGGCGGGGGAGTACTGTGGCCTTCAGTACAACAATTTACAAAAAGTAAATTTTTATTCGAAACGGCGAAGGACAGTTATTATTGTGCTTTCGACGCGACGAGTTTGATATACTTATCGCTCTAGCGCTATAGAACTTTGTTTTATCGATATGTGCTGTTTACATTAATTTTGTACAATTTTGTATTTTCTTTAATAAACTTTGAGTTTTTAAGTTTACACCCCCTTATCCAGCCTATTCTTTTTGGAGCGCCACTCACAGCTTTAACAAAAAAAGATGGGAGAATACGACCTATTGCTGTTGGAATGGTTTATCGCCGCTTTGCAACAAAATTAGTTTGTAACTCAGTCAAAGAAGGAATTAGAATCCAATTTTATCCAATTCAGTTAGGATTTGGCACCAAAGGAGGGTGTACATTCAAAATAATACTAATATCAGCAAGATTATTTTAAAAATCGACTTTAAAAACGCGTTTAACTAATCAAAAGATATAATATGCTTTTGGAGGCTTTATCAACTTGTCCTAAGCTGTTTTCCTTCTTCCATCAATGCTACAGCTCGGAGTCCATGGGAAGGACAAAATATCATCAGCAGTAGGAGCCCAGCAAAGGGATCCAAGTGGACCACTTCTTTTTTGCCTGACTATTTACAACATAATTAAGGAATAAACCTCAGAGTTCATTCTGTTATAGCAGTGTTGAATGTAATTTTTCTAAAGGAGTTTATAAATCCATGCAAAATTTCTTGTGTAATACTCAATGGGATAAATTATTTAAATTCACTGATATTGATGAGTGCGTGAATTATTTTTATTACATTTTATCATCGGTTATTGAGCAATATGTTTCTGTTATCAAAACCAGCAATGTCCAAAAATATCCGAAATGGTTTAATTTTGATCTTATTTCTATAACTAACAAAAGAAGAAGTACCATAAGCTTTACAAACAAACCGGTAATACAGTGTTTTACAATATATTTTTTAATTTCCGAGCTACATGTAAATTTCTTTCTAATCTTTGTAACAAGAACTACATATCAGAAATTAAAAACTCTGGTCAGTCTAACATAAAAAACTTTTGGTGTTATGTCAACTCGATAAAGAAAGTCTTCTGCTTTATCTTCTGTTATGGATTATAGTAACCGGTCTTCATCTAATGGCTCTAAAATTGCTAAACTTTTTGCCAAGCACTGTGAGAACGCAATTAATTCTGTAAATTATAAAGTCAAATAATTTTTTTTGAATTCTAAGACTCATATTCACAAATATCGGTTGAAGAAATTAAACATACAGTTTTATCCCTTGATGTCAGTAAATTTTTAATTTGTTTTTCAATAAAGGTATCTTTCCTCAATCTTGGAAATCGTCTTATCTTATCTGATGTGTGTAATTACAGACCTGTTTCCATCCAGTCCGCTTTACCTAAAATTGTTGAGTCCTTTATTTGTCTCAAATTAAAAATAATCTGAAAGTTATCATTATTCTCCAAATTTGTTAACTTATCAAACCTTTACTAACGAAGCAATATCTGTTGTTCTCCAAGTAGATTTGATAAAATTAATCATCATACTTTGTAAAAAATTAGAAGCTAATCGAATTTCTGGGCATCTCCTACTATGGCTTATTAGTTATTTAACAGAACTTACCCAAACGGTGTTTCCGGTCCGCTCCTTTTCCAGTTTGGTCTGGTACGCCCCAGGGTTTTCATCTTAGTCCTTTTCTATTTCTTTTTTTATCAATGATATTCACCATGCTCTATCTTATTCAGAATTTCTTTAGTTTGCTGACGATTTAAAACATTCTTAAGAATATTTTCGTTCTCAGATTGCATTAAACTACAAACCACTCTTAATAAACTTTCAAATTGATGTGAAGGAAATAAATTATATTCCTATTCTTATACTATAAATAACAACATGTTAACCAGAGTTTCTTTAATTAGCGATCTTGGTGTTATCTTTGACTCTAATCTCACCTTTAACCTGCAAATTTAAACTGTCAAAACTAGCTCTTTTAAAACGCTCGGTTTTATTATAAGAACAATCAACACTCTTTCAAACAGTGCAAAAAAGTGTTTAAAGGCATTAAACTTCAAACTAGGATATGCAAATTCTTCTCTTAACTTTGCAGCATCTTATTTTATACTGGCCGATTTAAATGTTAGAAGAGATTATTTTGATTTAATATTTCTTTTCAAATTAGCTAATAATAGTATTGACTGTCCAGAACTTCTCCCACAG
>JALBCR010000272.1:0-383838 GCA_030710515.1 Abscondita cerata
TCGATATTGCTTCGTTCAGTTACGTATTGCTAAACGAAAAGATAAAAACTGGAAATGGAGTAATGACAACTTACTTTACAACAATTTTTATCTTTTTTATTAAAGTAAAAATTAAAACAAATTTTCATTAATCAACTAAGCTGCATTGAGAAATTATTTCCAAGTTTAATTAAAATTTTATTTTTTATCTTTTTGCAATTATTAATTGCTCATGTTTGAGATTTTTCGTGTCCTATTCTTCTACATATTATTGAGCAAGTTTAAATTGTAAAACACGGCTAGGAAATGTCTAGTACTAAATGGAAAAACTCTTCGTTAAGTGTGTCTTGAAATTGCAACACACTTCGTAAACGATAATTACGAGTAGGAGTCTGTAATTACAATCAAAATGATGATGGTACAAACAAAAGAAAGGCACTCACAAATTTTATTACGACAATACATTTACTACCGATAAACGCAAATAATGATGATTCGGTTACTCAAACCTAACAATATTTCTATTTTTTTATCACGTGCAAACATGGGACAATAGTGGAAGCGAAAATACATATTTTGTGATAAACCTAACAAAATTTAAAGTATGTGTTGATAAAAAAAACTTACACAAGAGGTCAATGACAATCCATTATCATTGAAATACGTTAACCTTAAGAATACCAGCTAACAATTTTAGAACATATTCTGTGTGTATATATATACTGCATCAGGTTTTATAAATTTATTTAAAATTCAACTTGTTTTGCACACATATCGATTACATGTGTATGTGATGAAAAAATAATTCCCGCATAAGTAAGAAAAAAATTATTTCGAGTCGGGGACTTTTAGATTTAATGAAGGTCATTAATTTTATTATAAGTAAAATAATACATCTTTTGAATATTCCACCAATAATATTGTATTCTTTACTACAACAATAATGCATTTGCATTAAAATATAGTATTAACCAAGACTAACTATTTTACTGTTTAGTTTATTAATACAAAATGTGGTATCTTTCGAATGGTCGCAAAATAGTTATTTAAACTAAGTAAAAAAACTGGAATAATAACTTTTACATAAGTGATAAATGTAATGCAGTTACCTTATGATATTTTCTTAAATTAAAACAATTGAGATGTTCTTCAACCCTTCTTCTTTTTCCGTCATATCTTATATAGCTATCCCAAACAAACTGTATTACTTATGCATAATTTATTACATACAGGGTGGGCCACGTTATTCGAGACGGTCTGTAGTAGACAAATGATATAACGTTTTAAAAACATTTTGAGATGAGCGTATGTACGTCAATAAAGTCTACTTTTTTAATTATTTAGAATTGTACATACAGGGCGACCCCAAAAAGTTACATGTTTTTAAATGAAACATCCTCTATTTTATTGTTTTATTGTGATTTACATACAAAATGGACACATATTTTATAAGGGTTCTCTATGCCTAATTGTTATAGTAGAAGAGTTTTGATTTTCATAAAATTAAAGGCTTTCAAGAACACCTCATAACAACAAAATCGGTTTATTTACCAAGGTCAAATTCAAATCTAAATCGTAAACTTTATGCTCGAAACTCTCCCATATTTCATAAGGATTTCCGATAGGTATTTTTGTTCAATATGAGGTTGTCAAAAATTCTAAACAATTATACAATTCGTGGAAGTAGGATGAGAAAAAAACTACACGTTTATTATCGTATTAAAGTGATAGTAAACGTACTGACAACAATACAATAAAGATAATAAATTAATAATTAATAAATTCATTCACATTCATTTAATAAAATTAGGACAAAAGATTACGAAACAACTTATAACAGGTGCTTGATTTCATACTGATCAATTTTGTCAGCAAATGGGTTTTTTAAACCGCCTGCCTATCTAGTTTAATTTTCTATCGATTGTAACAAAATTCTATAAAAAATTCAATACTGCAGCACCTCTTGATGTTAGACAAAAGAAATTCCATACCTCCTAAAAAGTAAATTTAATTTGCTATTTGATAGTAGAAAAAAGTATTCCATTAACTAAGTTATCTATGTGAATATGGTCTGAATTAATGAGGGTATATTAGACGCTCTGTATATCATTAAGTAAAACAAATTCAAGCAACAAATCTAACAATTTACACTTAAATTTGGACATCGTGGATAACCACATTTCGTTATTATGAAGTGTTTTCCAGAGGCTTCGATTTTATGAAAAATTGAAATAACCACAATTGATTAAGTCTTTTGTTATAACACATCTGAAAATATGTTATTTAAGAATGTTTACAAATGTAAAAATTATTATCAATGTTGTTAGTTCAAATAAAATTGTTTTTTTCCTCCAATTAATTCAATGATGATCTGTATAATCCTTCTAGTTAGAGGTGAACAAGAGAAAGATCTTTATTTTCCATACCGACTTTTGCCGTAGCAATCGAGGGCTTTACCAAGACTAAATTTATTTTAAATACCGTGACGATCAGATTAATGAGTAAAAACGTTCCACCAGAAGATGATGACTTTTAAAACTTCCAACTTATATTAAGATATTATTTATATATGATACTCAATTAAACTTTAACAACTCCTTTAAAAAAGAGATTTGTAAAATTGATGGTTCTTTTTTATAAGAGCAATTATTAACTTTGCGAAACTCTAAAACTATGAAATAATTTAATTTACATTTTGTATTTTCTCTTTTTTTAGTTTTTATGTACTTAACTACTTTTCTTAAATGATAATGTATAAAAGTTAATTTAAATTTTTTTGTTTCTAGACATAAATAGTCCTGTTGTTATTTACTTTGTTTTTCTTATTTTTCAGTTCATTTTTTTCCTTTTTTGATTATTATTTTTTACCGTTTATTTGTTTGTACAGTTGTATACTTTTATTTGCTTTTTCTTTTGCATTTTTGGAATTTTTCCGTAAATAAATATTATTATTATTATTATTATTATTATAATTGAGTATACAGGGATAAAGTATACATCTAGGTAAGTCATGATACTCTCAAAAATAACTAAATGTTTGGAAGATACAATTGGCAGTGAGTGGACAAGAATGAATTTTCAAACGAGAGTAATTAGTATAGCACCAATGAAGTACAGTGATTTTTTACGGTCTATTAGGTATAAATAAAAATCAAGATTCCATAGTACATATTGTATGCATAGCATATTGCTGTTTCAAAGGAACATTTTCTAAGCTTAGATACACTTTTGTAAAAACACTACTTTTTATTTGTTCAATCGTTACAATAATAGTTACTGGAAAGTAACTTGGAAAGTATTCCTGCATCACAGCACAAATTTGAATTTTGAAGTTACCGACTAATGCACAGGTTCTCGCTGAGAAGAATATGAACAACCGAGCAAACAAATGCAGGAGCTAGTGAAGTACCTAAATTAAAGATATATGAGGGCGGAGGAGTTCTAGCTTATGAAGGATAGATACTTTGCTTTTAAAACGGCGAAGCTTCTATCTAGAGGGTTTGTCATATTAAATACCACTACAATTCGATGAACTTTTATTGCTAAAACAATTTAATTGAAAAACTTTTCAACTCGAAGTATTGAAGTATTTGAAAAAAAGTAGTTATTCTTAATAACGCTCAAACTCATCTAACCCTCAAAATTATCATAATTGAGGCGCAATGATTGAAGTTGCTTGCTGGTTTAGCTGCAATCGTTTTGGTGGGGTTTTTAAAAATGTATCTTTCTTTTGTTTAGAATCACAAAAGTAAGTGTCAAATTGAGATGTCAAAACTTGGGTTATTTTAAATAAAGTATGTTCTTTTACATGTCCCTATACCTACTTACTTCCGTTTCGGAGATACATCGATGTTACATGATTTGCACACCCTCCAAAAAATACAATAACTTCAAGATAAGTAAGAACAAGCAACTTTGATTTACACCACCTTACTAAGAGGTTTCAACATTTTTTTTGCAATATTTACTATTATCTTACGATGTACAGGGTGTCCTGTTTTCGACACTTTTGCAGGGTATTTCCGTTATTATTGCAGTTCGAGTTTTGGGGTTTTCGCTAACCTGTGTCACTTTTTTGTAAAACAAACGATGGCGCAGACAGATTTATTATGGCCCTCTTCGTTTTTGAAATACAGAGTGAAGTTGAAAAGTGTGCATATTCAGACACCCTCTGTAATTCAGGTATCTGATAAGTTATCGACTAGGTAAAAACGGAATCTTACACATTTTTTATGTAGAATCCAGTGACGTACTTAGTTTTTTTAGGTGTCCCATTTTTAAGAAAGTTACCAAAGTTAGGATTTTTTAAATGGGACACTCTGTATGTCAATTTGTATTTACATTCCACTCATTAAGAGCTTTCCAGAAGTGTATAATAGTCGGCACTTTGTTCCCAATCGAAGGTTAGAATCTCCTTTTTTTAAATAAGCCTAGAAACTAAAAGCCAAACAGATTTATTTTTATTAAACTTATAGTAAAAACCAATAACCAATAACGCGTATATACAGTATGTCCCCGGATTGAGTTTACAATAGGTATGATTGACCAAAATTTTCGAATTAGAATTTCATATTTTGGGATTCCGCCCTGCTTGGTCTGAAACTTATTTTTAGTTTACTTTCGATTTTTTCAAGTCAAGTAAGCCTTGACAGTCGAGAAAACACTATTTTAGTTCTAGGTAAACTACCCTTTTCGTTCACAGTACGCCAAAGTGTTACTAAGAAAAGTTGTACAGAATTAACAGTTATGGCGTTATGCAAATTTTCAGAATGATCGGTCTACATTGATAAATTCCAGTGTTTGGGAGTATTGTAATTTAAACAGCAATAATAGCATGAGGTGGCTTAATATTTACAAAGCCAAAAAACATCGATTACATGACAAGTGTTTATTGTAGTATGACATGTGTTGTTATCTTTAATAATGTTAAAGTAATATCACAAAACTGATTTTCATTGCGAAGTAATGACAATATTTTTACAATAAAATGCTAACGTTAGAACAGAAAATATATTTAGTACAGTGTTATGGACGTGGAAAAAGTTACCGTTACGTGATTGAAAGATTTAATGAAAAATTTCCAGATATTTATGTATCACATATGGGTGTACAGAAGCTTATTAAGAAATTTTTAAGAACTGGTTCAGTACTAAATGCAAAGAAAGCTAAGAGAATACATAATGAAGACGATGTCGCTACTCTACTAACTTTAGATTCGGTACAAAATGATCCAAAACTGTCTTTGAGGAAGCGGTCGCTTCGCTTAGGCATTAGTAAATCACACATACAACGAACTTTGAAAGACCGGAAGATTTATCTCTACAAACCCATTTTTAATCATACTTTGGAACCAGGAGACGAAGCAAAACGTCTAGATTTCTGTTTATGGATAGGAAGCAAAATAGCAAGTAATCGTTATTTTTATGGAAACATTCTGTTCTCAGACGAGGCTACATTTTCTACCAATGGAACTGTTTCTCGCCACATGTTCGATATTGAGTGACACTAATCCTTTTTTAAATTACAAATCACCGGCAATATTTTGTTAAAGTCAATGTATGGTGTGCTATTTCATATTATGGAATAATAGGGCCATATTTTTATGATAATAATGTTAACCAGCATACATACTTAAATATCTCAATTATCGGCGATCAATGTATTTCCAACACGATGGTTGTTCGGCGCATTATTCACAAATTGTTGTGAATTGGTTAAACCATAAATTTGGTCACCGTTGGATGGGTAGGAATGGTCCAGTTTTATGGCCCCAAAGGAACCCAGATTTGACTATTGCCGATTTTTATTTGTGGGGACGTTTAAAACAAGTAGTGTATGCAGAAAATTTACCTAATGATGCCGAAGTATTAAAAAATCGTGATGCTATATCGGCTTTACCAATTCAGAAAATCAGGAATAGCTTTAAGGAACTGCGACGAAGGTAGAAGGTTAATAGAATAACTTAATACTTGTTTTTTGTTTTAATAATTTAATAAAAATTCCTTATATTTTTTGTTTTGTGATCATTAACCATTCTCAATGTATGATTGTAGTGTCAATTGCAGATTTGTTTCTTTAAAGTCAAACTGACGCAAAGTTGACACAAAACGAAGTTGAAGATAAAGTTGACACAAAGGAACTGACCAATACTGGATTTTATCAAAGTAGGCCGATCATTCTGAAAATTTGCATAACGCCATAACTGTTAATTCTGAACAACTTTTCTTAGTAACACTTTGGCGTACTGTGAACGAAAAGGGTAGTTTACCTAGAACTAAAATAGTGTTTGCTCGACTGTCAAGGCCCACTTGACTTGAAAAAATTGAAAGTAAACTAAAAATAAGTTTCAGACCAAGCAGGGTGGAATCCCAAAATATGAAATTCCAATTCGAAAATTTTTGGTCAATCATACCTATTGTAAACTCAATCCGGGGACATACTGTATATTTATAGGTGTTGTTCAAAATGGTTGCCATTTTCCATAATGCAAAATTGGCGAAATTTTGTTCAAGGCATTTAAAATTATTATGGGGTGACCTATAAATATATGTACTCGATATTGGTTATTGGTTTTACTATAAGTTTAATAAAAATAAATCTGTTTGGCTTTTAGTTTCTAGCCTTATTTAAAAAAAAGGAGATTCTAACCTTCGATTGGGAACAAAGTGACGACTATTATACATTTCTGGAAAGCTCTTAATGAGTGTAATGTAAATACAAATTGACAGACAGGGTGTCCCATTTAAAAAATCCTAACTTTGGTAACTTTCTCAAAAATGAGGACACCTAGAAAAAAACGAAGCACGTCACTGGATTCTGCATAAAAAAATGTGTAAGATCCCGTTTTTACCTAGTCGATAACTTATCAGATACCTGAATTACAGAGGGTGTATCACTCTGTATTTCAAAAACGAAGAGAGCGATGATAAATCTTACAAAAAAGTGACACAGGTTGGCGAAAACCCCAAAACTCGAACTGCAATAATAACGGAGATACCATGCAAAAGTGTCGAAAACAGGACACCCTGTACATGGTGTGTTAACTAGTTACCTTTCAGTCGGTATTACCAACTAACTATCTCTGATAGTTTTTTTAAGATATTTTAAAATTTATTAGTATAACAATTTGTGATTTACTGGAATCTAAGTTACCTGTAAGATATCCTTAAGATGAACATTATCTTGCAATCATTTTGAATAGGCTAATTCAGTTTTAAATATTTACCTTACGAGTATATAACTTCAATAACCTTTACTAAATTCTCCTTCATTTTTAAAATTCAAATGCGTTTTTGTCTTCCCTTAATTTTTGAATTCCGTAACTAGTCAATTCAAAACTATTAAAATTTAAAAAAAGAATCTTAACAAAATGCCCCAAAATTAAACTTGAGAAAATAAGCACGTAGAACATGAACAAAAACTGCGCTGCAATAAAAATTTCTAACTTCGATAAAAGCTTGACAAAAAAACATTTATATTACTGCAGTGAGCTTAGTTGAACCATTTCTAACGAAAAGCAATCAAATTTATTTATGAGGATCGGAACGAAAATAAATCATTAACAACTTACAATTGAATTTCAACGATAAGCTATCATGAAAGCAAAATTTATAGAAAATACGAATTTGATGTAACACTTGAAAATTAAATCGGGAGAATTTAATTACTTAACGAACTATTAATTTACAGCAAATCCAATAAAAAGTGGTGACAGTCTCAGTCAGAGTAGCTCGGGACAAAATAGTCCCGACGAAAAGCACCAAGAAAATAGTTTGCATCTAAAATATCCTTTAAAAAATCTAACTCTTCACACATAATTGTTCATTAATCGATGTGCTCGTTATACGATAAGTTCAAACATTTACAATTATTTAATGACAGATATATTTCCAAAGTATTTAACGGAGAGGAAAAGCACAGAAGAGAAGAAGAACATAGCCAGGTTTGGGTTAGGAAATAAAAAAAACGTGAGTAAGTATTGGTGAACGGAGGAAGACAAAAAAGGAGGGAGAGAATGGACCTAATAGATGAAGAAAAATAGGACAAAGAAGAAATTGTCTAGAAGAAACTGGAAGAAATTGAAGATAGAAAAAGAAATAAATTAAAGAGAGTTGGTAGAAACGTTTTAATGATTATTTTAATTAAGTTCAGAAAAAGAAAACCAAATCAATTTGTTTATTTAAAAAAGTAAATTTATTTGATTTGTAATTCTCGTCTAGGCTGGAAGTTTTTATACTCACCAAAATTAAATTTCAGTGACATTTGCAGAAAAAATAAATTTAAAGAAAAGCCTTCGAAATAAGTTTATTTAGACAAACTTTGTAAATCTAAAAACTGTTAAGAAAACACAGTTTTTTTTATTATATTTAAATAATTTTCTTTAGCATTCTAGAAAAACCAACATATTAACGTTAACGTAAGGTAAAGGAAATTTTGACCTTTGCAACAAAACGATAAAATTGTAATACAAGTAAAACCGTGTCAAAACAATTAACATTTTGTTGTTCCTTAAGACACAATCACGTAAAACAAATATTAAAAAAATAAAGGATGTGACTATTATGTTAATTTACAAGACCGTTATTATGCAAGTTAACGACGTAAATCTTTACTTGTTAAATTCCAGCGAAATTGCGTAAATGGTGAAAGTGAACGTGTAACACTAAAAACTTGAATCATCTAGAATATCCTTTTGTTATTTGTTTTTGCACGATAAATTTACCATCTAGCAATGACATAACGTTACGCCCATAATTAATATTTATGTAAAAGGTACTAATTGCAAAATTGTGATAAAATTTATTTAAAACAAATTTGTGAATAGCTTACTAACGCACAACCTTCGATAAAATGCCATGGTGCATACTAATAGTTTTGCAGTGATCAAAATATAGTATCAACGAGCTAGAACTTTCAGTGTTCTTGCGCACTCTATAGCCGGTACACTAAACCGTTTCCCACTTTTAGTTGTACACAGTGACGACCGCAAATTAATAATCAGGTGTAGTTTAGCGCAGTAGTTGTGTTATTTGCATATAAGTGCTTTGGTAAATAACAATGATTCATCATTTACTTTTAAAAGTTTAAACTAATAAAGCAAAGTTTTCTTTTTTGTTTAAGGCGTACAAACAGTACTTAGAAATTATATTAATTAATATTAATCAAATACACAAATGGCACCAAATACAAAACAAATAAAAGTTAGCGTTTATTTGTAAACCGCATTGTTAGACTGAGTTAACTAAACTCGGTAAACTTCTTTCTAATATTTTTTATTTGAAAAGTTCAAAAAATACAACTTTGATTTGATCAAAAATAGAATTTTAGACTTAAAAAAAAACCGATACTTGTATTATTTTATGAGAAAATGAAAATTTGAAACACCAAACTTATTGAAACACAACATCAACAATTATACCTACAAATAATAATATGAACGCAAACATTTATATTGTGAATTAAGGCTCATCCGTCAAGAAAGTTATTAGCTACAAAGTTCACTAAAATAATATTTAGTATTGTAACAGCACAGCACAGGTGTAAGAATATTTCAGGGTATTCAGGCAAAATTCTACAGGAAACAAGTAAATGTGTTTAAAAAAAACAACGCAAAATCTGGGGTAACTAAGTTATTAGTTTTGAACATTTCTATAAATTGTAATGTAATGAGGTGTTAAATTTAAAAAAAATTGATCTAAATCTATATTAAAATATAATATAAAATACAAAAATCTCAATTTTGACCAAAAGTGGACTTACGTCAACGATTTATTCTGTCATGGATTCTACTGAAATCGCTCGACTACCTCGAATTTCTTAGCTTTCCAAAATTTTTTTTATCAAGCTTTTGATAATATGCTCAGCTGGATTTAATTTTTTGGACTGGTAGATACATTTTCAACGAGCGTCAAATAGTCCAGTACAAAATATTTTATTCTGATCATGTCTTAGTCCATTCGAGAGTACCACAAGGTTCTCATCTGGCTCCATTGCTATTCTTACTTTTTATTGACAGTATTAAAAATATTTTTAAACACTCCCAGATTCTTCTTTTTGCTGATGACATAAAAATCTTTAAAATAATCAGATCTGTAGGTGACTGTTTTCAGTTTCAAGAAGACCTTAATACTTTTTCTAAGTGGTGTTTTTTTTATTCTCATAGAACTAAACTTGAATAAGTGTTTAATCCTTATATTTCATCGCATTTTAAGCACATAAAGTTTGACTACACTCTGGATAATGACATATTACAAAATTCCGTTTCTGTTACTGATTTAGGAGTTATATTTTCTTGAGATTTATTGTTAAAGATCACATAAATCACATTCGACTAGAGAATTAGGCTTTATTTTTCGTTGCACAAAAAAGTTGTCTAATATTGTTAAAAAGTTCAATTTGTTTCATTAGTACGTTCACATTTAGGGTATTGTTCCTAAGTCTGATAACCATTCATTCAACATTTAGCACCAAAAATTTTGAAATTAAAACTTTAACAACATAAATTTTATAGTAAATGTTTACTCGAATCAACTATTTAATAAAGTTATTTAATTTGGATACGATTTTCTAAAACCGTTCTACATTTAATCAAGAATTTTGTTTATGTTGTGTAAACAAGTCCTTTCACTTAATTGAAATTATTATTTAACTACAGATTAAGTTTGTTATCTGTAAGGGTTGCTAAATGTTAAATTGACATTATGTGTAAAGAAATATTTATAAAGTGTTTCCGTTGAAAGAGAGTAGACGCTACGTTGCCTATTGAAACAAACATTCAGGTGTTAAAGGTTGTGAAGGTTAAAATTTTTTGTGAGTACAGATGAATTTAAAATGTCAAAGGAAACATATTAAGTAAATTGTAGAACAAAGGTGGAGATTGAAAAAAGAGAGTCGGAGTCAAGTGCTAGCGAGAAGTTAAGAATGGTCAATTAAAGATGTTAAATATTTTGGGTGACATATAAAAAGCATTGGAGACAAATACACTACGAGTAAAATAAGATTGTTGTGAATAAAGTTATAAAGTAAAAATAATAAATAAAATCCTGCTACGTTGTTGCTGCCGCGTTGTTTATTGATAAACTTATGAACAATAAAAAAACAAGTCAAATAATCAAGAAAAATAAAAAATGGAAGTAGAAACGAAATGCGGTCAACATAATCAAGAAATGAATAATTAATTCTACGTCTAACAAGTTCATTGAAAAGCTGCAACAAGAAGGGTGACATCAACCGCTTAAAAGATTAGTTTTATTAGGTTCTGTAAATAAAATTGTATTCTCATATTTAAAAAAATGTAAGTAGATTTAATCTACACACATAATATCGTGGCCCGGTTTGTCTGTGTGTCTGTCTGTATGTTCGTCTTCTCCTCCGAAACCACTGAACCGATTTCGGAGATCGATACGTCAAATTGTTCAGGAGGTCCAGGCGCTGATTTTAGGCGGGGTATAAGTTGACCTGACCTTTGACCTCTGACCTGGAGCAATGACCTCAAGTCTTAAATTTCAGGTTTATCTAAATTAGGCCCATTTTCAAATGGGTTTGGTTACTAGTTACTAGATATGTGTTTTTAAAAGTGCACGCAACATAATCGTCTCGTTATTTTGATAACGGTAAATTTTGTATTATGCATTTACATTGTATTAAAATTTGTTATTAACCCATTATTTTATTTTATTTGAACGAACTGAAGCCCTGAGGTTAAATTTTTAAATAACGTTTTTTAAAGTCTCGAATTTCAATTAAATGTTTTTTCTAATTTAAATAAATTTACGATCCATCGCAATATATACTAAAATTGTAACAAACAATTCTACTCACGTCTTCAACCGTAATATAAAGTCCGCCAATATCGATTGACCCTTACGTCATCGTGGTAGACCGCGAAGAAACCCCTGGAAGGAAGAATACAGTAGTATGAATGACACCGACATATCGTTTGTATATTGTATATAATTTTTTACGTTTTACGAATATTACTGTGTTTGCTTAGTTTTATTTTGGGCAAAGTTTTGTTCATCGCTATCCGAACCGTTAATTATCGTTATAGATTGGCTTCTAACTCGTGACCTAGTAGTCAACATAAACAACTTTACGTGAGTAAACTGGTGAACTTCTAAACGGTAAAACCTTGTAAAACTTTGAGTTACATGTACATTGAAGTTATGCGATTGTGCAAAGTGCAGTCAAAGTGGTTTAAGACCGAACGAAACAAAAAGAGCGTACATATTACATCTTGCAACGTAACCAACGAAAGGTCAACGACACCACATACAACTGGTTGGGGGGGTGGGGGGGGGCCTTGTCTCAACAACCTGTTTATACGTTAAAGAAAGTAACCCAAATAGACATAGTATACGGACTTTTGAATGTACGAATAACGCGTGAATAATTAAAGAAACATACGCTGAAAAAAGAGTTAAAATGTGATTCAGCACATACGCTGCTCGTATTGCAAATTAAATAACCGTATCTTAAACTTTTAAAGAAAAGGTACATGAAGTTGTATCAAGTGATACCAAAAAAAAAAGGAACACGCAAACCTGTAAAGAAAACAATCTCCTGTTTCGGCTGTGAAACAGTCGGAGTTATGAAATCGAATTGCCAAAATGTACAGAAGCTAGTACTCTTCAATTTTTTGTAACGGATGTTGATTGGAAACAAAACTCTAAAAAATCCCAAGTAACACCAGGGACCCGGCCTGTCATAAGCATCAGCATCCTAAGATGTAATGGATTAGAAATGGTAGACACCGTTGCGAAACAAAGTACTGCGTGGTATACACTCTACCAACTATTATTAAAGAAGAAGCAGTTTGAAAAGCAAATTGTGAACTTGATATTAGCGGATGGAGTCGCAACTAAGCAAGAAGTGTGCTTACGGTTTTCTTAATTTTACCTGAAGCGAAAAATACAAGCACTTCTTAGAAGCTGATTTTATTGAAGATTCCAAAATTGTGATTAATGTATTCAATAAAAAGTAGAAGTTTCGGGATGATTAAACTACTTTTGATTTGCGATTCAAAGATTTGAAGCACTTAAATAGGCCACATAATGATTCAGATATTTCAAGTCTTGAAGCTACAATAAGTTTACGTGAAGAAGAAGATAAACCCAACGACTGCGTTTAACTAAACCATATACTAGATCAAAATAGGGATATTTTCAATGAAAAAATACGTACAACTCCATACGCAGAGCACCAAATTGACATCGAAAATATACAACCAATTGCTGTTCTTCCGTATAAAATGACACCAGAGAAGAAAGAAATTTTTCGAATTAAAATTGATGAGATATTGGAGAAGGATCTGATAGAAGAGTGCGTATCACCTTAAGCCGCGCCAGTGGTGTGTGTCTCCAAGAAAAATGGTGAATAACGGTATTTATTTATTTATTAATTTACGGTATAACACCTTTTACAATACTTATTTTGTACTTATGACGGTTACATTCGATTAATATATTACAAAATTATTATATGAATTCTAAAATATGGTCATTGCAAATTTTCTTAAATGTATTAAGTGGTTTACTAAAAACATCTTTGTCTTTATTCTTATTGTTGATATTATTACCCAATCTTAGTATTCTTGACATTAATTTGTTATATCCGAAATTTGTCTTATGAATTGGAATTCTAAATAGGTTTTGAATACGAAGTACTACTGAACTACCAGGAACATTAAAATCAATTAAACTAAGTAAACTCGGACAAATAATAACATTGTTTATAATTCTGTACAAAAATATCAAGTCATGATAATCTAATCTATTGTTTAGTTTTGGTAACTTAATCTGTTTACGTATATTAGAATAATTTGTATCGTTATGAGGTATCCTTAATTTATATCCATACAGTTTCAAAAATTTATTTTGGACTCTTTTCTATTTGTGTTTTATGATGATTATAAAATGGTTTCCAAATTACAGATCCATATTCTAGTTTGGGTCTTATAATCGATATATAAAGAAGTTTAAAACATGATACTGAAAAGTGTAATGTGGACCTATATATGTAGCCTAGTAATTTTTGAGCATTATTAACAATTTGAGAAATATGTTTGTTAAATGTCAGCTGTCTATCAAATAAAACACCCAAATCATCTACACTAGCAACTGTCGATAAACCGATACCATTTATAGAATATTCAAAATTCAGTAAAGTCATCCTACGAGAAAATGTAATTTTATGACACTTATTGATATTAAGATGTAAATCGTTCCGTACACACCATTCATATAAATTATTTAAATCGTTCTGGATAAGATTTAAATCTATAACACATTTAACAGGACTAAATAATTTTAAATCGTCTGCAAAGAGTAAATAATTGCAAGTTTGAAAGCAATCGCTTATATCATTTATAAATATTAAAAATATAATTGGGCCACTATGACTACCTTGAGGAACCCCAGACGATACAGAAAATGGTTCTGACTTAATGTTACCAATTTTACTCTTTGCATTCTATTGGACAAAAAACTGCAAAGCCATTTAACAACATTTACATTGAATTCCATATAAAATAATTTAGCTATCAAAATATTTATATTGACTCGGTCGAAAGCTTTAGCAAAATCTGTATAGATTGCATCTACTTGATTACCATTTTCTAATGCAGTTACTAAAAAATTATGATAAATTGCTAGATTTGTTATTGTCGAACGGCGCTCTCTAAATCCATGTTGTTCTTCTATAATTAAATGTCGACTTAACCAAGACAGTTGCTTTGAGATAATTTTATCCAATAGTTTTGGTATTGTAGATTGAATTGCGACTCCTCTATAATTACTAACTTCATTTCTACTACCAGATTTATATATAGGTTTTAAGTAAGAAACTTTCCAATAATCAGGAAAACACTGTGAGTCAATAGAATGTTTGAATAGCAGGTAAAGAGGTATAGTTATAGTGAATCTACACTGTTTTAAAAACATATTTGGTAAACCGTCTGGACCAGGATTAGTTGAATTATTGAGGGCTTCTATTTCATTTAGAACTAACATTTTTGAAACATGAAATTCATTATTATCAACTAAAATTGATTAATCGACTGAAAAGATGGTATTGGACAATCACTATCCCTATAGACAGACTTGAAAAATTCCGCAAACAATGCTGTACTTTCAGCAACGTTCTCACTAAATTTACCATTGTAAGTCATCTTTTGGGGTAAAGTATTATTATTATTTAATGTACTAACATAATTCCAAAACCTATTAGGATCTATTTCAAAATTAAATTGTACAGACTTGATATATTCTTCGTATAATTTACTACGTAAATGTTTACATTTCCTTCTTAAATTTTGAAACTCGTAATAGTGATTTAATGAACCAGTAGTTTTATATTTTAAATGAGAATTCTTTTTCAGTTTAATCAAATTTTTAGATCCTTAGAATACCAGCTTGGATAATGACCCAAATAATTAATTTTTAATGGAACAAACTGTTTAATCATAGTATACATAAAATCATAAAATATATTTAAAGATTGATTTATATCAATATTATTTTGAAAATTTCAAACCAGTTAGTACTTGCAATGAATTGATTAATTTGATTATAATCAGCATTTTAAAGTCATAAAATACATTAAAATCTTTATCCTGCTTAGTTCTATTCATTGGTAACTCAGTAACAAGACCAAATTCATAACCGTTACCACAGGTCGATGATCTAGAACATGCTATTTAAAGAGCTGTTTATGACAACACTGGATCTAAAGTCAGGGTATCATCACATTAGAGTCAAAGAAGTTGATCGAGACGAATCCGCTTTCACGTCTCCTTTTGGGACTTTTCGTTTTAAGGTAATGCCCTTTGGTCTAAGAGGAGTTCCTACAATCTTCCAGCGATTAATAGATTAATCTCGAGAAAGTGTTTGAACTCATACGAGTTTTTTATTTATCTGTTAATAAAGATAAGTGTTCTTTTTACACACCAAGTGTCAAGGATCTTGGACACTTGCTTACAGCAGATGGAATTCGGTTTGACCCTGAAAAGATAACAGTCATCTTAAATATGCTACAGCCAAGTAATGTATTTTCATTGATTCAAACGTGTCCATGGTGTATGAGGTTTATTTATAACTTTGTTAAATTAGCCAAACTTCTAACTGATCTAACCAAGAAAAATGCGGTCTGAAAATGGACACAATGTGAAGAAACAACATTTTTAAAATTAGAAGAAGTACTGACCACAGCACCTCTTCGCCAACAAATTGGCAGTTCTAAATCATACTCCTTGAGGACTGATGCATCGTCGTATGCCATTGGAGATGTTTTACTCCAGGGGAAGGGCGAAGAAGAGCATCCAATCGAATTCGCAACCAGGCTACTAACGTCGGCTGAGCGAAATTATAGTTATACAGAACGCAAAGCTCTCTGTGCTGTTTGGGCTTTACCCAAATTTTGAGGTTACATCATCAGTAATTGTTACCACGGATCACCAGCTATAATCTAAAGGGGCAGATGCAATTTCATTGATGCGATGTGTGTACTACAGACATACCTTTACCCACAATACCAGCTTCCAAAATAAAGGAAAAACAACTAAAAGGTGTGGAACTTAAGAAAATAATTAATAACTTCGATAATACAACTGACGAACTACCAAGATAGACCGATAAAGGATATTTTCTATTAAATGGAGTCACACAGAATCACAGTCGGTGGCTCCAAATCACAAAAGATTGCAAGTACTGGAAGAGTATTACGACAATCCCACTGCTGTTTATTATGGTACGGAAATATCATACAGACGAATCTCCAAACTTTATTATTTTGTGGGAATAAGAAGAGTCATCACGGAATATGTAAACAATGTTGGTACAAACACCAAGATATCATAAAAGATTTTGAATATTGTCTATTGACTTATTTGGTTTGCTTCAGGAAACGGAAAACGGTTATAAATGCATATTCATTGTAGAAGGTACCATCACGCAATGGGTAGAATTGTTTGGATTAAAACACGCGACAGGAATGCACAAAAGCTTTAATTGAAGAACTTTTTATAAGGTTTGGACTGCCAAGACAAGTGACTAGTGATAATGGTAGTCAGTTTGTTACCGAGGTGATTCAGAAGGTATGCTACTGTTTGGGAATTAAATAGCATCTCGATTCATTATATCATCCTTCCGCGAATTAGTCGTACGCAATACAGCTTATAATCAAGACACAGGTTACTCTGTAGCTTAATTGAATTTAGGTAGAAAGTTGAGCACCTTAGATGATGTTCAACACGACCTACGCGTCGTCATACAATCAGAGAATTTTGTGTCCCAAATTACTCGATACTTAGACTATATGGCAAGAACATGATAGAAGCATGAGATAACCATGAATTTTCACAAGATAGACAAAAAACAATAATCGGATAAAAATAATAGTATTTTTTCCACTACTAGCTGTGAAGTGGACAATTATTGCGTCTCCTAGCCAACTGAGAAGTTGAATTTCTCTATTAGTGGTTAATAATTTTTTCTATTGTTGACCTAGGTTAATAATGGACAATTTCAAATTTTTGAGAATATAAGAATAGTTGTTTAACAAAAACGAGTGAAACATAATTTTGTATATCCAGGAGATTATCTCTAACGTATTTGCTGCTTAAAATTACCTAACACGATAAAATTATTTGAATAAAAAATGCCATTAGTTTAAAATTCGCGCCCCATCCCATAACCGCAAATACATAACCTGAATTTATTTATTTATTAAATATGATGGTAGAATTAGTTTTTTAGGTTTCCCAAAGGAGATTTAACCAGGCGAGTTAAGTTACATGAAGAATTTTAAGTAAATTACAAACATTTTGTTGTAGGTGTTTTGAATGGTTAACAGAATCTGGAAGGTCCGATCTGTTGCATAAAAATGTCGACTATAAAAACTTAACGAGTATGTGGCAAACACTTGCCATTTCTAAATGAATTACAAGTATCAATTTCTGAAACCCAATATTCAAATGATGCAAGGTATATTGGCGAAGCAATAAATGCCCGTTAACATCTCTAGCTATACCAAAACTACTCAAGCTTGCAGCTCAAATACTCTTAGGTAAAGAAAATTACGGAGGAACATTCTTAAATTGCAACGTGAAAAGAAAGCACTTCAATTGAAGTTAACATCTCCCAACGATTACTTACCGAAAGCAGAGCACAAATTGTGACAGTCCAAGTGGACTTAAAAATAAACCACTAAGAAGCAGGAGATATACAGAGGAATACAAACAATTTTCACTAAAATTATATTTTACGAGCCCCAAAATGTTAATTTTAAAGTAGGTTTTAAATTTTTGCCAGCTCAAACTGCTACGTAATTATGGTTAGAGTTATATATAAAAAGTTAAACAACCCTTGTACTACATCTTTACAAATACGATATGCAAAGGTGACAAATTGATGTCCATAGTATTAAACTGCATTGAAAAGCTACAACTACAATGCGGTGCCAATGTTAGGGCAGTAGTAAAATTTTCGAAACCTAATTAAAAGAATAGATGTATCACCGAAAACCATACCTTCTCGTAAACGATAAGAAAATCTATTATTTCTTCGATGTCCCCTATTTATTGAAGTCGGTGCAAAATAACTTGATTAAATACGATATAATCTTTAATAACAAAAAGCATCTTGGAAGACATTAAATTTCCACATGTCGCAAATCTAAACCGCTGCGATTGGCTCCTAAATCAACTAATTTACATATTACTCGAAAATTTGAGAAAAAGAAGGTGAAATATGCCAAGTGTTTAGTGAACAGTTGTAGTTGGTTTATCAACGAATATAGCTTTTAATGCTTTTGATTTATTTGCATTCCTGTGCTACTTGATTTTACAGAAAAATGTTTATTTTTGTTTTGCTTAAATTTGGCTAGTAGTGGAAAAAATAGTTATACACCATGGTTGTGAAGTCTTTATTGCCTACGCACCTCGCGAAATAAACTGGTGTTAAGGCAATAATGACAGACTTCACAACCTGGAGTATAATATACTATTATGCACCAAGGTTGTGAAGTCTGTCATTATTGCCTTAGCACCAGTTTATTTCGCAATAATGGACTTCACAACCATGGTGTATATACTATTTTTCCACTACTAGCCAAATTTAAGCCAAAAATAAAAAATAAACATTTTTCTTGTAAAATCAAGTAGCACAGAATTTTACAAATCAAATCAAAAGCATTAAAACTTCATACAGGTGATAAATCAACTGCAACTGATTCACTAAACACTGGGTGGCAACAAATCCTCATTTTGAAATATTGGAGAAAAAAAAATAAGTTGACTAGGAAGCAACAGCAAGTAGATTTGTTGATATTTAGAAATTTCCATTTTAAGTTGATGTTTGTTGATGAAAATTATATCCGTATTTAATCAAGTTATTATATTTATAGTTAAGTTTATTTTAAAATTATTTTTGAAATATACAGTATGCCCCAAAAAAAAATGTGGCGCATCAAAGTTATATTTTTTCTTATAAAACACCCTGTATTTTATTGAGTTTTTTTTTAATTTTTTTGTAAAAAATGAGGTATACTTTCATAAAGGTTCCTTATTACCTAAATATAGAGCGTTGTGAGTTACGTCGATTTTTCTTAAATTATGGAGTACTAAAAAAAATCAATATTTTCTAGTCCAACAAATCATAACAAATTTGCTCATACGTCTAAATAGTTGGATATTAGATGAATGTATTCCATAATTAAATATTAAACATCTTTTTACAGGGTGTTCAGAATTTACAGGTTAATTATTATATCTCTAAAACTTCCTACCTTCTTTATTTTTCTCTCCAACGGTTTACAGACACAACAAATTTACATTCACCAACCTCAACTTTTACAGTACTATTACCACTGTTTGAAAAAGCACTTAAAACCAGAATTACGAAAAATTAATGCTTCTTTTTATGAAAATTATTAATTTTATTTTTTATAACTTATATAACTTTCATAACTTTTGTAGCATAGAGTGTTAGCAAAATTAATTTATATTTATATTGATTTTTTGAAACTGGAATTATTCTTATTATTTATTGTTGTTTAATTATATACTAATTATAATTCCCGATAACGTATCAGTGCAGTGAACTTTAATTTTATTTTGATAGTAACATTATATTTTACTATAATTCGTTTAGCAAACAGATGAAGTTAAGCCACTCCCCGATAAATCCGCGCTAAATTTAAATTAAATTATTTTATTGATTTAATTTATAAAGTCAGTATTATAACCAACTGACATAATTTCTGCGTTGTTTGACATTTTGTTTTCACGTGGGTTTTGGTTATTATCTTATTAGTAGTTTTCTCTCGTTTCTATCAATTTACAAAACAGTATTCTTCAATACTCTATGTGTTCGCTGTGCGTGTGCGTGTGCGTGTGGGTGTGTGTGTGTGTGTGTGTGTGTGTGTGTGTGTGTGTGTGTGTGTGTGTGTGTGTTGTGTGTGTGTGTGTCCAAAATTGATGAAACTTGTAAAATCGGCTTTGGAAGAATAAAATTATAAGTAAAATGTGTGTCTTGCGACATCTCGTGTAAACATTGACACGTATGAATAGTATAAACTAAGAAAAATGCCAACAGTTAACTGTAACGGCATGTGTGTTAAAGTGCAAAGCGCTATCTAAGCGATAGCTTTAATGCTTGTAACACACGTTGCCGATAAAGCCAAGATAACTTGTACAGAAGTACACGCAACAAAAGAACACCTGATGCAGCATTTCGCTCTTATTGTGAGCTCATCAGAGGTGTATACTTAAGTGCGGTATACGACTGTACAAGACGGCGGTTGGTCTTTTAAGCTCTCGTGGAGCAATGAACATAAGTAAAATGTGTGTCTTGCGACATCTCGTGTAAACATTGACACGTATGAATAGTATAAACTAAGAAAAATGCCAACAGTTAACTGTAACGGCATGTGTGTTAAAGTGCAAAGCGCTATCTAAGCGATAGCTTTAATGCTTGTAACACACGTTGCCGATAAAGCCAAGATAACTTGTACAGAAGTACACACGCAACAAAAGAACACCTGATGCAGCATTTCGCTCTTATTGTGAGCTCATCAGAGGTGTATACTTAAGTGCGGTATACGACTGTACAAGACGGCGGTTGGTCTTTTAAGCTCTCGTGTAACAATGAACATAAGTAAAATATGTGTCTTGCGACATCTCGTGTAAACATTGACACGTATGAAGGTAGTATAAACTAAGAAAAATTCCAACAGTTAACTGTAACGGCATGTGTGTGTTAAAGTGCAAAGCGCTATCTAAGCAATAGCTTTAATGCTTGTAACACGTTGCCGATAAAGCAAATAACTTGTACAGAAGTACACACGCTAAGAATTGTATGTTAACATAACTGCTGAGGCAATTAAACAGTATAGGATTAAAGTGTTGACGGCTATACAAAAATCTGCCAATGAAATCATTCCTAAGATAAAGAAACTTCATACAAAAATTGATAATATCGTCCCTAGTAATTGCGATACTCCTGTGTCCTCATCTAGAGGAAAATCCTATAGCCAAGTAGCTTCAAATAAGGCTTCAATGATAATAAAACCAAAGAACCCTTAGCAGAATAGTCGCGTAACAAAAATAGACTTGCTTTGATCAATGAACCCATTGTCGTCTGACGTCGGTGTAGTCGGCGTTAAGAATATTGCCGGTGGCGGAGTTGTAGCGAGCTGTTTGTCTATGGATTAATGATTCAATTTATGATCATAAAATATTTCCATCATGTTTCTCTGTTTTTCGCTTTGATCGTTCCTCAGCGGCCACTTGTCAAAGTCTGGGGGGTGGTGTTTTGGTTACTCTTCGTAATGATGTAAAATTCAAGCGTTTTATTGTCTTTGATTTATGTGTGGTTTTTAATGACGTTGTAACCATTTATTACGTGTGTGTTGTATTTTTGTCAATTGTGGTGTTTCTTTACTTTTGTTTGTAATTTATATCTCTCAGTTTGTGCCTCTGAGCGAGATATAGGGTATATGAAGAATTTTAAATTTTGTACGCCTGCTGTGGTCAAGATTTGAACATTATTGGGGACTTTAATTTTACTGAATATCACAGCTCTCTGGCTGATATATACACTAAACGCATTTCTATATTTGAGCACTTTTGTACTGCTCTAAATTTGTCTCAATATAACCTGGTAGAAAATTTCTTTGATAGCATTCTGGATTTGGTATTGAAGTCTACTCCATGTTTCGTTGACAGATGCCGTGAGCCTTCTGTCCCAGAGAATAGACATCACCCTTCCATTGTTATCAAACTCCCGTTCACATCAGGACTTAGCTCGGAACGGTTTTACGGGAACAATAAACATACCTCTTATAACTTCAAAAAGGGTGATTACAGTTCGTTATATGATCATTTGTCTAGAATTGACTTTTCTAACTTGATGAATGTATCTGACCCTGAGCTTGCTTTGGACGAGTTCTAGTCGCGAATTTTTTGCGCTTTTGACAAATTTATACCAAAATCTTCTTCACGTGGAAAAGCGCACAATTATCTTCCCTTGTTTACCAGAGAGGTTGTTTGACATTAAGATGAAGTTGTCTTTCGGGCGACGGTTCAAGAGAGGTGGCGATGATGTCTCTTACGAACATTTAAAAAAAATTCGTGCCAAATTAAAACATGACATTCAGCTGTCTTTTTCACAATTTACTCATCACGGCGAGTTTGAGATTAAGCGTAACTCCAAAAATTTCTGGACCTATGGTAATAATTGCAGGTGTTCATCCGCTATACCCCCTCGGGTCTCTCACAACGATGTGACCGTTTCCTCGCAAACTGAAATTATTGAGACCTTTGCCTCATTCCTCCAAGAATGTTACAGTACTTCCTCGGTATATCAGAACGTTGCTTTAAATGTCAGTATTATCTTCAGTGACATTTCATTCTCGAAATGTTTAAGACGAACTTTTTTGGTGATGTAGTGTTTGTTTCTTAAAACAATAGCAAAGAAGTTGTAACGGTCACTGTGAGTTAGGCAACACCCAATGCAAGGGGTCGAGGTGTAAACGCGACATTTCTCCGTATTCGCTCCTTAACGGAAATGTTTGGGGATTTAATTCGGGGAATTCAACTTCCGCGTTGTCCTAATTGGCCAATACATTTTCGGTTTCTTCACTTCGCCTGGTGACAACAACCATCACGTCGTGCTACATGAAATTCGAATTTGCCTTCATCTGAGTGCTTGATCGTAATTCCGTCAAATTTTCTAGTGGTATGTATAGGACCCTGCAAACTTTCAATGTATAGCGGTATATTTTTAGCTGGGGAAAGGATTGATTACTCGATTTTCCGAAGTTTATCTTAGGACGGATGCGTGTACTAATTCGTTTCTAATGGTCGCTCGATTGCACTCAGGTACGACAAATATTCTTCATGGCTTCCTCAACGTTACACCGTGCATAACTTTCAGATAAGGCGAGTTACTCCGGGATTAGAGTACCCGGGATTAAAATTACTCGGCTTTAAAATGTTCTTTTTGGCCTAAAACAAAACCAATTACCTGGCTGATTAAATTCATCGTGGGATCTCTTTCTACCTGTTATTGTCTTGTCGCTGCGTGTGTCGCATACTTGGGGTTCGCTGTTAAAATTGCTGAAGTACGGGACATCCTACCGAAATTAGGGATCGCCGCAGCCGGCACCGACACCACATATCTGTATCCTCCTGTGTGTCAACATCGTAAACCTCTATCTACAACATAAGGTCAGATCTTTTAGTTATCCTTCTACGCTGAAAACAAACCATCTCCGGGACGTCACACTGCTACCGAAAACGTCTCAAGCGTAACACCTAAATAAGTACAACTTGTCTTGGCACCTGTGCAGTTAAATATTTGGAACTCGAAACGTATTTGTTCACGTATTTATAATCTTTTTCTGTTAATTCACTATAATATAATTAATTAACTTGTTGTGGCGCATATATTGGCCCAATCTATACACGAATGTGTACCGTAAAGGCGCGAACTTGCTTCATTTACCCACCAATGCTTGGGGATCTTTAGAGTAGAAGTGTAATACCACGGAAGAGCGCTCTTTTGGGGAAACACCTAAATCTCCGATACTTTTTTTGCTAAATATTGCAACTGGTGAACACTAAATACACCTTTCGTATTGTACGGGTGGGGGTCACGTCGCCATCTTGTTAGATTATATAACGCCAGTGGCGTAACCACATAAATTAATAACTTGCTATTAATTATTTATTGCTTCCTTTTTTTTGTGTGACGAATATATATAGGAGTACGAACGAATACGCTTCGTAGGATTAACTTAAATTGTAAAGGGATATATGTTTAAATTGTGCCCTGTTCCTTTTTTTATGGTGTGTTATTAAATATAACGTTTTGTAGGTTACATGTGTCTCTCTTTATTGTATTTATTGCTCCTTTAATTTGTTACGGTTGATTGTTGCGTCTGTTTCTTTAGTTCGGAAGCAGGTTTGTATCCACGCATTAGGACTATGGCGCCTCGGTTTAATTCAAGACAGTTCTGAAGAAGCGGTGGATCCTTTTTTCACCCACGCCCTACTCTTTGGCTGCCGGCAACACTTATCTTTCTTCAATTAACCGTAGCAAAGTCTGTGTGTCCAGAACAATAAAAAAAAAAGTTACAAAAATGTAAGTAGGTACCCATATATAAAAACTCAAGTAAAACCATGATCCCTTAAAACAAAATGTAGGGGGTTAAACTAAAACTTGTTGTATCATTGCGAGGGTTGCCTTTTAAGTGCTGGGAATAGAACGTTGACGTTCCTTATCACCTAACAACCAGAAAAATTGTTTATAAACAATTGTTGGTATTTGTCAATGTCAATGTCAAAATATCATTTAGATCGGCCTGATAGTTTTTAAACCGTGGCGTGTTTAAGTTCCCAAGTCGCTGTACGAGATGAAATTAAGTTCGGAACAATACCGCACGATTATTTTTTATATCTTTCAACGAAGCTTCACCCAGCAAGAATGCGTCGCAGAACTTGTTACTGTTTTTGGCGAAGAAGCACCATCAAAGACAACCATTTATCGCTGGTATGCAGAGTTTCAGCGAGGACGCTCTAACCTCAGTGACGAACCGCGTGAAGGGCGAACAAAAACCGCCGTCACTCAAGAAAACGTGGATGCTGTTTGCAACATGGTTCTGGAAGATTGTCATGTGACATACCGTGAGATTCAGGCATCATTGGACATCTCAGGGACCTCAGTTCAAAAGATTTTACACAAAGAAGTAGGTGTTAAAAAATTGGTTTCCCGGTGGATACCGCATCTCCTCACAGAAGAACAGAAAGCAGCTCGAGTCAATTGGTGTCGAAAAACTCTACAACGATTCAACTCAGAAGCATCAAAACACGTTTACGACATCGTAAGTGGTGATGAATCATGGATCTATAGCTATGAGCCTGAATCAAAACGCCAATCTGCAGTATGGGTCTTCCAAAGTGAACTGAAACCGACAAAAGTTGTTCGCTCTCGCAGCGTTGCCAAGAAAATGGTTGCATCGTTTGTTGCCAAATCAGGGCATGTAGCAACGATTGCTCTTGAAAATCAAAGAACAGTTAATGCTCAATGGTATACGACCATTTGCTTGCCTGAAGTGATCGCCGAGCTTCGAAAGAAAACCCAAATCGACGCATTATGCTTCATCAAGACAATGCACGCACGCACACCGCTCGAGCCACAAAGTTGTTTCTGGAAAAGCAAAATATCGAAGTTCTTGATCATCCTCCATACAGCCCGGACCTAAGCCCCAATGATTTTTTTACATTCCCAAGAATCAAGAATATGCTACGAGGAAAGCGGTTCCAGACGTCTGAAGAAGCGGTGGATGCCTACAAAACAGCGATTTTGACTACACCTACTTCGGAATGGAATAAATGCTATAACGACTGGTTCCATCGAATGCAAAAGTGCATTGACTATCGCGGAGAGTACTTTGAAAAACAATTTAAAAAATGCGTTATTATACTTCTTACACATTTCTTCATTCCCGACACTTAAAAGGTAACCCTCGTATCATGTGAGAATTTATTGTGCTTAAAATTAATTGTAATTTTATTTCTATCTACCACTTTATTAGCTAGATTTTAGTCCTTTTTAATCCTACGTTGTTGGGAAGTCCGCATTGGTTAACCTTTAGTAAAGCAGTCTGAGCAATAAGTCACTACAGTTAATTTCAGAAAATCTATGAACAGATTTTTGCGCTCAAAGTTCAAAGTTTAGAGCAGAGGTCACAAAAATCTCACAAGAACCTTGGTCGTATAAGATATTTGGAATGTTTTACTTCTCTTAGTTTCTAGTTTTTAGCGGTCGAGTATTAGTTGCAATTTACGTCTTCGCGGTCTTGACTTACCGCGTTTAATGTTTGTGGATGCATCGGCACTTCTAGTTGCCAAACTTTGAGATTATCCTACTCATTTCCATACTTTCTGCATTTGCTTTTTTATCTTCCTACCAGTACTTGTTTTATTTTCTTCATTTTACTTCTGAACCTTGCTATTATTTTTTATCCGTTAGAGTTCTTCTATATAGTAAATATTTCTTGAGTGGTTAGTTATATAATTTATTGTATTTGCCTTCTGTTATCTTTTTTAATCTTATCCTACTTAATTAATTTGTCTTCCATATTTCTTCCTTCTTCTCTTTAACCTGTCCACCTCCTCACTTGCACTTCGATCCTCTTTCCAGCACTCATATAAAACTAACTTGAATTCCTTCTTTTCTTTATATCATTCCCAAACAGTCTTTCTTCTAACCTCCATACTTCCTCTACAATCCTATTTTCTCTCTGTGCTAATTGGTTTATATGTCCTTAAAGTTTATTGTTATACCTTATTCTACATACCAAATATCTTCGCTCATCCACATTTCGATCTCCTCTTCTCTTCACTGTCAACTGCTTCATTTTCACGATGTCCGATTATTTATACAAAAATTGAAACCAAACAAAAACAATGGAAAATTTATCAGTACACTTTGTGTAATAACTATTTCATTTTCTGGAATTAAAAATGGAGAACAAATTGAAAAAGTTTTATTTACATTCTATTTTGTCGGAGCAATCTGTCATCGTCTACAGTCTGTAGCTTGCTAATTTAAACTGCTGACGGCTAAGTCCATTGAGTATACACAATTGACGCAGTGGGATACTACAAAACAATTAACCTGAAGTAGCAACAAAGTATGATAAACAAGATAGTAACTAGGAGAAAAGAAGACTAAAACAAAACAAAATCAAATAGTTACTGACAACAAAAGATTACAATTGAGATTGAGACCTTTAGAAGTAGGCGGCCTTAATCTAAATAATTCTGTATATTTCCGACAAAAATTTCCGTCTCGTAGACGATTTGTAAAAGCACAATAACTTCTGCTCAGAATAGTTTTGTCTTTTTGGCAAATTTAAGATCCATTTGGATTATATTTATGTATTGGTGAATAATAAAAATTCTTGAATCTGAGTATATAAATATATATTAAGTTTCACTTAATTTTTTGTTTAAATAAAAGTCGAAGAACATATCCGACCAAAGGATGAGAAAAATAATTCTTCGTTCGTTCTTTCTCGAATTATTCAAAAACTCATTGTTACCTTTCTACAAAAATTTTCAACATAATAAGATGATAAATTAAGAATTAACCAACACACTCAGTTGTGTGTGCATTCCTGGTGTACTTCGCAATGAACAGTTAAAACTACATAATTAACTCAAAATCCAACTGTAAATCCGGGTTCGATCCCGATTGGCATAATTTTTTTTTATTTATAAAATTTATATGGATGATATTATTAACATAACTTTATAAAAGGAGTTTAATCTTTTTAAAAATGTTAAATTCAGTTTACAAAATTTTATTATAATGATGTTAATAATAAAGTTAATAAAAAAAAATACTGCAGTCGGAATCGAACCCCCGGTTATGAAACACAACATATTACTAGACAACAAATTAATTTGGTTAGTAAATAAACATTTATAAAAAATAACTTATGTTACTGATTATTTAGTAAAATACGCTTTGAATACTCATTATTATCACATCATATCCAGCATAATATGTTGTTATATTGTGTTCTAATTGTACCAGAAAAAAGATATACGTTAATTTTTAGTTTAACATAGTAAATGGCTATGTCAACTTTGAAACATCTGGTATAACTAAAACCAAATTTACTAGATGCAATTTTAAGGTTAAAATAAAATCAATACAAAAATTTTATATAATATAGCCACAATCGTCCACCCCATCTTATTGACTCACCTCGTATGTTACCAAAATACCATAATTACACAGACCATATTAATTCCAACCCTTTTGTTTGCGTCTATACAATTCATGCTAATATTAGGTCATAGTACAAGCAACAAACTATGCAAGATTAACATAAAGAAAATATTAAATCTTTATTACGTTTGACTTTGTTCAATCATATTATGGTTTTTTTCCCATTCAGTATTTAATTCTGTTTGAAGATTTATGTAAACAGAATTGTCAATCTACAAATACAATTTTTGAAGAATTCTAATTTTTTCAATGAAAGAGTATATTTGTTTCTTGTTAAATCTTCAAGGGTATAATGTATAGGTTAATTTTTTTATGTTCAATCTTTTTCGACGTCAACTTCATTCATTTACCAAACGCAATTAGATGTTTTTATAGTCAATTGAATTTTTGTTGCTATCATTATTTACTTGTAAGAATTTGAGAATCCACATCAAAATTCTTTCATGCATTTATTTCTTGTAAATTTATTTTTAAAAATTAAGTCAAATAATTTTTCAACCTTTCGATGAACCGTTGATTCAAAGCAAATAATGGTAAGTACCCAATACAAACAAGTGACAGTTCATAAATCTATTGCATCCCATACGTTTAAGAAGAAAAGGTATTGTTCAACAAAAGTTATGTGATTATTGGACTTCGGTAATTACTTCGTCAAAATATGTTTCAACTCAGGTTGTATATAATTAAATTAAAAACTTAAGATAATGTGTATGGAAACAGTTTAAATAATTGAATTGGGTATACTAGACTTTTGTATTTTTAATTTAGTTAAATAATTCAATTTCAACAGGTTAATATTTATTCTAATCGTGCATTGTTGTTAGTGTAATTAATTAAAGGAAAAACAAATTTGTTCAGAAGTCTTTAACCCCATTGCATAAATCGAAATTAGTGGTTAACCAGCCGTTGTTAGCCAATTAGTGAACTTAAAATTTAAATTACAACAAATCAGAAAGACAACGGATTTAACTAGAAATTCTGAAACCGGGCATTTGCGTAGCAAAAGTTATAGCAATAAATTATTTAAAAACAAATTTTAGCGTTTTTATAGTTTTTTTTTATTAAGTTGCGCAGTTTATAGCCTTTCAAGCATTTCTGTCAAATCGATCTGGCGTTGTTTCCATTTTAGAGTGTAAACAAATATACACAAAAGTTTAAAGGGCGAGATCGTAATTTTACTACTGTGTAATTTATTGATTAAATTCTATGCAGCAAAAATTAGAGAATTGAAAAAATTTAAACGCAATTGGTAAATACTAATGTAGTCTAAAATTATCGTACATTGTTTTAGTACCTACTTATGATTAAATAAGAGGAATGAAACTTATATCGAGATGAAAACAAACTTTAAAAAGTTTGTCAGTCGTATATTCTTCGATCTTACGCTAAAATCTAAGCACAAACTTGTCAAATTATAAAAAAATTATCTCAATTATTCTTTAAAAATTTCCGTCTTTTTTTCTTTTAAAAATATTAATTCTTTTAGTGTTCTTTAGACGTATTCGTTTACTCATAGTTATTATAGTATATTCTGTAACAAGGTTAGTATTAAAATTCGGTGCGAGTGAAAGGTTCCGAGCGCAAGTCGGTGGCGAGCGTGAGGAATTGCGAGCACCGCACTATACTTTCTCCACGACCCAAAGGTTTGAAATAAATATTTTAAGATACAAATAATTATAATTTGCATGACAAATCTGTCACCGCGATGACAGTCCAGGCTAACCCTATATATGTTTAAAAAATGTGTATCTCCTAGAGCTACAAAATAATGGATTTAAATCGGACAGGCCTTCTATCGGTTTCAAACAGCAAGACACCTTAGCAGCCCGTTTTTGATTTATTTATAAATAACTGCTAAAGAAGTCTATCTACAAATTTGATATTTATTGACCGCTAGTAGATATGCACAAGATAGATTCATGCCAACTTTCAATACAATGGAACATCAAACAAAAAGTATAACGTTATAAACTAAGGTGTCATGCTTTTTAAAACCGATAGTAAAAGATATGGCAGAATATTTTTCAATCTCAAGAGTGAGAATGTTACTAGTTTGTAATTAAATTTGATTTCAGAGTTGTAGAATTGTACATTGGTCATAGAGAAAATATATTCTTTATATACATTTCAATCTTATAATTATAATGTATGTGTAATATACCGTGTTGTACAATATTGGATTTGTTCGGGGTTTGGAAAACTGTCAAAAATCTAAACAAGAACATAAAACATAAACGTCAGTCATGACAATGATATAAAGTAATAAAATAAAGAGATGGTATTGTGTGCTTCATATGTCTTTCAAGTCCCTAAGCCATGTCTTATTGTACTGTATATGGTTAACTTATTGATGGCGTTAAAGATAAAATAAATTATTATTATTATTATTAATTAAGTAGCAATACAATTTAACAAAAGTTGAGAAACTTAATAATTCACAGAGCCAGTTATTAAAAGGAAGTACGTGTTGATTCATGATATTATTACACCACCCTATACATGGTGTCTCACCGGGAATCGCCATTAACCGTATACGGAAAATTATAAATCGAAAAAATTTGAAAATTTGTAAAATGACTAAAACCAAGAATGAAAATATTTTAGTTAAGTTGGCCCTATTGGTTTTAGCCATTCTCCAAATTTTCAAATTTTTATACTTTACTCCGTATACGGTTAATGCCGGTTCCCGGTGAGACACTCTGTTTATTACACTTACATCACAATACAATAATGTACCATACAGAATAAATAAGTAATGTATTAAAAGTATTGAATTATCACGTTAATGTAAGCAACACACACTTGTCTAATGCGTAATTTTATCGACGTCAGAACTAATCTTTGCAAATAGAAACAGTGACTATAAAAAGACAAGCATTCTCGGTTTCACTTTTCTTTTATTTTGTGTCAGTTGCCAGGCAACCCTGACAAACTAAATCGTACATTGTACTTTTACACACGATTTTAATTTTTTTATGCACGATTCTTTTAAAAGTAGCATTTTACACACAATTATCTAGTAATGAATGCGCTCATTATCTATTTTCATATATTATTTTCTTCTCTATTTTCATACATAAAAGTCATAAAAATTTAATTAATACATGGATGTGTATCGATAATTTAAATTTTTGCCATTCATTAGACATTCAAACTAAAAAATTGAATAAACTACTAAATCCACTTAGCACAAAGTAAAACATTTTTTTATAAGACGAAGTCATTTTAAAAAATGAAACTCGTAATTACAAGAACAATTACAATCACTTAGCAATTTTGTAAGAAACATAAATATTGTAACTTTTGTTATTGTAAATTTCTAAAGTATTACAATAAATAAACCATACGCTAAGTCTATCAATATTTTTGCATATAAAAGATAAATTAATTCTGCATCCTTTAAATTTGTCTTTGAATTTAAAATATCGCTGGTTTACAAAAAAATCAAAACCAAAATGCAGTACCTAGCATAATTCAATACAAATTTGAAAAAAAAAATAGATTTCTACTATATTTGGAAAATGTCCTGCTACAATAATGATACATTGACACATCCCAACAAATTGAAGAAAATTTCCAATTTTCGAGTATTTTTTTAATAGTTCATAAACTCGCCCCCGATCACACGAAAACAACTTAAATTGATTAAAACAAATAAAACTTTCAAAAAAGTTTGTTTTAAATACTCTAGTTAAGATTAATCCGTCTTAATACAGGATAACACGTCGGAGGCTACTCGAACATGGGTCCGGACGCTACTCGGATATGTCATTACAGGCTTACAATTTTTGGGACGCTTTTCGGTATCACCAGTTTAAAAACTGTAGTGTTAATAGTCTCATTTTTTAACAACCCGTAGCTTTTTTTTTTGTTTTATGTTAAAATTGATTTTTCATAAACTTAAATGAAAATATAAATTACAAGGTTTTAAAATTATTTGTAAAAGCTTTCAGCACTACTAATAATTTACTTAATTATAATTCCTGACAAATCGTATTCTACCTATTAAATTAAAGGACATCAAAATGTTCGAATTTTATTCATTACCTGTGTTGACGTAAGATCCTATACCAGCAGGTAAACACATAGCTCTTCCTTCAACATAGGCTTGACGTAAGTTAATAAATTAATTTCAGAAACTAAAAGGTTTATATATCAATAATAAGTCATATTACTAGATGTTTATCCTTGCATATTTTGTCATATTATTTTAATTTACATTATAGGAAACGTACGGTATCTTTGACAAAACTTATAAAATGCTAATTATTCGAAATGACTATTGCAATAATACTAATTAGATAAAAGTCATTTAATTAAATGCAAAATCATTTCGTTATTAGTTAGAACGACCTACAATGTACTAATAATAAAAAAATATATGTATAAGTTTAGGTTTAGAACCAATCAAAGATAGAATATGATTTAATTGAATAAAACAATTTTGTTTTCAACGACTTATCGTGTTTGAAATGGGAAGTACACAAATTAAAATCAATTAAAAAATCAATGTAGGAAGTCCAAACTTTTTAGAAAAGAATCGTGTTAATCTATATGTAAATGAAAATTAAATGCTACTTATTGACAAGAGCATCACTTATGAACGGCTCACCCCGTTTGGTTTATTTTTAACTGTTCATAATGTTCTGACGTAAAGGAAAATAGAAAAACTTGAAAAATTTGATAAGAACTGAAAGAGCTTTTTGACAAATAAACAATTTTTTAAATTTTGACAGAATAACAAGTTGATTAATTACATTGTTGAATTGTTTTGATACTTCCTTCTAATTTTTGATATTTCTTTTAAAAAAATAATAAAAAATAATATCTGCTAAACAACGATGCAAAGAAATGTTCCAAATTATGAGTTAAGAAGATATTTGATACGTTTCACATTGATACAGTAATTAATTTTCCCAAACACCGTTGATTAATTAGTGCGGTAGTTTTTTTAAAAATATTTTTGAAAATAAAAATTTCGATAAATTGTTATCAGTGAGGCTCAAGAGTGTAGGTCAACTTTGATAGAGTTCACTTCGAGCTGCATTACAGTGGTGTATTGCTTAATTCTTACTTAATAGTATTATTATGTTTTTGGTTTCTACAAAATATTTATTTTCTACGATATACTCAAAAAATTGAAGTTTTTTCTCTACAAATAGTGAAAAAAATTAGGCTTGGTACTTAGTTAAAGCCCCGCTCTAATGCTCTATGTTCGTGAGGGGACTTTAAGGCTCAAGTGAAAAAAAGAATCGCTTTCTCACTTGTTGGACAAGTAGACTAATTTTCTTATACACTGACCGGCACAAAGTTTGCATCAAATTTCTTTTGGCAAATAAATTCAGCATATTGAATGACAAAAAAAACCACTTTGACAAATGTTATGTGACCACTTTCATGGCGGCAAAATTATAAAATATCCTTTAAATATGTAAAAAGTGAGGTTTGATGACAAGATATTTAAAAATGCCTAAAAGAAAAGTTGTTTAGAATTAAATTATACGTCCATGTACAAATTTTTCAAAAAAAATAACAACTTTTCAAAAATATCAATTTTTCGGCATTTTTCCGGAAATTTTTTGTATGTTTTTGTATGAGCTTATTATCCAGGCAATACTGTAAAAATTGTTTAAATTGGGCTTAGAATGGAAGAATTGATCATTTTAGGACTATTTTAAAATAATTCTAAATTTGTAATTTCAATCTTTTTGTTATCTGTAGGCCATTGTAACAAAGTCCGTCCTAAAAAAACAATGTTTTTTGTTCTTTACCGTCCATTGGTAGACTAATAAATAAAAATTACTAGATTGTGAAGTTTATTTGTTGGTTTTATTGGGTTTTATGCAAATCAAACGCAAACAATTTTGTTTTCTCAATATTTCCGGAAAAAATGCCGGAAAACTGACATTTTTGAAAAATCGTTATTTTCTTTTAAAATTTGCACATAGACGTATAATCTAATTCTAAACAACTTTTTTCTTATGTATTTTTTAATATCTTGACAGTGGTCACATAATATTTGTCAAAGTGCCTTTTTGTCATTCAATATGCTAAATTTATTTGCCAAAAGAAATTTTCGGATATCTCAATTACAAAAATTTTTCCCATTTGATGCAAACTCTTTGCCGGTCACTGTATAATTAGTTGTAATTTTTCAGCAATTAATCTCCCGATTTTTCTTTTTCTTAAGCGTACATTTTTCAAATATTATTTTAAGTACGTATTTTTATATTCGTTTTGCTTCACAATGGCTTATCTTGGAAATTCCTAATGTAGTTGCAGACGGACGGCTTTATTTTCCTTTGCATAAAGAAATTTGTAGAATTTAGGTCACCAGTTTTTTTTTGTTAGTTGTTTTTTGACAAAAAAAATAAAAACAAAAGTACCTAAGTTAAGATTGTAAATACGGGCGGTTTTGTCAATGCCTTTAAAACAACGCTAACTATATGAACAATTGTATGTTTTGCGTATGTTTATTTGCAAAGTTATAAACAATTATTGCTCGTCAATTAAAAAAATTACATGCCTGTGTTTAGTGTTTTAACGTAAACGGCTAAAAATTCTTGTAAAATTTGTTTATTGAGAATCTTCGCCTTACGCATTATTGCCAGATAACGCTTGTACAAAACTTTATTTTTTCTCAAAAATTTTAAAATTACAGTGAACACATTTAACCAAAAGAAATAGTTCTCAAATAATCAAAAGCTTGTGTTGGCCATATGATTAAATTGCCAAAGATTGTATGGTAATGGTGCCACTTCAACACCACGTTTAGATTAATTTTTAATAATATAGACCCGGTAAAACTTTTAACGAAGGAAATAGTGTCGGAACGAAATCCGACCGACGTAATAAACACTTTTTTGCGTAGACGTGGTTAGTTTTGAGTTACTGAATAAGGTCCAGTTTCACCAAGTTCAATTAAATTTAATCGTAGATTAAAAACAATAATTGATGTGCTTAATCCTTAATTACTATGTATTTACCTACAGTTACATTTAACTGAATTTGATGAAACTGGGCATAAGCTGTATAGATAAATTTGTAATACGTCTTATTGAATTCAATATTTTATTGAAAAGTCAAATGCATAGACACCACATTTTGTTGTTTATTGTTTTGTTTTGATTGTATTATATTTTAGGAATTTTGCTGGTGTTATTTATTCTTAAGATGTCGTCAAAATTTGAGTACGTGGATAACATTGTTAGGTGGATTTTGAATTAATGGATTTAAAATTTTAACAGAGGCCAAGTTCTTAATTTTGATCTTTAATTTCGAATCAATCCTGAAGTGTTCTATTTTACCTCTTTTCGTAGGCTCTTCTATATAAACTTGAAAGGAAGATAACTCCTAATAAATTCTGATAACTCGAATTGACATCTCGGATATAGGTAAGTGAGAAACATTTTCTTAAAACTCACGACGAATCAAAAAACTAAAATTGCTTTAAGTAAATTACTTTTTTGATTATTTGAAATACGATTAAATGTTGTATTTTCTAAAAACACATCCTTTGCCACCTCGAGTTTTGTGGCCAATCACTTGAGACAAATAAAACGAGTAGGATAAACAGGAAGAGATGGTGTATTCTCTTAAGTATTACAAATAAATACGTTGAACAATTTTTTCATCTCTGAATTGACACTTTTAGATCAAATAACACTGAACCCGTATCCAAAAGGACACTAGGTTTGTAATGATAAATTAGGAGAAAACAATAAATTAAACTTGTAATCGCGAGACATTATGATTAATTCCCGTACTGGTTATGGTTAAGATTTTTACAACGTATATTTGTGTTCTACAATATTAATTTTAGTATTAGCGGAATAAATATAACTGAAGTCTCATAATCATCTCCTTGAAAATTAACCAACAATTAACATTAACCAGAGACCGAAATATTGTCCATAACTGACATCTCTAATCACAGATTTACGTTATTGAGTTTTGTATTTTCGACTTTCAAGTGGTCTACAATTTTTTTACAGCAATGAATATATGAAATAAATATAATAATGATACTCTAATACACTATTCATTAAATTGTAAATCATAATACACCCTTCATGATTACATTACACCTCTAACAAGCAGTAATTTGGTTTAAAAACATTCTGAATGGTCAGTACACTTGAAAGTGATCTTAAGGTTCCGAAAGAAACATAGAATATAATATTTCTTAGATATCGTATGAATATTTTTGAAACAAGTTTGATAGAAAACCAAATAAATGTATTTATTAAGAAATTATCCTGGATATTACTGAAAGAAGAATTTTGTTTTGTTTTATGGAAGAGCATCAATAACCAACGTTTCTTAGATGTGCTAGTAAAAAACCAAAAAAGAAGCTAGGCTACATAATGTACAGAAAACCTATACACACGGAGTCACCCCCCAGGCGAAAAGTTTTGACACTTACGGAACGAGCTCAAAAATGTGTGAACCAGGGAGTCTTCAGGCGGAAATCGAACACCTGAAAACTGCCTTTGAGGGTAACAGGTATACCAGGAAGGAAATCAAAAGGTCAATAACATCGAGATTACCGGAATTCGAGAGCCGACCTACTACCGCTCACGCATATCTTCCATACATATTCAAAGTCACAGACGGCACAGAAGGAATTTAAAAAAACACGGCATGAAGACTAACCAAAAGATTCAACAGACCATCAGATCAACAAAGGACAAACGAGACCCTCTTTCAGCAGCCGGAGTTTACCGTATACTTTGTTCTTGTGGCAAGGGATACATAGAAACCGTCTAGAGATTGATGAGAACTAAAAAAAACATTGAGGAAACAATCGTCTGGGACCCACCAAAAAGTCAGCGGTAGGAGAACATGCGCTTAGCAATGAGGATCACAAGATACACTTCGAGAGCTACAAGTTCCTACCAACAATATCCACAAGATCTACACTAGTTCACCAACAGGCTGCGATAGCCTAAACCAATTTAAGCCTGTTTCGTTTTAACCAATAAGAACTTCTTCAGAGCAACAAAAACTGATATATAGCACGCACTAAAAATACAAATTCTAAAATAATAAAAACTAGGTACCTACGCGAAAAGGTTAGTTATGTATTAAAAAGTAATTAAGTGTACATAAAACATGATGTAAAAATTACATTATAAATGTAAGAGGTCGATATATTTTTCTATATGACAATGTCAGTATGGATAAAACCTTAGACAGTTACAATATTAAGGTCATTCACCGACAGCGTTTTTTAAGTGTGTGTTCAAAAATCTCTTCGTACACTTCTTCAATTTATTTTTTTTTCTCAATAGAAGAATGTGGTACATTAAAACTTTAGAATAATTTTATGAGGATTGTTGTACTTGAAAAGTGAATCATTCTGCAGTTAATTGTGCAATATTTTTCAAGACTGAATTTTCATTAGACTACCTGTATAACTATTGAGTACTATAAATCCACTAATTGAATCATTCAATTGTAAGTCAATGAAGAAAATATTAACTACTTAATCGCTTTGATTATTAATTGGGCATTTGATTACTTTATGGGTGACTCTTCTTAAAAAACCTTATTATTATTGCTCATACTTTTTTTATTATTAAAGAAGTAGTCAGAGTGTCTACTATTAAAAAAATATGTTTTATTAAAATCCACCTCTATTTTAAAAACTCAACTTTTGTCAAAAACTGCATTTCGCAGACTACTTAGAACTACACACTTAAAAAGCCAGATAACCCTATAGTATTTGCCTGCAGTTACCTTTATTAATTCTCCTCCAGAAGACCCAACAAGGTTGGGAAAACTACAATTTACATCTGACATACAGCCATGCAAATATTTGACGACCTTAATAAAAATGGTTTTTGAACTACGATCTTCTAAAACCTACAGCTCAGTAAGGATCTGTATCATTGAAGTTCAGATTTAAAAAAAACTAATAAATCTGTTAAAATAGTGGTAGCAGAATTATAAGTATATTGTGTCTGCTTAATTAAACCTGGCTTAATTTTGCAACATCATATCAACTGTAATCTTTGAACATTGTGGATGAAGTAATTGTCACTGACACGCTTATTTACTGGATGCTCTTGAATTTTTTTTGCACAGTCGCAAATGAAATAAATTAAACGTATATAAAAAAAGTTGAATATGAGTTACACTAATGAATGTTACGACCTTATCTTTATAAGTAGACGTTAGATTATAACCAAAAACTTTCCCTTTTAGTTGTTGGCTTGCGATCGTTGCCGCAAATAGGCCAGTAATCGTACTAACAGTAAAATTGTTTAAGAAACATTGTAAGACTAAGAAGTTGTTAGATTTATAAAACTGAATGCACTATTAAAATTACTGTATGCCATTTTTAAATTAAATTAACAACTTACCCAATTAAATGTAACGTACGAAAACTACACACTTCTTATTTTTCGTTCAACACTACTTAGTATGCTGTATGTGACTCAATGAACTTTGATAACAACATTATCTGGCAGTGGATAAAACGTATAGCTAGCGATTACAGCAATGACTTATAATTTTTAGACATTGCGTACAGAATTGTACATATAATCGAAAAAAAAATTATTTATTTTTCAATGTCAGTCTACGCAAGAATCAAAACTTTCATTTTTTTGCTTATTGCAAATTTACAAATACTCTAACGGACGAATCATGCTTCTAGCGTTCTTCTAGTTAGTTAGCATGAAGTATTGTTAAACCAATTTCACTATCAACAAAGAAAATTTTTAAAGAGTTACAATAAAAATTCCTACGAGTTACTTTATAATTTAAACAACAAACAAACTAAGAAAGACACATAAACTATTGAACTAAATATTCAGTTTATCGCCTAAATGATTTCGGAATAATTTATCTTTTATTAACATTACTGTTTTCGATGAATTTATACATTTTTGATTGATAAATTTTTCTAATTTAATTTTAGAGATTTTAATTATCGCTTTGACGTGAATGAAAAGCAAAATGAATAATAAATTGATGTCACTTTTATTGAAGGTGAGATTTGGTTTTTCCGCTATACAATTTACATTTTTAACTTCACATAAGATGCTAATCAATAAAAAGATTGAAGTCTACGTATTTCTTAAACAAATTACATGCAAAGTGAAGAAAACAACGTAACCATGAGTGTGTGTGTGAATATGAATCTACGTTAACCCACACAAACGGGAAATGATTTCATCATAAACAAATACAATTTTAATGTAATATGACAGCTTTGTATTTGAATTCAACATAAACGTTTACTAGGAAAATTAATCCAAACCAATTTAATTAAATTAAATAAATTTATTAAAGTTTATTATCCTTGACATATTTTTTAAATTCTTCAAAATATATCTTTAATCACTGCATCCGAATTATAACTTCATGGTTTATGGGTGCAATGCAAAAATGCATTTAATTAACCCCCACCCCCTCACTCCATAAATTAACAAGTCTTCTATGTACTGTTGTAATTAGAGATAGCAATAATAGGACAAAAACATATCTTATTTGGTGCTAGGAAACGCTGCCTATTGTTGGTATTTTTAATAAGAACAGTACAAAGAGGACTCGTTAAATTATGGGGGAGAAGGGGGGTGGGTAAATAAAAACAAACTTGAGATTTTGAAAAAATGACACATAGAAAAGTTGTGCATCTTCATGAGTTGGATTCGTGGTTAAAATTAATGTACTTATTTCTGAGACACCGTTATATGAAGTTATTGTTGAAGCGGTATAGTAAGCTGAACATACCTAAGCAGAAATATAATCTTAAATGAAATAATTAAGTTACATTAGTTTACAAGTTTTTTTAGAAACGCTTTATCCTACTTTATTGGTGAATAGTGATAGTACTAAGTAATAAACAGATAATATCGGAATGGGAAAGTGCGGAACCAAACAAAAATAGAAGTAATGAGGAACAACTTTACAGAATTTTCAGAAAAATTGGGCAGGAACTACAAGAAGCTATAAATATAAAAAGGGGGTTAGCTTTTTAACAAAAAACTAAGTAAAGGAGGAGATGGGAAGGGATTAAAATGTACAAAAACAGGGGAGAAAAAAGATATAGCAGATGATTTAAAGATAAAGTAAGATATTGTTTTGGAATGTTGCAGTTTTAAAAACAAATGTAGTGATTTTTGGAATTATATAAAGGGCGGTTTGAAGTCTTTGGGTTAGTGGAAACATGGCTAAAACAAAAAGATTGTACATTAACTAAAAACTAAAAAATAAACCCTCATTAGCACAACAAACTCCGCAAAATATCAACTTATTTCTCTTTCTTTTTTTATTATATTTTTCTTCCTTTCTTCCATTCATCTTCTTTTGTTTTCTACTTCTTTCATCCATTTTACGCCCTCTCCATTCTCTCCTAGCAGAACTTTCCTTCTCACTTCCTCTCTCCTTAATTCTCTACACTCATATACCATGTGCTCTATATTCTTCCAATTTTTCCCACACATCCTACACATTCTTTCTTCATCTTTTTTTCCAATATTTGTTTTTATTTTATGTGCAATCCTCCTGTAATATATTTTGGTATCCCTTCCACTATTATTCATTTGCGTTTTGTGTTATACTTTGTTTCTTTTATTCGCATCTCCATTTTATGATTTTGGTTGTCCTTGTACCTTTGTGTTGTCTCTTCTTCCTTCCTTCCTCGATCTTATTACCTCTTCTGTCGCGTAACCACCTCTTCTATAATACGCTTTTCTCTCTTCTTCTCTGTGCTTTGTTTTGTACAATTCTACCTTCTCCCAATATTCATATAAAATTTTATTTCTTTTCTTTCTTCCATGCTTTTCTCAAATCTTATTACTCACCTCCCTGCTTGTGCTCTTATTTTTCTATTTTATTTTTCCTTTATTAAATATCCTGGTGTTTCCCTTTCTAATCCTAGCGCCAATTTCCAAAATCTTCCTGTATCCTCTCCGGTTCTTTCCATTTCTTCCATCCCCAAATCTCCGTACATCATCACACGTTTTACTATTTTCTCGATTAGTTGTGTGAGTTAGAAATCAATGGGAGATGCAGAAGAAATGGAAAAGAAACAAAATAAAGTATAATGAAAATATTATGTAAAAACTGAAAAAGAGGAAAAATATAAAATATTAACAAGTTACGGAAAGGAAATGGAAAAAACCAAGGAAACATAGAGGATGCAATTAGCGAAGAAGAAAAAGAAAAAATAATCATAGTAGGAGATTTTAATGATAAAATAGGAGAAGAAGGAATAATGATGATAAATTCAGCAATAAAGAATAGGACTTCAATGGATAAGAAAATAAATGGACAGGACAGAAAATAATTATAAGAAGTGTGCGAAGAACATAGAGAGAGCGAGTAAACGAGAATATGCATACATATGATGAAGAGAGTGATTGACTATGTGATAGTTAACAAAAAGTATAGACATTTTTAAAGCAGGGGACGAAGATAAATCAGACCAACAACCTTTGGAAGTATATTTGCGTGAAAAAACAAGGAATACGAAAAATGTGGAGATGGAAGAAAATATGGACAAAAGAAACTATTGAAGAATATAGGATGAAAATGAAAAACAAAATATGAATACATCAGAAAAAGTAGAAGAAGAAGTGAAACATATAGTAAAGGCAATAGAAAGAAAAATAAAAAAAATAAGTATAATGATAAGTAAAAGATGTAGAAAAGTACAAGCTATTGAAGAAAAGTAAAAGAAGAAATGAGTTTTAGAAAAGAATACAGGAAGTATCAAATGAGGGGTAAGTGTGAGACTTTATAAATACACAAAAAAAAGAAAATCAGTTATAGATGAAAAGAAACACACAGAATATTGTATAAAACTGCTAGAAGGGATATCAGAACTACAAACACATAAACCTATAAAAAATATAACCTTCTTGTTAAGATTTTTATTTCAAACATATCATGTGACGTATCATTGAAACCAGAAAAAAGAGTAGAAGTTATTTATGAAAAATCCAATATGGTGCCTATTTAAAATAAGAAAAGTACTATCAATATCTTCAAAACCATTTTTGCGGTAATCTTTTGAAAATAGATCACAGTTTGTCTTCATTAGTGAAGAAACTTTTACGGACAAAATAATTGGTACTTACGAAATGGCAATGGAAATTTAAGGACAATGAAAGAGCTTAGGCAGGAAGCTCAAGCCTATTTTCAAATTATATTGGAAATTTGGAAGAGGAAATAGAAAAATATCAAAGATGTTGAGTGGTCATCGGTAATAAAAACGTTTGGCTATTAACGTATGCAGATGATATAGTGGTCTAGGTTAAGAATTAAAATGAAATGAGGGGTGTAATTAAAGTAATGAAGGAATATTTACTAAAAAAGAAACTTATGGGAGATGTAAATAAAACAAAATAGGGGTTTTCAAAAAAGGAAAGGAAGAAGAATAAAAGAAAGTTGAAGGTGGGGAAAAAAGAAGATCGAAAATGTGAGTGAGTAAAGATACTTGATATACAGAATTAGGTATAATGGGAAATAGGATTGTAAAGGCGGAACGTTGCCAGAAATTATAACAGTGATTTAATTACCCCCAACCTCTCCTACAAGGAAAAAAATCACAAAAAAATAGTTACCGAGAGGAAAATACCCTTTCAAGAAGAAACAACTCCTTAAGATGACATCCACCAAATGCGATTCAAGTCAACAACTAATTCAGCTAGAATATAGAAGCGTAATCAAATTCTTGACGAAGGAAGGAAATGGACCGAAAAATATTCCCAAAGGATGATTAATGGGTATGGGGAAGTTGCTCCGTTGGGCTTTCCGATGAGATAGGGAATCAATTTAAGATGACCCAAGATGCCAAAGGCCTATTGAAAGAAGAACCAACGAAAACATCAAGAAAATTGTGGTTCTGGTCTTAACAGACTGAAGAATAAGAATTTCAATGATTGCTGCTGAAGTAGGGATATCGGAAGATACAGTATTAAAAATTTTGCATGAAGATTTGCATTTCGAGATTGTTTACTGTCGAACAAAAATTGTGTCGAGAACAAATTTGCGAAAAAATTGAGGGCTTTAGCTAAAGACGAAGAATTTTTTTTAGAAAATTATAATAGTTGATGAATACGTTGGTATATCGCTGGGATCCACCGACCAAAGAAGAATCTATGCAGTAGGTCCACAAGGGATCTCCAACGCCGAAGACGGCACGAACACAGAATTCACCCGGAAAGCTGATGGCGGAAGGTGGTTTGGGATATGAAAGGAATCTTACTGATTGAGTATTGGAAAAGGGTTCTACAATAACAGGAGAGATTTATAAAGAAACGGTCAGGAGTTTGAAGACTGCCATACAACATAAAAGACCCCACAACTGCGATCAAACTATTATGCTGCTTCAATTGCAGAGTTCACAATGCTCGCCAAGTTCGTGAAGAAATTGACGAATGCGGCTTTGTAGAGATGGAACATCCACCTTACAGTCCAGACTTGGCACCGAGTGACTATTACCTCTTTCCTAAATTACAAAAGCATTTGAGGGGACGACGTTTTTCTGCTGATGAAAACCTGTAAAAAGCGGTGGACAAGTATTTCAAAGGCCTAACAAAAGAATTTTCTTTGAAGCATAAACTTAACGTTGAAATAAATGTGTGACCGTTAATGGATCATATGTTGAAAAATAAAATATTACTTTTCTACAAACTCTTTTCCTTTATAGCTAGGTAGATAACATAAAAACGTCCCCTCGTATTAATAATAGAACAGATTTATAAGAACCATATTTTTTTGGCAGCTTGCGACTCATACTTTCAAAAAAAAAAGTGTTACTAATTAAAGTGAAGTTTTAGCTTATAGACAGAGGGCAAAAATATTTAGGGTATTAATGAATAGATGTTACAGATTTTAATGGCAAACATAATATGCAGAAGTAGGGTAAAGTTCATACAAACATGTACTTTTTGAGCTTTGATTTCCGAGCTGAAGCTCTTTGAAGATGATGTATTTAGGTCATTTTTTCTTATAAATATTCAGAAGGCCATTTGAATAAATATAAAAAAATTTTTCAGTGTTAGTTAACTTTACAAGTTAATTTTTCTGATGCAGGTTACATTTTTCTAACACGATCATAAGCGTCTCATTTGAGGGAGCCAAAGGATATTTTCAGTTATGTTTAGTTATCTGTCATTTGTTAACTTTTTAGATAATGAATTAAGAAATTTCATAGTTATTAGTACAAAAAGTGCTCTTGTTAAAAGTACACAAGATGCAATAACCATAACAAATTTTATATGTTAAAATAAAGTAAAATTTCTGAAGAAATCATTTTCAAAGAGCTCCAACTCCAATACCGAAGCTCAAAAGTTTATGTTTATATAAACTTTCACCCTATTTTTGCATGTTGTATTTGCTCTTAATATCTGTGACAAGTATTCATTAACACCTGTATTATTACATAACAAATGTAATAATGAATACCTAGTTATAATTTATTATATAATTAATATGTGTTCTATTACTGGACATCAGATTTAGGAGAAAACATTTTCTATGACGATATAGACGCTTAACCTCCTGTTCAGATTTTCAATAATGTACCATAATTTTCTTTGTTTTGGTTAATTTTAATTACAATATATCTGCATAGTGTATGTTTATTACCAGAAAATAGTATTTCTTGAGCATTAGGTATTATATGAATTTCATAAAAATTATCTCAAGCAACATATTAAACATAATTTGAAGTGCGAGAGAAATTATTTTTCCCAAGTTTTATGTAAACACTTTTGAGTTATCTAACTTTATTCTTATTAATGCGCAATCGATAGGAAATGTCTTGAGAAAATACTTTCTCTAACCCAAGGCAAATCTATATGAGAAAGTTGTATTCAAATTTCACATTTTAAAATAATATTGAAATTTATATTGCCCAAACATATCTAATAATGATTCGTGTTAATCAACAAATGCATTCTTGAAAGAAAACATTTATAAATGCCAAGTTCAATTTTTTTCAAATTTTATCCACTATATTTAAGTCAGGGATACAGAAAGCGCATGTCACAATATAAATAACTGATTGCACCTTGAGTTTCTTAATTTACAACTATAATTACATAATTATAAGTGAAAAGCAAATTGAATTTCTACGTCTTTATATTTAACACTTGATGCATGCATTTCTTTTTTTACTTAATGATCTTTTTGTATCATTTTAATTGTATTTCTAAAATAAATAATGAAAAAAAGTGATCAACTATTTTTAAATAATACTTTTCTTAATGATATTTTAAGATTTTATTTATTCTTCCAAAAGTCTTTGACCTTATATTATCCAGTATATACAAGTTTTCTAAATCATTATTTTTTCATCTTAACACCATTGTTTAATAATTTAAGGTTATTTATGACCTTTAATAAAGAAACCTGCATTGTTTCGACTCAAACATTTAGTTGATTTTTCATTAGTATGATTAAACCAGATTCTCTTCCGTATAAAAGAGTAAAGAAAATGCGTCTGGGGAAAGTTGCACGCCATCAACCTTTTTTAATTGATTTGTATTTTTGTTAATTTTAATCAAATAGGTAATATGTAGAGCACTGAACTGTAAGCGTTTAGCAAACCTAATTAAATTGTATTAATTAATTTGTGTAATATCATTAACAATATATGCTGAGAATACAATGTAATAATAATTAACATCACATTAAGATAATGAGACGCGAAAAGTGCTTGATTTATTTGATGTAAACTGTACATTGAATTTAGTTAAGAAGATGCTGAATCGACAGAAGATTATATTGATACTCAGATTTCTTTGTAAGAGCTTCCACGACAACAAGTAAAATATTGACAGTGTCTCGACCTAATTGTGATCCATAGTATAAGGTATTGCAATTACGTGTGACCTTTTGATGGAGCTGTTGGCGCATGTAAAATTGAAATGATCTTGTTTAGCAGTAAGTAGCAACAAAAATGCAGTTGTACAATAAATTTGATTTGATTGTGTAATTACAAAATTTTGAATTATGAGTGTGAAAAATACTGATACCGTAAAGTGGTTCAAGCGGGCTCTAGAAAGCAAACGATTTTAATTTGAATTTTATTATTATTTAGTTTTCACTGAAAGTAAGAAAATACATCTCGGATTAATATCTATTTGTTTTAATTCTTACAATTCAAATACTTCCAAATAATTAAAATTAAAAATAAATATCAGCATTTGCAGAGATAAACAGTAAATTATGGGTAAAATTGTAATACAATTTCGATGTTCTTAACTAAGGTACTAAACTTCATACGAACAAAAATGTTTTATTACTCTTTAATTATTTATAACGCTTTACAAATATCGTCCATATACAAAAAAGCAGACTTCCTAGCGCATAGGGCCATCAGTAGGAGATGAAGAGTTCAATCGAAACATGTTATTAATGCCGAAGTTTCAATCTGCTTGACGTCATACGAAGGCGACTTGAAAAAGATCAGCCAAAACAGATCAAAACGTCTACATCAATAAGGACCTATCTTCCATTTTCTAGTAAAGATCATACTCAAGTAACACAGCATTCGCCGTAAAAATTATTATGACACAGAAAAATTAGACTTTTGCTGCCGAATAAATAACAGAAGTTGGAGGTGATGGTTACCAACTTTAGGTAAGCCAGATAAAGGTTAAATTAGTTTACGGCGGTTAATTATGGTTGCCCAAAACCACAAACCGGGTGGAATATCTGCTGCAAGTAGTAAAATAGTGCAACACATTGCTGATGAGATGCTGGGGAAATTATCGGCAGAAAGTAAATATTGTTGTGAATTTAATTAATTATCCCCACGTTGGTGGCCATAATGATCACCTTTTTATGGTGAATTATAATTTATTTAGTTCTGTTAATTTTAATTAGTTATGCAATTTAATTTTCTTATGTAATTTAGTTAGTTGTCTGTTTCGTTTATATAATTTTTTTTTAATTGCCCGGCTATTTAATTTGATTTTATGAAAATGAATCAATTAACATGCGTTAAAAGATACTTTGATTCAAGAAAGTCTTTTTTTTTTATTTCACTTACTTTAATTTTTCCTGATTCTATAAATTGGTTACACTTGTAAATCTTGTCATCCAGATGGAATAAATTGCTTTTACTATTTATTACTGTTTTTTTCTTTTATATTTAGTCATTACACCGTTTACCTACGACGTCGCAAATTTATTTATTTATTTATTCGTATGATACATTTTAAATATTGTACTGTGCTGTAAGTGTTATGTATGGTGCCCCAGAAGATCAGTATTATCCCCAAGTATGAGTGGTGAGGAACCGTTACCGTGCAATAGTGGATTGGTTCGTCTTTGCAAATCATTTGCTCCAAGGTTTAGGAAAACCACTAAAACCTAATCATGCCAACCCCTACCCACCTTAGTATTCATATGTAATAATGCGCCAGTCACGACAATGACGAAACAAATAGTAGGTCTGAAGTCTGAAGATGACGTTTTTGTATTACAACGTCGAAACTAGATAGTCACGTTTTTCTAAAAAAATAAAGTAATCAGTATCGGAATATGACAAATGCTTTTATTTCTTTCTATTTTTTTTGAGATATGGATCTCCACTTTGTTTATAAAATGAAAACAAGAAACCTCTATCTTTTTAAGATTGGGGCATAATTGCCATTTTTTGAAATAATTTTCCATAATACGCAAATCATCAGATAGTTTTATTTTCAATTTCGAAGAAATCCAAATGTTGAAATGAAATTGCCATATCATCGGCGTAGACGAATTTTCGACATTGTAAAGAAGGAGAATCAGAAATATATACATTAAAAAGAATAGGTGCAAGAACCGATTCCTGTGGAAAAGACCTTGTAACCACAAATTTTTATATTAACACAAATTTTAATTTTTGATTTACAATTGTTACGTTTATCAGTTTTCGAAAAAGACACAAAATTAATTTGTTTTAATGCGACAAAATTTCATTCGTCTAAAATTATATTTTTATAAATTAGTGTCAAATTTTAGCTTAATTTTTTTCAAGTCAAAGCGTCGCAGCGTTTATGAGTATTTTGAATTTAAAACATCTTGCTATGTTATGACCTCATCAATGAAGAACTATTTTTAAAAACACTTTCTTTTTTCATTTTCATAACTAAATTGGTAAATTTGACGGTTTGTAATAAATGTTATATTAATATTTTTTGCAAAAAAAATTTTTTTTTATTATTTTTACAAAAAAAGTTAAAAAAAAATTTTTTTTTTTTTTAAAGAAATAAAAAAAAAAAAAAAAAAAAAAAATTAAAAATTATAAATTTTATAAAAAAAATAAAAAAATTTTTTTTTTTTTTTTAAAAAAAAAAAAATTTTTAAAAAAAAAATAAAAAATTCTCTTTTTATAAAAAAAAAATAAATACTACAAACTAAAAGACATTTTTTTTATTTCAGGAGATCATTTTCAGATCCTTAAATGAGTTTCTAACAAGAAAACTCAGAAATAAGGAATTTTATATACAAGGTGGAAGAATATATTTTAAAAGTAAGATTCTATGTCACACCGCTCGACACAAGTGCATCCCAAAAATCGTAGCAATATGTTTTGTTCGAACAGTAGATTGGATGTTTCAGATGGAGCATCGGTTAAGTTTGGAAGGAATATTAGGGTTGCAGAAAGATTTCTCTATGACTTTCCTAGACCAACATGCTGCATGTGGGAAGTTTGTTGTGTTCCTTTAAGCTTAAGGACAGTTAAAACTGTATGAAAGCAAGTTCCAGTTTTGTACAAGGATTTTGTTAGCAATTACAGGCCAATATCTTCTAACGAAAGGTTTACGTTCCAAGGTTTAACACTTAATCTCTCTTCAAAGCGATTTATTCTCAACATTTTGTTATTGTATGACACTTTAGAAGAACTGTCAGATATTTGACTTCAAGTGCAAAGAAACAACATGAGCTTAACTAAAGCCCAACGACTTCTATATAATTTTTGCAGTAAGGATTACTTGTTCTTAATGAAAAGAATCCAAATGGTCGATTCAAGTCAATGGTCAGAGACGTCCAGAATAACATTGGATTTGATGAAAAATAATGTAGATTTTAATCTACCCCTGCAGTATAGCTCATTCATTACCAGACACCATGTATAGATAATGGGGGAAAGACAATACCTATCGCGCTCAAAAAAAGTTTTAATGCATTAAAACTATAGCCGCTCAACTGCTGCGTGAGATTGTGGATTCAGTGTGATAAATGATATCCTGGCCCTTGTTACAAATTTAGTACTGGTAGAACACTTATCACCCTTATTTATTTTGAAACAACGTCAGACCACAACTAAGTTTTTGAAGCCACTTCCATAAGTAAAATCATTGTCACGTTTTCGCGGCGGATTTAAAAGCGAGGAAACAGAAACAAATTATGATAAACATTGCTAGACATTTTTTTACAGTAGTATAGTAATGTTCCACATTTTTATTATAGATATTGTGTTGGAAATTTCATATTATAGAATCATAAATCATTAAAGGTCTCTTTTTACCAAGACCTTATTTTTCTAATTTATTCTACTATTTATAAGTAAATCAAATAATATCCAAAAGGAAAAAACTAAAAGAATTTATTTTAAATTAGAAAACTTGTCAGAACCAATCCATATTTGTACTTGGTCAAAATTCTATGTCTATTAAGGAATAATGAGTCATCGGCCTATTACATTATTTAGTACCTGTTTTGTACTAATTTGTACCACCAATCAAAATTTGAAACAAATATGTTGTTATAAAAAAAAAGACGCTTTAATTTAAAAATAAAATAACTCATATATATAAAAAAAAATAATATATAAAAAAAAAAAAAAAAAAAAAATTTAAAAAAAAAAAATAAAAAAAAAAAAAAAACAAAAAAAAAAAAAAAAAAAAAAAAAAAAAAAAAAAAAAAAAAAAAAAAAAAAAAAAAAAAAAAAAAAAAAATAAAAAACTTTTAAAAAAAAAAAAAAAAAAAAAATTTTCAACCTCGTGCTTTTTGAAAAATCACTTCTACTCACTATACGGAATAAGAGAAAAGTTTACGTTTCCACAAGCATAATCAATCTGCATCGATTCTGCCAATATTTTCTCTTCGTGTGTCATTAGATCCCAATGAAGGTATTAAAGCGTAGTTCTTTCCTGTTTTTAACTGTGGGCGTCATTTCAAAGCACGAGGGTTTGGTCGTACAAAATCCAACGAGATAATGGTGGAAACATCCCGTTTATGTTCAACATTCACAAGACGTATGTTAAATCAAGTATTTTAAACATTAAATTTAGTGCGAAATAAACTTTTTGCGCTGCGTTAAAAGCCGAACTTAATTACAAACAATTGCGCTCTATGTGCATGTAATAAGTTTCTTATTGTTAACTAAAAATTTACTGTTATCTTTCTGTGTCTTGTCGTACAAAAATCGCGTGTCTAAACATAAATATTGTTTTATCGTTACAGTTGTTTTAATTATTAGATTTCATTTGCTTGTCGGTTTCTTGTTTGTCTATGTACAATGCTCAACGACGAATATCAATCATTAATTTTCTCAAAGAACAAGCTAGTGGCGCTCATTATTATTTAAGGTTAACGATTAATTCAGTTTCGTATTCCAATAATTTTCTCAACCTGCGACGCCTTCGATGTAGTTAGTTAGCCGTGCTGGATACAAAATTGAAGACGGTTTGTTCATATTTAATTTCTATTATTTTTCTTATCGAACAAATCAGTAATAGTAACTATAACAAATAAATTTGACACCGACAACTGCGATTTTTGGCAAATTTATGTAACTTGCGGATTCTTTATACCGACTGCTAACAGTTATATATTTCTGTACTTTGATACTTTGATTACTAGTGTTAATTCTTCAGCAAGCGTACTCGATACTTATATCATAAGGGTTTTGTTGCAAATATTTTTTGTATTACATTTTTATCCATACTGTCATTATTACGGTGGGATATTGTCATTCACGATTTCTTTGACGTGTGTGACGACTCCTGCGTTTGTGTTTTCGTATTATTATTTTTTTTTTGTTTCAGATCGTTATTGGTCTTTTATCTCGAATTATGTCGAAGATTTATGTTAACTCGTTGCCTAAAAATGAATTGACCTTTAAGTTAAACTCAAGTTTAATTCAAAAAATAAAGTTGATGACTTACATAAATCAGTTAGAAGTGGTCTAAAGTTTGAACAGAATCAAACCTTACCTAGTGTTAAGGTTGAAACTTTATTTTCTGAGGATGTGACGGCGGTGAGCGCGGCAATTAAAGAACTTTATGATACTTTGGTCAATTTTAGTGGTGATTCTTCTATACCCGTTTTCAAACGTATTAGTTCCCTTTATGTGCATATCGAAAAACGATGTCCGATGATGTCTGTTTCTTCTGAAAACGAATTGTCACAAGGAATAAACTGTGAAATAGCGGGAATAGAAATAAAAATCTTCAATGTGGTCCTAATTTGTTTGTATCGTTCACGAAATGGGAGATTTTCGTACATTTTTAACAAAAAAATTATTATTATTTTATTGGGAGATTCAATATTAAATTTGGAGCTTTAGCCAACCATTGTATAAATTTTAGGGAGATGTCCGAGTTGTATGGTTTCACCAAATCAGTGAGAACACTATATTACAATCATGTATTGATAACACATTGACCAACTCCTTTGTAAGCAAAACTTTGTGTTCAGTTTTGAATCCCTCGGTATCTCTGACCATAAGCAAATTGTTTGTCAACTTATACTTAAGCAGATTATAAAAGATCATTACGTGCGAAGTACCACCCGGTCTTTGACTCGGAAAGAAAAACTAATTTAATGATTTCTTTAACCAGATTGGTAATAAATGCCAGTTTTACCAAATTTATTAAGTCATGGTAGATGACTGAGAGATGTGTTAACCTATAACTTCTCTAAATTCAATTACAATCAGGTTAGATATGCTATAAAACTACTTAATGATTCTAATATCTGAGATGTTTATGGATTTAATATTAAAATGATTAAAACGATTAAGAATTTAATTATAATCCTCTTCACCGATATCTTAAATTTATGCAAAAAACTAAATATTTTCCCAAATGCTCTCAAATTTTCCAGGATTGTACCAATTTTTAAAAGAGCATTTTTGTATTACAGGCATCAAACGACAGGATTGAAAACGTAGGTATATTAAATTTAGTTATAAATTTACCAAAGAAATTGAATGGAAATACGTGTCTTATTAGATTAACTTTATTTTAGAGAGTATTGTGCCTAAACGTCACGGTTCATTGGTATTGTTTTTCTAGATTTTGGTATCTTTGGGAGGAGAAAAGTTCTTCAATAGAATTTCCTGTACTTAATTAATGTTAATGTTTGTCATTTTTGTACAATTTCAGATGTGTTAGGATATTAGGTTTATGCTCGGTTCATTACTCTCTTTCGCGCACGTAATCTTGTTGATGGGACAAATTTATGTCCCATTTTTTATAATTTAAAAGATTAACCAATTAGTTAAAAAAATGAGAACTTTCTCGGTTTTTGTTTTGATTTTGATCAAAACTGAAGTGCTTAGTTTTCCACTTTTCTTTTGAAGAATATTTAGTACGTCAAATTAAATCAGGATGACATGCCGATTGTACTTTTATGTAAGTCTTAGTAGTAAGTAATTGAGAAAACTATATAAAACAAATCCTCACTACGTGACAAATAGTTCGATTAGTTTTTGGTGTTCTTTTTTCGTTTCAATAAAGAAGTGAATATAAATGATACAAATACTCAATTCACATTTCTTTTTTTTTTTGACCATAAACCGGTTGAAATTTGGGTGTTTCGCCTAAAAACCAGACAGGGAAAAAAGAAAAAATAAGTAAAATAACGACAGCCTAATTCCTAATGTAATGATGCTCTGTATTTCTACCGTGGGAGACAATCAGGAACTTTGTCTATGTGTAGTATGAATTACTAATACAATTCCAATCAATTTTGCATTATATGTTCAAGTTTAAAATTTAAATTAGTTATTACTAACTTTCCTAGAATAATTCACTGTTGACAAAGCGCGTTTAGGTTTGAAGAATAAATGTGAAGTACTTTTCTTATATTACAAAATACATTTAGATGATTGACTTATGGACAAACAGCCGCCTTTTTATTAAACAAATTTTTATAAAACTTAGTATTATAGGACTAAAAGCCAAATAAAAAATTTCGACCAGGATTTGGGTAACTTGCAGTATATTCAGCTTTATAGTTAAGGAAACACTTAGTATGTACGTAATTAATCCAACTTTAGACGTCTTATTAAATATATTACATATTCTAAAGAACAAAGTATTTAAGTAATACTGCATATTTATGGACATACAAAACCGTATGCTTACTAATGTAACAATACGAGTACGAAAGTAACTTGTACAAACTTTGAATTAATTACAAGCCATTTATTAATAGCTCTCATTACAAAACTTTCCATTGCATGTTTTATCAAATCGAATATTAAACATGACAATACTTATTTTTAATTAAAAAACAGAACCAAACCTTAACGCATTGTTGCTCCAACTGAACATCTTTTTGAATCGGTCGCCCTCAATATTAGAGTTGGAAGTTTTCAAACTGTTGTCTTCCATAGCACTTCAACACTTTGACACTTGATTTTAGTAAATACCTAAATTTAGATAAAAAAATTAAGTTTATATATGTCGCAGCGCACAGAAACCCATTAACTAATTGACATTCGTAATGATTACTGAATGATATTGAAATGAATAATTTACAATAAAGTTCTGTAAACAGATGTTTTGTTTGCACATTAATTATTAAACTTCTTATGATGAGAATTTTACTATCGATTGCTTGGGACTAAATTATTTGGCCGCAACCATTAATGTATTGTTTTATACAAAAATTTTTATAAATAATAATGATGACAATTTAAGAATATACACACAAACCAAAAAAATAATATTGAAAGCGAAACTGCACGATAATCCGAAAAATCGGATGAAGTTTGTCAACAAGACTGACTGCTTTCAATTTCTATATGAGAAAGTGTTCATGCACCTTTCTACCTTTCTATTGGCTAAGAAAATAAGAATCAAGTATTACACGTGATCTTACCAAACGGATTATCTTAGCCTGAGGTAACCGCGCATATGCTTTCATAAAAACTTTCTGCTCGCAGTAGAATGCAGTTGATTAATAAGTAATTTACGGAATGTAAATATTGCATTAGGTACGTTAAATTTGAACTCAATTTTACTTTCATTTTTGAATTAATCTTTATTTTTCGGTTCATGAACTATTGTGATTGAAGTAAAGTCGGAATCACATGAAATTTTTTATTAAAGTTCGAAATTTGATTTTGACATTAATTTATAATTCAAATCAAGATCCCCAGAAAATGGTAAAAGATACAAGGTGACTCAAATTACAAAATAATTTAGCAATTAGAGTATATTTACCTAGTGTTTGATAATGTATTTCGTTTTTCAGATTTTACAAAAAATCTAGTTTTTAGATTTTTTTTCGTATTTTTGCGCTTATTTTAAGCTCTACAAAATAGCCTTTTTAATTTTTTGATACATATATTTATCTCGGAGAAACTATCAATAACTTTATTTTTTTATATGAACGCATACAAAAGACACTCCGTCTTTTATTACAAATTCAACAATGTATGACACATAATTATTTAAACTTTAACTTTTTTAAGAAATAGTGATGTTTAACGTTTCTTACTTTTACCTAGTAGGTGTTGATAAAAACTGACAACTAAACGGCAAAAAGCTTATGTTAAATGTTCAAATAAATTACCATTATTTTTTCAATTAGCGTTCGGAATTTGAATTGTCGTAAGAAATGTAAGGTCTTATTATTATATCACCCAAAATACTTATCCACATATTAAATTCAAATCGTTGTTGGTGTCTTGCTTCTATTTTTAAATAGAAATTTATTTATTGGTTATCATACTTTCGTCAGACCAAATTACTTTAAAGAGAAATTGTACATCTACTTGACATTGTCTGGTGTACCTTTTGCAAAAACCTGCTTGTTTTCTGTCGTCATCAGGTCTAAGACCCTGACTAATTCTAAATTTATTTAGATTAAATTTCTGCTGCTGTAATATGGTTGAGCAGTAGATTTCGGTATTCCAGTCTAACGTTTAATTAATCTTGGCGATATTTCAGCATTTTCAACAACTGTTAATAAAACTGTACAAGTTGTTCTTCGTTAGATTTTCTTTTACAAAACAAGTTTAAAAAAAATAGCAAAAGTCTTAATAAAAAATTCCAAATGACGCGGTCCTTAATGGTGATGCTATATACAGTACGACTCACTTGAAAGAGGAATTAAACTTATATTTATATTATTATATTATTTATATTATTAAAATTTATATTTATCGTCCGATTTTGACAAATTATAGAGCGTTTAAAACTATACTATAAGACAAATTATCACATTTTTCTTACAAAAACCAAAGCCTACTACATATTTTTTAGGGATGAAGATTAAGGAAATTGTATTAGCAATTCAAAAAATCTGAGAACATTACTGGATTGGGCTTTGCTTTAAATAGACATTTACCAAATTTCATTAATTATTAACAATTTTTTGTCACATTATTCTTATGAATTTATTTGTTTTGAACAAGCGAAAGAAAAACATTTAGTGAGATAATAAATAATGTAGTATCATAAAGTATAGTTTTAAACGCTCTATAATTTAAAACAAAATTAATATAAAACGGACAATAAATATAAATTTAATGTGAGTGTTCCGTTTTTAAGTGTGTCACTATGTATATGACGAATTGAATTTTTCAAAAAAAGTCTGAAATATAATTATTTGAGACAGAGGATTATTTGGATTATTTAAATTCTATTCAAATCAGTATTCTGAATCTGATTTATATATAATCTTGCAACACTGTATAAGTCAATCAGCACTATTCTTTCCGTTTGGTCAATCAATACATATTTTACGTATTTTACAAACTTTTTTCAATAATTTTTATTTGTACTTATTCATTTTTAATTATTAGTTTTAATATAGGTTGCAAAAACAATTATTTTTTTAATATTTTACTTTTTGTTTTAAATAATAAAGCTGGTGGCGCATACAAACAGTTAACTCGAGTTTACGATTTTAAGGTGTTGATGCCATACTCGAAAACATGTGCCAGCTTTTCTAAAAGAATGTAAGTATTCCGTTTTAAAGACTTTTGCTTTAAAAATGCCCTTAATGAAAAACAGTCATTTGATTAGCTAGAATTAAAAAAAAACAAATGTTTTATTTTACTGGCTAGCAACATTTTACTCGTTAGCTACACAACCATCAAAAAATTCACAATTAACGAAAACAGTTATTCACTATTTTTTTCCTATCAAAATTAAATGTACAATTAGATATATTTTGGAATGAAATTGCTTTGTACTTTTGATTGATGATTCCTAAACTTGATGAGGATAAACGCTGCCTAGAATCATCGTTTAAAGCTTCCTGTTGATTAGAGAATTTTTCTCGATGTTTGAGTTTTATTTTAAATGCTTTCTCCAATATAACCCTCACAGATGATATTGAAATTCATCCCCCAAGTTTTTTCAAATCAGGGATAATGCCCCCATTATCAAATAATGTAGTAGCTGCACTCCTTCGCATACAATGCTTTGTGTAGTTACTGAAATCAGAAAATTTAAATATACAGCAATTTTCCTCGGCAAACTATAAAATATGTTGATCCCTACCGGTTGCACAGTGCATTTACCATTCCGGTAACAAACGAAAAATCTGGAATTATTTTAGTGTTCTGGGGCTTAATTTACGATACTTCCGATACAACTCAATACCGTTCTCTTCCAAAGTTATGGCAAAAACTTGCTTCTTTTTTGTTTTCGTATTACGTAGTGTTACAATAATAACTGATTTATTCTCTTCTTTATCGTTGATTGTTAGTGTTCGTAATTCTTCCTAGCGCATTGCTCCATTTAAAGCAAAAATTGATACTACTTTCATAAATAGATACGATTTATTCGAAGCGTCATTTAGAAACTTCATAACCTGTTCAATTAACAACATTTTTGATTTTTTGGGTTCATATCCTGCATTGTGTTTTTCCAGAAATGCAATTAATTGCTCTTCGGCATCAAATAGGTTGACCCCAATGACAATGCCTTCAGATTTTTGGTTTAAAAATACCAGAAAAAATTTGAAAATTAGTTTTTTTAAAGCATTAGCTTCTTACCTTTCCCAAAAAAAACATGTTCAACTCCTAAGAAAAGTGAGTTTACTTTACAATGATCTACCATTTACGTTCCCATGGAAGTAATTATTTTTGTAATCGTTGCACAAGAGGAAAGTGTTTTTACGACAGTAAGTCTAAACGTAAGTAACTACCTTTTTTAATAAATGATTGCCTCATCAGGTGAGTGTTGGAAAATTTAAAAAATGCAAATTTGACGTTTAAACTGATAGTGAATTAATTTATGCTAATGTCATCATCTGTCAGTTATTTCATCGTTCCGTTGTAATTATTATCACTAGTGCTATTGCGTTCTTCATCGTTTTATTGTTAATTTTATTCACTTAATTGCCAACTTGATGAGACAATCATTTATAGAAACCCTGTATTGCCCACGTTTCCAGCGTGGGATATGACTTTTACGCATAATGCAAATATACTACCATAGAAAAAAAACCATACTACTCAATGTTGACATTTTAATACCTAATGCATACAGTGTGCATGCACATTCAAAAACATTTGGTACTAATCTGGGTACAAAAAAAAATAGTTATTATTATATTGTTATCTATGATTTGACACTGAGTTGACAGGCAGCTTAGAGCAAACGTTACATCTGAGCTAATCTTTATTTCCTCTGCCTGTTTTCTGCTACGTTACAAGTTAATAACGCTATTGCTGTTTGCTGTTGTGTAGCAAATTTGTAGTGATAGAACTTCACAAAGACATGTATTTAGATGTACTGTATTTGTACGTGACAACAATTTGAGTGTAAAGATTCGGCATCAGGGCCGGCTCGAGGGGTGAGGCGGTGAGGCGACCGCTTCAGGCGGCATTATTTTAGGGGCGGCATGGCAGCATTTCATAATGTTTAAAACATTTATGGTGAAATTTAAATAAATCCGAAGAATGCCGCGTTTTAAGTGAACGTGGCATCATGGCAATTGCAGATCTATGCATACCTCTCGACGCGACAACGGCGACCAACTCACAGATTACCACGGAGCGCATTACACACTACTCAGTCAACTATAATTATTTCTCTTTAGGCGTCAGTTGCTTGAAATGGTTTATCTAATGTAGTACAGGATTGTGCAGTGTATTGTTAATAGTTGATAGTCGGGATTCGGGAATAGTCGAATAAAAATTCTGGTTAATTTTAAGCGTTATAAAATAATATTTAAATAAAAAGGTTAGGCTATTTTTTTAGTGAGTTAGTGATCGGTATTACTAAATTAATATTTTTAGGCCTGATTTTCACACGTATTGACAATGAGTGATTTAAAAGGAAAAAGCTATCTGGCAGCGAGTATAAAAAAAGCGGTTGGCAAAGAAAATCAGCTGCGCAAACTCTCTGGTACAATAGAAAAATTTATAATTCCTTCCACTTCCACATCTCTCTCCGTTCCGAATACAACTGAAAGTTATTTAGAAGGTTCAGGATCAGACGGAGATACAATAAAAGAGATTATTGTGAAACCATTCAAGGAAAATCAAACAGTTTATCAGGATATTCCAAAAAATGATGACGATCAACCTGACACCAGAGCCTCTACAGATGTAGTTACCGAAGTTGATAGTGACCCAGCTTCCTGGAAAAATTTAAGTGTTTCCCAACATCAGATTATAATAGAAAAAGGGCCAATACAGGTTAAAGGCTTTGATTTTCCAAAAGACGATTCTGGAAGGCATTTTTCTCATTCATATTATTATCGTATAATGTCTAATGGAGAAAAATTAGAAAGAAAATGGTTAGTTTACTCCAAAAGTACTGATGCTGTGTATTGCTTTTGCTGTTTGTTATTTAAAAATTCTGATATTAACGCGGCGAATTGGTCAAAAGGTTATAGAGACTGGAAAAATATTGTTAGAAGTATAAAGTCTCATGAAAGCTCTGGGAAACATATGGACTGCTTTAATCAATGGAAGGAAATGGATAATAGACTAAAAGTGGGTAAAACAATTGATGAAGAACATCAGAGAATTTTGAACCTAGAACGGCAGTATTGGCGAGATATTTTAAAAGAATTATTGCTGTTATACAACTATGCGGTTCACAAATGTTGCCACTTCGGGGTACTTCCGATAAGGTTTTTGAACCAAATAACGGACATTTTTGAAAATAATGGAATTACTTTCTAAATTTGATTCTGTCACTAGAGAGCATTTGAGAAGAGCTTCGTCTCAATCAAACAGTACCCACTACTTAAGTAAGAATATACAAAATGATATCATAAGTCTATTAGGAAAAAAGTTCGAAATACCATCATTGAAAAAATTAAACGTGCAAAATATTACAGTATTATATTAGACTGCACCCCCGACGTAAGTAGAATAGAACAAATGTCCTTGGTTATTCGTATTGTGACAAAAGAAACCGTAGAATTTGTTTGCAAAGAGTATTTTATAAATTTTCTACCTGTCGAATCGTCAAGTGGAGCAGGACTTACAGAACTGTTAATACAGGAACTTAACAAATTAGGGCTCGAAATTGGAAATATTCGCGGCCAAGGATATGATAACGGAGCCAATATGAAGGGAGTGCACTCTGGCGTCCAAAGAAGAATTTTAAATGAAAATCCAAAGGCGTTTTTGTTCCCTGTTCCTGCCACTCCCTGAATCTTGTTGTGAATGATGCAGCAAAAATACAGGCGAAATTTCCAATTATTTTCTCAAGTACAAGAGTTATTTGTATTCTTTTCGGCTTCAACTCAAAGATGGAGTGTACTAAAAAACATATTTCATCACTAACGGTAAAGAGTGTAAGCGATACAAGATGGGAAAGCCGTATCGAAGCTGTTAAGCCGTTAAGGTACCAACTCGGTGAAATATATGATGCATTAGTTGAAATTTCTCTAGATGAACAAAAGACGCTGATACCAGGAACAAAGGTAGATCATTAGCGTCCATAATTTCTAGTTACAAGTTTATTTGTAGTACTATAATTTGGTATGATGTTTTATATAAAATAAATTTGGGATCAAAATTGCTGCAAAGTCCAAATATGGTGCTAAATGAAACTACCGCTATTTTAAAAATATAACTTTATTTTTAAAAGAGTTTCGTTTGAATGGCTTTAATCAAATGTTATGCACGGCTAGAGAAATTGCTGAGGATATGGAGATCTCGCCAGAATTTACAAGTACTCGACCTCTTCCTCTTAGAATTCGGCGCAAGACGAAACTCTTTCAATATGAGGGAGAAGATGATCCTATAGAAAATCCGCTAAAACAATTTGAAGTATCGTTTTTAACTGCTTAGTGGATATCGCCATTAATTCAGTTGAGCAGAGATTCAATCAGCTGAAATCCCATAGTCAACTTTTCGAATTTTTGTATGATATTCCCGCCCTGAAACAAATGGACTCAAAAATGTTTTGAAAAGGTGTCAGGATTTATATATTCAGCTAACTGATGACATAGATCCAAATGAATTGCTTAATGAGCTTGTAACTTTAAGCGAAATAATGCAGGATAATAAATGCACAAAGCCTTTAGAAGTTTTAAACTATTTGGAGAAAAACAGTTTGACCGAAAACTTTCCCAATGTAGCTGTTTCATTAAGAATTCTTCTTACCATTCCTGTATCTGTGGCAAGTGGAGAACGTTCTTTTTCGAAACTTAAATTGATCAAAAATTATTTACGTTCAACAATGACGCAGGACAGATTAACAGATCTCGTCATACTTACGATTGAGAATGATATATGTGTAAATATAGAATACGACAATATTATTGATGATTTTGCCAAAGAAAAATGCAGAAAAGTTTTTTTATAAAATGATAAATACTGTTTCCGGTTTTCGTAATATTTTGTTTTATTTTCTTGTATCAATACCTTGTTCTTGGGATTCTGTATATTTTAGTATAATAAATTTTTATTTTATTGAATTCTACTTTAATTTCTTTTCAAAGGGCGGCAACATTGGGTTTTGCCTCAGGCGCCAATTATACACGAGCCGGCCCTGTTCGGCATACCGACTGATGAAAATGTTCGTCAAATGTGGATCCAAAACACACAAAATGAAAAATTACTGGTTTGCACCAACAAAACCATCCAATATGTAACACTCATTTTGATAATGTTTGCATTGAAGCTTCAGGACGTTTGAGAAAGTTTTCTTTACCACGTTTCGGCAGTCTAAGCAATCTTGATAATTTAAAAAATTTTTAAGGTGTTAATTTTTTCATACAATTAATTTCTATAGTTCCTAAAAGGCTTTGGTCATTAATTTATAATAATGTCGACATCTGTCAGTTATTTCATCGTTCAGTTGTAATTATTATTCCTAATAATTGTATTCTTTGTCGTTTATCGTTAATTTTGTCCATTTAATTACCAACTTGATGAGACAATCATTTATAGAAACCTTGTATAATTAACAATGATAACCATTCTAATAAATTAAAAAAAAATTGAATGTACTATCTGAATCAGGAAAGATGAGCCCTACGTCATCAAACAAATGCGTATGGTTTAATATTCAAAACTAAAGTCAAATCAGAAACTATAACCATTCTATCGTATAAACGTGACAGCAATAGTCACAGGCTAACTATCAAAATTTACAAACTGTCACTTCTAGGTTTTTTAATTTACTAAAAGCGATTTCAGAAATAAAATATGGAAACAAAACTATTCATTTATTATTATTAGAGTTTACTTTAAAAATATTAACAAAAAGCACCGTTTTTGTAAATAAACCGACAAACAATAAAATGACAGGTTATGATCGTTGTAATTGTCGAACACAGGATCGGTAAAACAGAGATTATTTATTAAAAATACAACTGAAGTCATAATTCGTAAAAAAATAAAGAGGAATTATTTTTATCTCTTTCTCGCGTTCCCATAATCATTTATTTTTGTTTTGATTGTAAAACAGAACATACTCAATATTGAACGTGTGTATTTGATAGTTTCGAACAGTGATTACGTATAGCTCATTTTTCGTGATTCAGATAATAGCTGGTAAATTTGTATAGTAATTACGGAATACTGCTCTCCTAAAAGAGCACCATACTGTGAAAGTCCGCTAGATGGCAACTGTAAAACTTAATTCCTTAATAAATCGAGAGAGTCGGTTTCTCCAGTCTCCCTTATCTGTGACTTAATGTAGACTGTCCAATTATATTATATGGCCAGTAGAAAAAGCCCTTCACACAATTCGTGGTCAGTGACTTTTCCTAAATTCGTGCGGTTTGCAATCGCCTTGAAAAAACCTACATTGCATACTAATTGGGTAATGTACTACTTTTCTGATGCTATATCAGTGAATAAACATTCGTTTTTTAATAGAATAGATACTTGATGATACTTCTAAAATCCATTTACTGAAATTATTGTGTTTGACAGTTTTTTGCCAAGATTAATTCTCGGTAATAGGAAACTCCAATTCAATGTATTTAACAATAATTGCATAATAATGGCATATTTTTTGTGTAGCTCTCCACAATTAAAACTTGCGATAGCGAGTGTAATCACTGGGTTCCGTTATTCCTTCTTTAAGCAGTTTGAACACTTTTTTTTTTATGAAAAGTTCTTCTTCAGGGCTTTTTGGCCGAACTGGTCTCAAGTTCCAATGAAGAGCGATTTTTAAGAATGACGTGATCGATAGTGCTCAAAGATTGTTTACAAGTGAAGAAGAAGTATTGGTACTCCTCTATTTAGATATTTACATGATTTAGACATTACGTTACAGTTTGACGGCTAGGTTTCATCTTTAATTTTAGCATTTTAGCTAAACTTCTATTTATAAAAGTTACAGAGGTTCCAGTGTCCCTCAAGGCATCTGCCTTGTAACTATTATTTGACTCCTTGCCGACAATGCAAAATCAAGCCGAGTATTATCAATAATGTACAACTATCTGTTTCAATCTGCAGGTGTTTGCGAAATGGCCTGACAAAATTGTCAGTTTTCAGAAGGGCATTTTATTTGTTAATGCACGAATTTGAATGAAAGAGGGGCAATTAAACAGTACGTTATCTACATTTTCAGATAAGGGTAATGCGTTAAAATGCAATAATATGGTAGAATACTTAACCGTTTATACCGGCGTCGTCGAGCGATATAACCTACCAAATTAACAGCTTCGTCTAGACTCGGGTTTAATTTTTTCTTAAAGTCTTTCTCTTATTTTATGGCACCAGTTGTTTGTAATAAACGGTTCTTGGATTGACTGGTTTTAGTGATTCTCCTAAGAATTTTAGTTTGCGGTTTCATCGGTTCTCTGTTTGCGTCTTGTCGACGGTTATCTGACTAGTGGGTATTTCATTTTTAGGCCGTCCATTGGTAGATTAATAAATAAAAATTACTGGATTATGAAGTTTATTTGTTGGTTTTATTGTGTTTTAGGCAAATCAAACGCAAACAATTTTTTTGTCAATATTTCCGGAAAAAATGCCGGAAAACTAGTATTTTTGAAAATATTTTCTTTTAAAAATTTGCACATAGACGTATAATCTAATTCTAAACAACTTTTCTCTTAGGCATTTTTCAATATCGTGTCATTTAACCTCACTTTTTACATATTTAAAGAATATTTTTTAAATTTGCCGCCATGACAGTAGTCACATAACATTTGTCAAAGTGCTTTTTTTTATCATTCAGTCACTGTATGAAAAAGAATTTTTTAATTTTCACAAATAAAGTGACATTTTTTATAATCAAAGTAGGTGTTAAAATGGTCTAATTTTTGTAACTATCTGCGAAAAGGTAAATTTAAATAATAGTTATGAAAACGAAAACTTTTGTCACTTGTCATATTGTTTTGACATTTGTTTTGAAAATGCTAACCATTGTAAGATCTATCACACTCGATGCGAAGGAAGACTTTGATATGGTTTCGTGGAAGTCGTGGGTATGGTAATTGAGGTAGACTTTTTTTGATAAGCTTTTGGAGAAAGTTAGTAAGTACTTGAATTAATTGTCTTAAGACTATATTTTGTGAAGGCTGTACATGTTTTGTTGGGATTGCTTCTTGGTTTTGGATAGCATAGTCATCAAAAACTCAAATTGCAAAAACCACACTTACACTAATACCATTGATAATGCTAATACAAAAAAATTCCAACTGCGTTATCTTCAAATATACTTGTTAATCTTAACTTTTTGTGTTCTATCTTTTTTATTAAAGTTTCTAGTTTCTTTTTAGACCAACATTTTTCAATGCTCTTTTACATTTTATCTACATGCAGGGTTAGGCAAAAGTATGAAAACCGGATATCTGGCCAAACTATGTTTTGAATGTTGTTTCCATTTATTCAAAGGCCTAAACTGATTAACATCATTTATCTAATTTCTTGTGTTTGATAAATACTCTATATATTTTACGGTTTGGATAAACATTTTTCAAACAATTAATGAAGTAATATTTGGTGGGTGTACAAATTATAGTTTTTAAATTTTTTAATACAATAATAAAAAAAAGAACTGGCAGCTTACTGTTGTTCACACATTATTTTCTGAGAAAAGGGGATAGAAACGGTTGCAGATAAAATTATATCACCAATTTCAACTGTGTTAGCACCAGTTGTATAAAACTCGGTTCAAGTTAACCGTAGGTTGAACACAATCGTTGCTATGGATAATCCTTGGCTACAATTGTATTTAATCTAGGTCTACGATTGAATTAAACCGAGTTCTATACAAGTGGCCCTAAGTGATATCATTTGTACAAAACGTAACCTTTAACAAATTTGGAGTTGCAACTGCATTAGATTACCTCTACAATGTACACGGTACAACACACGATAACCATTGCGCAGTTTAGAAAATGAGTGTAAATATTAAATTTTATCAAAATCATAATTGGACTGCGGTTGAACTTGATGCTTATAGGAAACTTCATTTCTACCGCAAAAAACTATAGTGGATAATATAGGTAGAGTTAAAATTTTCAGTTTTTAAACCGTCACATTTTTTATTTTTTTTTTTATTTATTTTTTTTTTTTAATAATAAACAATTATTATATTTTTTTTTAATTTATTAAAAATTAAAAAATTTAATTTTTTTTTTAATTTTTTTTATTTTTAAAAATTTTAAAATTTTTAATTTTTATTTTTTTTTTTTTTTTTTTTTTTTTTTTTTTTTTTTTTTTATTTTTTGATTTGAACAATACACTGATTACTATGAAAAGGTTTCAAACGAAGAAAATTTGTTACTTGTGAATAAATTATGCATTCCGCATTTAAATTTTTAGCAATGTTGAGTGTGAGATTATATAGTTCTCAACTAATAGTGAAAAATATAGTATATAAATTACGGTAGGAAAGATTTTTCTCAGCTTAATTATATTATACTATAATTATAGAAATTATACTGCTCAGTTGAGAAAAATTCTCTACTACCCTGGTGCATAATATACTATTGTCGCACTAGCGACTTCAATCGGTTTCACATGGTTATATTATTTGAGTATTCTGTTACACAATAATTTTTTCACAAACATTAAGGCTCCTTCTGATAGCAGGTAGGCAACCCAAATGTCATCAAAATAATGTAGATACTTTTTTTATAAAAATACGGGAAAGGCAATCAAAATCTTGTATAGCCTTATACGAAGACAATATCTAAACCACAGTTCCGTCTTTATGTATATAGCTTAATAAATCCAATATAAGACTTTTATAATATAGTTAAATCACTATTTCTTTTGCCATAATGCAACAAATTAATTTAAAAAACTCAAAATATGTCCGTAAAGTTTTCAAAATGTTATTTTGTAATTGTAATCAAAAGTCAAAGTTAAAAACTCAAAAGCTAATTTGTCTTTTAGGTTCAAAGCTGCATTCACATCCAGGTTTTCTGTAGGTATATATCTACCTGTTTGAATAGGATTATCTGAACTAATTGTCTGTAAAATTTGTGAATAATTGTTTTACAAAAAGTTACTGTACATATGATTAAGATGATGTCGCTGCATTGTTATTAAAAATTATATTTTTGGTTTTTTTAACTTAATATATTGTTTAATAAAAACGAAATAAAAATCGTTACATCTGCTGCACCTTAAAATTTACCTATTTATTTTCAATAAAGAAAAACCTATATCAAATCTATTCATAATATAATTCTTAATTTTAATATCTAAAATTACAATATCCTTGTCAAATTTTCAATATTTTTTATCATAAAAATTATAAAATTTTCAGAAACAAGTGAGATGATTTAATTTGTACTTCAGCAACAATTTTATTTTTTAAATAATATGTAATAAGTGCAGTTTCAGTTAGTTGAATTGTGGGATGATATTTAATTTTACATGTGAATTTAATTTAGCAGGTGCGGTTGTTAGGACAACAAAAAAAATAAATTTTAAATTAATATAAGTTTTATAAGAAGAGTAATAGAAGTTAACAGAATATGGAATTGGTTGGTTGGATCAAATTGATTTGCTAGCAGGAAATGAACTGACCCGAAAAAGAATAAAAGTTATTAGTATTAAAGAAGATTAAGTGTAAAATTTAACACAAGAATTAAAACCAATTGGAGGACAAATTGGGCAACGTAGTTCTATTGCGCCGAGACGGAATAATATTCAATTTTGAAATGATTGATCTGAAAAAAAAGTGGTTAATAAATTTGGTGCCATGAGCAAAGAATAATTATTTATCCTTTTTAAGTATTGGTGGAACATAATTTAAACATCATCCTGACATTAGTTAAAATATTAGTAGTGGTTTGTAATAATTGTTATAGTAGCTGTCAAAAACTGTAACGTAGATAAAATTTTGACGTTTGAATTATTAGGGAGTTTTACCAAGACGTACAACTGGAATTAACGTACGTTATTTGCTCGTTGTCTAGGCAACAAAAAATTTGACGTTACCGTGAACGACATTAGAAAGACGTATTACGGCTTTTCGACTTGTTTGTCGTATACGTGAAACGGTCGCAAAACGTTAGGAAAATGTGTGGGAGGGGTAAAAATAGTAAACTACGCCTTAATATACAAGACGATTTAACATTATTAAGAGAAGTTCTGGGTTGTAATCTCTTTGATAATTACAATCAATGGAAAAATAATCATCTTAATGTAGTAAAGGCAACTGACAAGATTTTTTCCTTGAGAACGGCGCGGGAACATACAGAGCCTCTCATCAAGCTGTTTAAAAAGGACGATCGTGCAAATTTGAGAAAGTAAGTTACCTTTTAATAAAATTGAAGTCAATACAAGTGAAGTAAATTTATATGTGTAAAAATGTGTTTAATGCAAGTCAAGAACTACTTCACCACCATACTTCCTGTTTTTAATGTATTTATTATAGATCAGGCACGGAAGAAGAGTATGACGAGAAAGAACAATTACTGCAGCAAGTTGTGGATCTTGAAAGAGAATTTGGTAAAAATCATATTAAACGACAGAAAACTGGAAATGAAAACAACTCCTCCTGTAAAGAAACAGTAAAACTTTCCTGTTGCTCATCTGGTAGTCAAAACACAAAAAGTTCCTTCTTTTCAACTAGTCGAGCAATAAAAGAAAGGGATCTAGCTGCCGCTTCTCATTTTTCTGGCAGATACGATATTTCTGATAGTGAAGGTGAAGAACCAGAGGAGGAATCTCAAAATGTCGAATCTGAACAGGAAACTCAAAATATTGAACCAGAACAAGAAAGTCAAAATTTTCAAACACCGTTAGAAAAACTCAACCAACCTACTCAAGAAAGACTTTTGCAACCAAGGGTTCAACCTGCAGCAATCCAAAATGTTTTAAGACGCTCTCAACGTATATCAAGAAATAAACCACTAAAATATAATGCTCTACAATATTTACAAGATAGAAAGGAAGCGGAACTTGAAATAAAGAAGCGAGAACTTGATATCGAAGAGAGGAAAATATTATTAGATGAAAGAAAAATTGCAGTAGAAGAACAGAAGTTAAATTTTGAGATGGAAAAATATGAGAGCGAAAAGGAGGAACGAGCAAAAAGGTTAAAACTAGAAATTGACGAACGGTTTCAGAAAATTTTATTGGAGCGGCAGTTGGCTGAGATTAATTCAACTTTAGTTAAACATTTAATTAATAAATAGAAATCACAAATAATTGTATTAATAAAGTATTAAGTGTTATATCAAGGCTTATAAAATATGATCATGCAATGTTTAAATACTCTTCTAATTCTGGTGGAACGACGTTAAAATATTGCGATGTTTGACCATGATACAGGCAAGTATGACAATTGGAGAGAATCACACCAGTTTTATACATACTTTGCACATCTTGCAACATGATTTTTTGTTTTTTTTTAAAGTCCAAAAATGCAAATTCATTAACTACTTTCCCAAATCCCTATTGTACTGCTTGTGTTACAACTTTCATAGAATTGTTAAATTCTTTCTGCTGGGGCGTTAAATTTCGACTAGAATATGGACGCAATAATGGTTTCATTGGATATGCACAGTCGCCATATATTAAGTAACGTTTATTTTTGTTTGTTGCTCATATAAATTGGATTCTCTAAATATCTCTGCATCATGCCTTCTCCTACGAATTGCCCCATACAAATTAATTATAAGTTCATCTGGACACAGCAAGGATTGATACTTAAGACAATGCTGTTTTTATGGCCGGAATAATATTCTTCTTGGTTTACTGTTGGTCTACATATGGGCCTTGCTGTGCCATCTATAAACGCCCAGCAGTTTTGTATGGCTGCCCCTTTTGTTGCAACCGCGTTAGAATAGTATTCTAGCTTATGTTCATCTAACCATGGAATTTGGTTCAAATTGTCTATGAGGAAGGACTTGTTCTGAAGAATGATATCTATAACTTTGCCGGCTATGATAGACATATAAGTTGCGGATAATCCAAATATGCACTCTAAATCTATGTACCTATTAGGGTAGGCAAGCCTTCTCAATAAAATACACAATCCTTCTACATTACTAGTTTTACAATTCCTTTCAGCTTCTATGATCGGTGGAATGCCAAGAGCGTCACAAAGTCTCCTAATATCCTGCTTTTAAATCTAAAATACGCAGTAAAATCTTCTTCACTTAATCTGTCTAGATTCAGTCTACCATACGTAAGTAATTTTACTCGAGGAGCTCTTCGAGGATTTAAAATATTGTGTACAATTGCCTCTTCAACTTTATCGTCGTTTAGGTCTCCAAATATCGCAATATTCAACAGATCTTCCATAATGATTTATTTATTTTGACGTACAAAGCTTGAAGTATAAATTTTACGTCTTGCGAAAAGTTTAATTTAAAATCGTACGTTAAAACTATTACGAAAAAAATGACGTTGACGTTCTCGTTTATCGTATCACTTAAAATTGTTTGCTAAAACTCTCTAATATTTCGGTAAAATTGTTTGTGAATAAGGCATTTCAACGCTTTTGCCAAAATGGTGTCTGTGAGGCAAACAAACCTTTGTTTTCATTAGAATCTGTGTAATTTCTGTACTTTTAGTGGTGGTTTTAATTAAGTTAGTTATAGAATCTGTGAAAGAGTATTTTAACTCAATTTATGTGTAAAATTACAAACAACGGGGATTCTAAGAAACTTAACACTGCCACGATTTTCTCTACTGCCACAGTTCACTACACAACCAAATGCTGGCATTATGATACATTACAAATCAATTAAACGTGTAAATTATATTAAAATCCTATAACTCAATGATAAAATCCATCTAATTATACGTAAGTTTGCCCTACAGTAGCCATTTTTAAAGGTCTTTGACAGCTATCTGACAGCGCATTGAAATGTCTTATTTGGAGTTGTTGCTGAAAATTTGTTTATATTAATTTTTAATATTTGACTCTCTTTGTAGTCGTTGAAAGAATTAAATATACTTTTGCATATAAAAATCCCTTCAACATTTTTGATTAAAAAGTAGCTTAAACTTTAATGAGCTAGTTGGGATGCAGATTAAATGAAGCATAATACAATTTTAATTAAAAGACCTAAAAAAGGTGAGTGCTTGTCTTAATTCATAGCAATATAGAAATTCTTCAAACACATCACTTATTAAACAGCATTATAAATTAAATTTCCGATACTTAAGCTGTACTTTGTGTCCCAGTACTAAACGAGATTACAGTTCAAACCGGGTCTTAACCTTTTTTATAAGATTTCATTTTTGAATGGGTTATTGTTTTGACGATGTCTGCATTTTTCAAGGTGTCCTATATTATATTTTAACGATAGTATTGAGGTCATTGCTTGGTTCTCTACAAACGAAAACAATGCAAATAATAATAGCGGATATATTCAGAGGCGAATTATTTTGTAACAATCTATTATTTGTTAATAGCATGAAACTTCAAGAATCAGTTTCTTCTTTCTTATGACAGAATGCAATTGAAATTATGCCTACTAATTATATAAGGCTAATATTGTTTTTTCTTTTAATTTTGACTTCAGTTCGTTGAGTCATGTGTGTGTTTCTTTAATCCCTTGGGTTTTGAATCGCATTTTGTAAAATTACTACTTGAATATTCATAATTTTAGTGACTAGCTGTGATGTCTGATAACAAGTATCGTAAAAGAGTTTCTAAAAATACTTTAAGATTAATCGAGACAGTATGTGTTAATACAATTTTTTTACAATTAATCTTACTTATTTTTTTTTAAATCAAGGTTTCATCTTTCTATTGAAATCTTTGTATTTGAAACCAAGTATCTAAGCCACATTTAAACTTAAAAGTTATACGTAAATAAAAATTTGCTACTTAACAAAATGGCATTTTTTTAAATTATTACTCCAAACTTGGCTACGTTAAATAGAATCCTGAGAGATTCGGAAATCTTTTTTCTCCCTAGAAGAAACTTTTCTTCAATCGACTCTTCTCTAGTGTTTTTAAACTGCGCGTAATTATTGGAATGTGTATTTATAGAGGATGGTGGACACTCTACAACTTAAAAAGATTATTTTCTTTCTTAGAACAATTTTGAATGTTAGTTGGTCATATATTTAATAATCCAAAAGTGTTGATCATAGATCATCTGGTTACCCCCGTCACAGTAATAAAATATCTACTACGGTCACCGTTTTTAGTTTTAAAATCAAATACTTTTCAATTCAATTTTAATTCATTTTGGTTATCATATTTTCAAAGTGTAAATGTAGCTAGGGCGTCATTTGATACTGAACGTTAGTAACCTTCATCTTTTTTATTATTGAACACGTCGTCGCATCTGATACCTCCCAACGGAGAAAGATGCTGTCTTCGAACAATAGTATTATAGTAAAATTGTATCTTATTGCTTATAGTATGCCGTTCTAATCACAAAAATTGATGTTTTTAACGAACTAGCAAATAAAGACAGGAAGTACTTGACATCAATTACGTTTGGAATTCCAAACAGGAAAGATTAGATATCGCATTATTAAATCGTAAGACGAGAAGAAACCAACATTCTACTTCGAAACCCGAGAAAGGCATATTTGGTTAGATACAATACAAAACTACAACAAAATCTAGAAAGAATACAAACAGTGCCATCATCCATGCTTACGATTCGAGCTGTGCACTCAACAAATTATTAAGAGTCAGAGCTAGATGCCGTTTGGTGGAATAAACTAAACTCAAAAATATAGCAAGAATTTTTTTTTATCAAGAAGAAACAATGAAGACTTTCCTTAGAAACACAATTTCCTGGTTGTTAACATACGATGGATAGTGATTACCAACATATCGGAAGAAGACATGTAATTGTTCACTAGAAGACGACCAATATCATTTGTAGACAAACCACAGTAATCTGGGTAAGGGTAGCTTAAATCCGAACAAACGTAAGATGAAATTAACCTAATTTTAGTTTTTTTATGATAAAGACATTCCTCATGGATGAACTAGGGTAGTGTTTATGAAAAGCTGGAAAGAACCACACTATTAATTTGGCAACGGCTAAACTTATGTAATTAGTTCTTTAGTAGTTAGATAATTACAATCAAATGTCAGAAATTTTCTCGTATCAGGGTATAAGCAAACTAAAAAAATTGAGGCAAAGGAAGGCATATGGAAGCTAAAAAGACAAAATATAATATAAAAAAATATAACTTCTCTACAGTATTGAGAACCCAAACGAATTGACACGTCAGAGAGATAGTATTTGAGGCGAGAATAAAAATTAAATACTAGGAACTTATGGACAGATTTATCAGAATCTTTGAGTTGTGTTTAGTTACTTTAAAAAAACATGTACATAATGCACGACAATCATCATATCGATATCATGGCGTTGAGTAGTAGTGTCATCAACTCAATATGGTAAAGATTTTGGTACACACTAAGATAGAAGTTAACTAGAAGTTTAAACATTTAGAGCGGAAAGAGGAACGTTTATCTCTCTTATAGTACATGATCCAGTTTGGAATAAAACGGAAAGAAAAGAACAATTACTATAAACTACTACTACTACTGCTACAAAAACAACCAGACTATCAGCAGAAACAACGACATTATCCTCATGAAATTAATTACAGACCTCTGTTCACTCGGCAAGAACCTTACTAGAGTACTAGAGGTGTTGGACGAGACTCTAGTTTACCTAGTTTTTCAAAAGTGTAATCCCACACACTCCAGAAGATGTAGAAGTTTCATTCGCACTTGCACATAATGACTAAGGGTTAAATATTTTCTTAACTGAAACAAGAAATGTTCTCCTTGTTTGATTTTAATTATTGTTACGGTTGACATATTAGTGATTCTAGTGACAAGCAAAAGATAAAATAACAATTTGTATTTTACGAGCTACTTTGAGTAGATATGAAGCTTTTTGTATAATCTTGTTTGAATTCAATAATTCACGCGATGCCTCTCGTTAATTGTTAGTGACAAAGTAAAACAAAAAATATTTGCGTCCACAAACAGAATTTAACAATGTGTTCTCCGGTTCAGGGTCGAATAGGCTAACCAACTACATCACCAAAGACCGAACCGAATTCAGAGGTTAAAGACAAAACTATGTGATAGTCTACATTCTTTTAACTCTTACAACACCAACGGCCATTATAACGGTTGACGCACCTGGATAAAACTTTTTGTCAAATATAAGTTTAATTTTTAGCGTATCTTTTCGTTAAACCCATATATGGTAGACAGTATCGGAAACTATGACTTCACGGTTTTGTCTTTCCAGAACGCTACCAATGGATATAATAATTATTGAAAAATGTAGCCAGGCTCCTGAACCCTTTACGGAAGATGCACAGAAGTATGGTGAATAAAACACTCTAGGTAATGGTAAACGCGACGTGGTGAAAAAATATTAGTTGTTTTATAGACGGAACTATTCATCATGTAAAACATTTAATAGATTAAATTAACGCAGTACGGATTAAAAAAAATTACACGTAAACGATACGGCAACGTATATATTTAAAAAAAATCCATCGGACATTTCGTTCATAAATTGAGGCAAAGATTGAAATATTATATTTGATATTATAGAATCATAGAAATGTCAATGTAAACATTTGAATTTGAATAAGAATTTTTGGAATTCCTGAACAAAAAAGCGAAGATTTAGAACAAAACCTAATAATGTTAGCAGAAAATAAATTGAATGTTAAATTATCAAGATCAGACATTGATCGTATTCATAGGGTCGGGAAATATGAAAATAATAAAAACCGCGCTATAATCGTAAAACTTTGCTCATATAAGCAAAAACAGTTATTATTAAGTAATAGAACCAAACTAAAAGGTACCAGCTGTGTAATACAAGAGGATCTAACAATGCAACGAATTGTGATAATGAAAATGGCGAAGGAAAAGTTTGGCAGAAATAATGTGTGGTCGCGTGATGGATCTATTATAATATATCTGGACAACACCAAAACATAAATAAATTCGAAGATTGACTTTGATAAGTTTTGTAAGAAATAACTTGTAAAATTGTTAGATAGTTCATGTTTACATATTTCAATTTTCTAGCCTTTTATATAAAGTGTATCATATATCAAGGCTGCTAAAAAGATAATACGTTTACTTATAAGCGAACAAGTGCATTGACTTTAATTTTGTTATTTATTATTTACTAATTTTTTATTATTACGGTAATTAAATTTGTATGTATTGCTATTTTATTAACAAAATTGTAATTAATTTTTCAAAAAAAATTAATCAATTTATTAATGACGATAATTATATTCCTTATAATGCATTAGAAATTCAACCATTTGCAACAAAAAATGTTTTATTTAAAAAGGAGGTAGAAAAATTTTAAATACCATTTGAATTTGACTGTATTGTACTTTCAGAGACATGGAAATTACATGACAAAAATTTTTTCAGCATTCCTGGGTATGATATTGTCCATAATGAGGGTGAAATTAACCAAAATGATGGAATAATATTATTTATAAAAAGTTGCTTCAACTATGTCGTAAATTTAGTAAACATTGACAACAACAAAATTATACAAACAAAAGTAAAATGCAAAGGTAAGAATATACTCATTACTTCTATCTACAGATCTCCATCAAACTGTGTAAAGGCATTTAGAAATTACATAGCAGTTGCAAGTAAAGATATCTATGACTATAATATTGTTCTAGGAGACATGAATATAAATATATTAATAGAAAATGAAGTTTCTACTGAATACTTAGATATAATGGGTGAGTACGGTTTTACATCAATGATTAATAAAAACACGCGAATAATCAGAAACTCTAAATCTTGTATTGATCATATTTTCATTAAACCAAAAAATAACTTACAAAATAACTTATCAGTTATCTTAAAAACTAATATAACAGATCATTTCCTACAATAGCATTACTACCCTTCAAAATCGTAATAATACTATGAAATCAAATAATGTTGTAAAAATTATTGATTACAAAAAACTAAAAACTGAAGCAAAAAAATAATTGGAATAATACCTATAACATGACAAATGTGGAGTTAATGGCAAATCACATTTCAGATGAAATAACATTAATTATTAATCTATGTACAGTATTTAAACAAATTAAACATACAGAACAAAAACGTAAATCATGGATTACAAAAGGGCTTGTTAAATCAATTAATGTTCGTGACAAACTGTACAAAAAAGTGCAAAAACATCCTAATGACTTAAATAAAAAGATGGAATTTATAAATTATCGAAATAAATTAAACGATCTAATCAAAATCACAAAAAATAATTTTTACCGGAATAAAATTCAGAATAGTAATATTAAAGATAGCAAACATTTTTGGAATATTATTAATAAATTAACAAATTGCAAAGACAAACCATTTGACATAAAAAACTAAAACCGAAAACGGAGAAGTAACGGAAAATGATACAGAAATTGCTAATATATTTAATAAATATTTTATTAATGTAGGTAAAAATCTAGCTTCAAAAATTAATAATACAAATAATGTTAATATATTAGAAAATATATAGAAAAATTTCTATGGCTTCATCCATTTTTCTAACACCAACAAATGATAATGAAGTAATTAGTATAATACATAGTGTAAAAGATAACGCATCTCCCAGATATGCTAAAATCAGTGCAAAATTATTAAAAAATAATTTCTAATGAAATTGGGTCTCCTATTGCTAATCTAATTAATAACATATTTATTCTTGGTGTATGTCCGTCTATATTCAAAATAGCAGTAGTAAAACCATTATTTAAAAATGGTAACATAGAAGATTCTTCAAATTATAGACCAATATCCATGATATCAAGTATTGCAAAAATCTTTGAAAAAAATTTAAAGCGTAGAATTAATACATATTTAAACAAACATCAGTTAATTTCTAAATTTCAATATGGTTTTCAAGAAAATAAATCTACCCAAGATGGAATAAGAGATTTAACTTTCAAAATTAATACAGGAATGCAACGTATAAATTGTTCAATTGGGGTATTTTTAGACCTTACCAAAGCATTCGATACAGTGAGTCATAAACTACTGATAGAAGGAATGCAAGTCATTGGTTTTAGAGATACTGCATTGAATTTAATAAATAGTTATTTATCGGAAAGAGTGCAATTTGTAGATATTAATGGAACAAAAAATGATAAAGTACAGTGTGGAATACCACAAGGCACAGTTCTGGGTCCTCTTCTTTATATATATATATATATATATATATATATATATATATAAATGACCTTCTAAATTTACAAACAAAAGGTTCCATAAGTTGTTTTGTTGATGACACAATCATTTTTTATGAAGGAAAAAATTGGAATATTTAAAAATAGTAGTTGAAAATGACATGCAAAATATTTATATATATATATATATATATATATATATATGTATATATATATATATATATTACATTACCTGTCGGCAAATTTGCTAACATTTACGTACGTGAACTTTCACGAGTCGACACTAGATGTCGAAAAACTTATCATTTAAATATATATATATATATATATATATATATATATATATATATATATATATATATATATATATTATCAGTGCCTGTTACCGTTAGGTGTCAGGTCGTAACTTTACATTACTCATGTATTACATTTTAATTATTCTAAACTAAAAGTGAAACTGAAAAATAAAATAATATAAACTCTAACCATGTAAGCTATTTTTAACTACCAACTAATATTCGATTCTAACTTTAATATAGCATATTTAATAAATCTAATAAACTAAAATAACAAAATACCTAAAATTTATTTTACTTTAATACAAATTTGATCCATTCTTTCCTATTTTCTGCAAGTCTTTTGCATCTATCCAAGACATTTCTTTGGTTTTAAGTATTTTGCTGACCGTAGTGTTCCAATTTTCTGGAGGTCTGCCTCTTGTTCTCGCGGTTTTGATTTTGCTTGCCATATTTGTTTTACTTGTCTGGCATTGTCCATTCGTACTAGGTGTCCAAACCATTTTAGTTGTTTCTCTTCTATATTTTTGTTTAGAGGTTGTATCTGCAGTTCTTTTCTTATGTTATCGTTTCGTATTCTGTCCAGTTTTGTCACTCCTTTGACCCTCCTTAGAAATTTCATTTCCATGCCTTGAAGTCTATTTTTGTCTTTTTGAAAGTACCCACGATTCACAGCCAAAAGTTAAAATTGGTACATATATACTTTTGAATACGGTCAATTTTGTTTTCTTTTGAAATTTCATTGTTGCTAAGAAAGTTAGTGTTTAAACTATAGAATGTTTTGCTGCACTTTGGATTCTGTTGTTGATTTCAGGTTCGTGTTTACCTTTTGCATTTATATTTACCCCCAGATACTTATAATTATCAACTTGCTTATTACCGTCCCGATACATTTACGTTAACGTTTTCTTGTGTTTGTGCCACCACCATTGTTTTAGTTTTTTCACTATTTATTTTTAGGTTGTAATCTTTAAGCACTCGAGCCCAAATTGTATGTTTGTTTGAAGATCACTTCCTCGGAGCAAATATCACTAAGTCGTCGGCAAACGCACTCTGTTATTCTTATGGGGTGTGTTATTGTACCCTATACAAAGTTGTTGGACTTTCACTTTAGTTTTTTTATTTATATTTATTTAATATTTATAACTGGTTTCAATATAAACTGTTAACAATAAATTTCAATAAATCAAAGTCTGTATCGTTTTGTTGTTATGCAGACAAGCTTCCAAAGTTTAATTTTATAAAAATTGATAATAATAATAATCTCGTAAGGGCAAATCAAACTAAATATCTAGGGGTCATCATCGATAGTCATCTTAAATGGAACAATCACATAATTCATCTTATCCAAATATTACGTGGTTTTCTTTTTAGATTTAAAAATTTAGAACTTTTTTAGATTTTGACCAATTAACCAAAGTGTATTTTTCCCTAGTAGAATTGAGATTATCATAAGGAATTATAGCATGGGGCAGTACCACTAAAGAACTTATAAAAAGGGTAGAAATTATACAAACAAAATTCTTACGTATATTGTTAAAAGTAGAAGATTTATTATACAGTAGCGAAAAACTTTATACTGACAGCAATATATTCGACCCAAGAAAATTGTACTTTGAAATTGCTGTTATTGAAATTTATAAAAATAAATCAAAACTACCATTAATTGAACAGCAGCATTATAAAACTAGACAAACAACTAAAGGAAATATTTATACTGACAGGAGTTTATTAACAATTGGGCCACGTTCATTTGCTTTCCTAGGACCACGTCTATATAATTTATTACCTATTGCAATTAAATCAAGAGTATCATTAAACAGATTTAAAAAAGAAACTAAAAAATTTCTAAAATTGTCCAAAAAAGAATATATACAATCATTATTTCCGTGAATGCTATAGTCGATAATATGTTTTACACATTATATCTGAGTGCTTTTTCATACTGTGCTCATGTGTTCATGAAAACTTTTATATTTTTTTATAGAAATACGTATTTTGCGTTTATTTATACATTCTGTATTCTTTCGTAAATTTTTTAATATTATTGAATACCTACCTAATATAAAATAGTAATGTAAGACATATCCACCCACGTACAGGTTATCTATTGTGGGTTATGGTTTATTTGTATTGTATTTAATTCAAATAAACATTATTATTATTTATTACATTATTATTATTATTATAAACTTTACATCACATAATCAAATTTTAATGGCACTATTTGAATTTTGTAGACAAACGCACATTTAAAGAATAGTATTGTCCGATATAATATATTATTATTATTATCACTTATTGTCCGTATAAAATATTATAAAATCTAAGAAGTTTAATCTTGGTTGAATTAAATTTTACTTTGATTTACAAAAATAGGAAGAAATTGAAATTATCTTATCAAACTAAAATTTTGCATATGAACTCAAAATTTATTTAGAAAAACTTTTATATTAAACTGTAAAATATACACATTTTTTAAAATTTTGTATATTTTTTTTAAATTAGATATGGTACAAAGGGCGTCTCATAGCCACTGCCTTGTGAATACTTATAAGAATCGCAGCTAATGTAAAATGTTACATTATTTCAATTTCACAATTTTAAATTGTTAATCGAATTTTTTAGTTGAATGTGTACTACTTCACTACAAAATCGAAAGATAAAAAAAAGGGAAACTTGGTAATCACATGTTGCAAATAACGAGAATACAATCGAATTTATTACGACGTGCAAGTATCCAAATTTGGTAAAGTAATTGTAACACAACGTTATTGTCAAATTAAAATTCAAATCACGTTACATTGATATGTGATCGTGACCTAATACATCTCCCTAAAATCATGTAGGTATAAAATGTGTGACATCACACTGTATAAAATATATTCACGTACTTAAATTGCAGACGTACTGCGATCTACTTAAATATTTTAAACAAAGCAATGCATTACACCTTTTTAATGGGTGTATACCATTTAAATAAAACTATTAAACTTGCTAAATAAATTATAGAACACAATTTAAAACTTATGACATGCAATAATGTATGTCCATATTTAATATATACTTCCGAAAATGAATTCGCACAATTTCAAAACAAATGTGTGTTTTTAAGAAAATACTCGTATAACTGTTACTTTATACAAAAACTTCTTTGAGACTCAGGCAACACGAAGTAGGTCTTGTTCTTGATCTGTTTTGGTGATTTAATCTTGCATTGATCTGTTTCTTGGTGTTGAATATATTTAAAGTGTTGGTCTTGCTTTTCATCAAGATTTTTACGATATTTATTCGACATCTGCTGAAAACATGACGTAATAACAAATTTAATGTTATTTGAAAGTAACAAAATGTAACAAATCAAGGATTTTCGCCCACAAAATACGTACAGGGGAAAACCAAATTTTTAAATGGAAGAATCAAAACTATGGTAGAATCACTGTAAGTATGTAATTACGTTATCACTGATGTCACAATTTTTAAAGTTGCAAACATCTTACACAATAACTCCGTAACATCTTTTATTGTTAAATAGAAATTGTTTTTGCTCTACAATATACAAAACGTGTGTGTATATATATATTTTTTTACTCCTGTATTGTAATTCATATATTAGAGTTTTGAAATCTGTACTCTTATGAAATTCATTATGATACAAATTTTTATTACGAATAGATTTAGAACCAATAGAATTGCGACACTACGTAATTATCAAATGTTTATGAGTATGATACAAATTCAGAACCAATAGAAATACACGGTTCTATTTAACATTATGGGGTCGTACAAAAAATATGTGTATGCAATTCGGATGCAATGACTATTAAAACACTGGCCTTCTGTAAATTTCCTAATTGCGTTGCTTGTGTCTTAATAGTAAGCATTACATGCTCATTGCATAATACACTAATATAAATCGTTTATCTACTATTAATGATTTTGTCGTAAAATAATATGTTTTTTTTACAAACAAACTAAATACTATAATAGGGAACGGGCAGAATAGATGAAGAAGGTGGTAGAAAGAAGAAGATGGTTAGAGGAAAGAAGGAGATAAATAATAAGAATCAATTTCTCTTTTAACCCCTTTCAATACAATATGGACATAAAGCTATTACCCCTTGGAATGGAAAAAAGCTATTATAGTAACTATTATTAAGGAAGGGGAGGACCCTACTTCTTTTACTAGCTACAGACCAATAAGTCTAACGTGTTGTCTTGGCAAATTATTGGAAAAGATGGTGAATATGAAATTGATGTAGTGGTTGGAAACCCATAACTTGATTGCACCTTATCAAAATGTTTCTTCCGAAAACACCACTCCACAACTGATCACCTGGTATATCTTGAAAATGCCATTCAGGACAGCTTTAGAACTAGACAACACTTAGTTGCAGTATTTTTCGACTTACAGAAAGCGTACGATATGACATAGAGGTTTGGTATTATGCGAACTCTTTTGAATGGGGTTTGCGTTTTCTTTGAAAGTTTGTCGAATCTTTTCTGACTGATCGTGCATTCTAAGTTAGAATAGGAGAGACACTGTCATCCTTATAAACCATACAAAAAGGCGTACCTCAAGGGTCTCCACTCAATGTCACACTATTTGCTATAGCCGTAAATTGTCTTGGATATCGACTGGACACCTCAATTAGCAAATGTTTATACTTTGATGATTTTATTATTTTTACGTCTAATAAAACTATAAAGTCAATAAAAGCTTCATTACAGAGAGTTATAGATCAAGTACACAGTAACGCTAGTTCGATAGGTTTCAAATTTAGTCCCACGAAGACATCTTCTGTGCACTTTTGTAGACTTCGAAAACCACACCCTGATCCTCGACTATATCTCTATGGTAATAATATTATTTGTAAACCTTTAGTCAAATTCATAAGCATGACCTTTGACAGAAAATTAACATGGTTGGATCATATTGATGGACTAATTACTCGATGTAAAGTTGCATTTAATGTAATAAAGTGTTTATCCAGTACCAGATGGGGGAGCGGACATACAAGTACTACTGAAAGTATATAATTGATTATGGATGCGCCGCATATGGTTCTGCTCGAAAATCCGTTCTTAAACGCCTAGACACTATCTATCATTCTGGGTTAAGATACGCATCAGGAGCTTTTTGCACAAGTCCGTCTCACAGTCTGTACGTTAAAACCAATACCCCATCACTGCAGTACCTAAGAAAAGTTAGACTCCTCACGTATGCAGTAGGAATCCATGCCCAACTTGGTCATCCCAATTAAAATGTGTTTTTTTTTAGAAGGCATTGATATGACACTAAAACAACAATTACAAGACCAGCTGGAATACGCACCCATGAAATATGTAGAACACTGGGATACCACATACGTCGAGTATTACTACTTGGTTCTGAGGAAGTGGCTCCATGGCTCAAAGTAACTCCAGTAGTGAACCTTTCATTAGCATCTTTCTCAAAAGAACACTACCAATCGGATTTTCTGCAAGGTCGTTTCCGAGAAATTGTGGACAATTTCTTAGTAGAACAAATAATATATACCGATGGTTGCAAGACGAATTAAAGAGTAGGATGCGCAATTGTAATTGGTAACGAAGTACACTCTTGGCACCTATTACAGAACGCGACTACCTACACGGCAGAGCTTTATGCTGTATGGCAAACCACTTTGTTCTGCTAATACGGTTCGAACGCTTCATATTTCCTCATTGTTAGCAATTCACAAATGAGCTGCAGTCAACCCAAAAACTATATAATGATGATGCTCTGATTCAAATGATCACGTCTGCTTTGCACTATTTGCGGTGCAACGGCAAAACCGCTCTACGATAGTAAAGATGAAATTTTAGTAGTAAATGTACTGCGTGTAGATGACGTGAGAAGAAGGTTAAGAGATTTAATTATGAATGCTTGGCAGCGAGAATGGGACCAGACTGTTACAAAGCTGAAGTCAGTCAAATCATCAATACAAGAGTGAAAATGTCCAATTGCTTTGATCAGACGTGAAAGAGTGATTCTAACTCGAGCGAGAATCGGTCATAAAGCTCTAACATCAGTCCGTCTCTTGACAGACGGACAATTACCTCAATGCATAACTTGTGGAGTACAATTAAATGTAAGTCACATCCTATTTGAGTGCTTGACTTACATACATGTGCGTCAGAAATATGGACTCACCCAACACACTATATTTCAACTACTCAATTCGGCAATTGGTATCCAAAAAACTCTACAAATCTTAAAAGAAATGAGTGTGTATGATCGCCTATGATGCATTAATGGAAAGTTAAAATGAAGTTTTTTTATTTCCATATTACTTTACAAACGATTCATCGATATATATATATATATATATATATATATATATATAGTTCTCTCTACTCCCGATGAGTTCCAAAAGGATTCTCAGTGTTTGTTTGCTATTGTACAACCACTTGCGTACTTTACTGCAGGCGATTCGAAATTTTTATACTTGCGAACTGTTATGTTGGCTATAATTATTGAAGGATCGACTATGTAACTGCTTTACAGACCTGTCGGCAAAAGTTGTTTACATTTACGTACGTGAACTCTTTCACGAGTCGACACTAGATGTCGCGAAACTTATCGTTTAAATATAATGATCCCTCCAGTAGTAGAGCACATAGTCGACAGCGCGCGTTTGTACAATAGTGAACTTACACTCGAGTTCTCTCACTCCCGATAAGTCCCAAAAGAACAAAACAGCTGTCGGGTGATTCTCAGTGTTTGTTTGCTATTGTACAACCACTTGCGTACTTTACTGCAGGCGATTCGAAATTTTTATACTTGCCAACTGTTATGTTGGCTATAATTATTGAAGGATCGACTATGTAACTGCTTTACATACCTGTCGCCAAAAGTTGCTATATATATATATATATATATATATATATATATATATATATATATATATTTAAACGATAAGTTTTTCGACATCTAGTCTAAAACGCCAATAACCCTAGCAGTCAAAGCGTTACCACACCAAAAAAATAATAAAAATCAATTATTATTTTGCCCGTATATTTGTTTAGTTTGATGTAAATCGAATCCCTTTCGTTCAAGTCACTCAGACCTACCACATCTTCAACTGTTCCATTTCAAAAAATTCTTATCAATTTATCTAATCACAAATTCAACTCCGAACAACAATGTGTTCTTTCCAAAGGATTAAATTTTGTTATCGCACCTAAACACATTCCTCAAGATGAAATTATTTGTGCTGTAGAATCCTCGATTAGATCTCTTCCTCGTCATATTGCTGATCCAATTCCAATTCAGATTACAAAAATTCTGCAATCATCTTAAGTTCCCAAAGCTAACATTTCCAAGACAGAAAAAACAGCTTCACAAGATCATCGAAAGAACCCGACATCACTATTCTTCCTGCGGTTAACATTACTGTTATTCTAGATACGGCCACCTATGTTGATACATTCAATTCCGTGTTATTCGAAGATACTTATAGGCCTTTACCACGTAACTCTACTCCTAGGATCGAACGCAAAGTTATTCAAACCATCAAATCTTCTAATCTACCTCTCGAGACTCAGCGACGACTTGTCCCTTCTACTTCTAAACCTCCTCGTCTATATTCAAAACAGGGTGTACCTCTCTGCTCATTGTTAGTACAATTCAATCTCCTACTTACAAATTTGCCATTTCATTCAACATTTAGATGATTTAAAGGTAAATCCTTTAAATATTTTTATTTTAAAAATATCCAAAACACCGTTTTTTAAAATCATTCTTTAAACGCGTTCCCATTGGTCGTGACGTCAACACGCGTATAAATGGGGGTGTTTACATTTTACGCTTGATTCAGTGGTCATGTCAGCTTTCTTTTGTGTTCATTGGAATTAAAAAGCAGTGTTTATACAAGTATGACATTAGAAGGCTTGTTCAAACAACCTGCCGTTTATACATATTTTTATGGTGATGGACTTGATTAAGAATTCAAACAATTCAATTTCGCGGAAATAAGAGATGTAAAAGCTACAGCGTAAGTAATACCATTAGCAAGCCACACACGAACGTTCTTTCGTGCCAATCTTTCCTCTTACGTTCTTTCTTCTCAAAAACTAAAATGATTATAAAACTTCGGTTACCCACTAACGTCAACTGTTTCCTTTGTCTTTTTCGACGGTTTTCTCTGTCAGACTGTCCTCTCAATATTCATGTGAAAATAATCTTGTCAGATCCACTAACGTAAAGTTATTTTCCTTCAGACTTTTGCAATGTAGAGTTGACTCTACATGAATGCATTTCAGTTAGTGGAATAATTTAGTGCTTTTTGCGACATTTGTCCTGTTTGTTCATCCTATTACTTAATACGTGCGGAATATATCATTTCATAGTTTAAAATAACGTTGCTACGAACGTTGCTATTTGTTTTTTTTAAATTAGTACGTTATGAACAGCAAAAAGAAAATTGCAATAGCCATTATTGGTATAGCTAGTGAAGTTTTGTTTAAAAGAAAAAAGAAGAAGCGGCGCATATGGTCAAAAGAATGGTTTATTCAGCGAGAGCTGTACAGTGACATGAAACTTTTGCGGCATTTAAGGTCAACTGAACCTATCGATTTCAAAAATTATCTAAGAATGGATCCTGCAACATTTGACGATCTATTGAAATTACTTGCTCCATATTTACAAAAGAAGACACTGTAATGAGAAGCTGCATCCCACCTGAAGAGAGGCTTGTTGTTACTTTACGATACCTAGCTACCGGAAGAAACTACGAATGTTTAAAATTCAGTACCGGAATTTCTCCACAATCTCTTGGCCGAATAATTCCGGAAACCTGTAAAGTAATTTTTGAAGTTCTGCGAAAGGAATATTTAAAAGTAAGTAAACTTGTTAATTTTATTAAGAAAAAACTTTTGCGCTTACACATACTTTTTGTAAACGTTACATATCATTCTCATTAATGGTATTATAGTATTGGCTTATTGCATGTGATGTTTGCTGACTATCCATGTCAGAGCTTGAGTTTTCTGTTCTATTTTCTGAATATGTTGAAAATGTTTGTAAAGGTGGAGACGCCACAGGGGATGCATAAGTATGAATGCTTGAAGAATGAGACTGGGCCGAGTTATCATATGATATGTAGCTTTCGGAAAATTGACGAGGTGATGTAGTAGAAAGGTCTGTGAACTCCGTTAACTTGTTCATTATTGCTTTATTTAGAACTTTGGTGAGCAAGGCTTCAGCATACATCCTTTGTTCTGGGTGTGTTACTTTTGCCAGTTTTGTGCTTATGTATTGACCTAACGCCTCAGTGTCACTAACTTTGGATTGTAATGCTCCAGTACATGTAGTAATAAAGAGTCTTCGTTCCCGCTCTTCGTTCAATTTATGTTTTTTATGACTTCCATCTTCGGTTGTTGGCAGATGGTTTTTCTGCATGTAACTACTTTTTTTGGTTGATGTTGGTTCATTTACTTGAGCCTGGAAAAAATTATTCCTAATTATTTGTAAATGTATAAAAATTACTGCGTAGATCCTCGTTAACATTTTGCGGTATCAAACTCTTAATAATTTATCTAATTTTATTCTTACTCTGTTATTTGTTTTTAGTTTCCCAATAATGCGGGACAATGGAAAACATTGGAAACCGTTTTGAATCCCGCTGGCAATTTCCCAATTGTGGTGGCGCTATTGACGGAAAAACATATTCGAATTAAGTGTCCAGCAAAATCGGGAGCTAAATACTATAACTATAAGAAATTTTACAGTATTGTTCTGATGGCGTTGGTAAATGCTGATTACGAGTTTGTTTATGTAGATGTTGGGAAAAATGGAAGAAACTCAGATGGTGGAATTTTAGAATACACTACATTTCACGATAAACTATTAAAAGACCAATTATATTTACCAGAACGAACAAATAACACTGAACAATTAAATTTTGTGTTTGTGGGAGATGAAGCGTTTGCTCTCCACAAACATATCTTAAAACCATTCAGTCAGTTGGAGCTCACATATCGTAAGCGAATTTTTAATTATCGATTATCAAGGGCTAGAAATGTTGTCGAAAATGTTTTTGGAATTATTTCATCCAGATTTAGAATACTTCATACTGCTATTTCACTGACTCCTGAACGGGCAAATGATGTCATAATGGCAATATGTGTTCTACATAATTTTGCGCCGAAAAGTAAATCTTATTTTAATCAGAAAACTGTTGATACAGAAGACAAAAACACACATGAAATAAGACACGACGGCGAATGGCGTAATGATAGCATTGATTTGTATGGATTGCAAAACCCCTCTCAAACTAACTCAACTTTGGCTGCAAAAGAAAATCGGGAGGAATACCTTTAAATTCTTTAATGGAAATGGTAAGGTATCTTGGCAAGACAAAATGATAGAAAAAAGGCAAAGCCTAATGATTTAAATATCCTTGTAGATATAAATTGTAACTTTGATGCGTGAATATACCGTTATGTTGTTTTAAAATTATACCTCATTATTTTCCTGTTCTTCGTCAAGATCGCCCAATTCTACCGTAACATCTGAAGCATTAGTGCTTGGTGCAGCAGCTTCTATGTTGTCAATACTATTCGTTGGCAGTTCATGGTCATTTAGGAAATCCATTAGATTGAAGTACCATAAATGGGATTTATAAATTTCTTCAACACCTCGTCCAGAACGCTGCGATTTTTCAACCTGTTAGAATGCGATAATGTGTAGCTTAACAAGTGCGAAACCAATCTAAAATACTTACTTTTTAAGTTCTTTTCTGTACGATCCTCTTAATGATTGAATTTTTAGTTTCACTGTTTTTGATCAGCGTCGGGATCATACTTTTTCCAAACGCTAACTAACGCCGAGTAACCTCGAGTTTTTAGGTTTCTGTTGTTGTACAGAGTTTTGTTTTTTATTTGCCACAAGGCAGGATTAGCCCTGTAAACTTCAATAAATTCCTTCAAAACACCTTTAGGAACGTTTCTGGATATCATTTTTTCGTTTTTTTCGTCGTCGAAAATAATGGATTGCGTATCGTCATCCATTTCTAAATACTTTGTTATTTACTTACACAGAGAAATGCAACATGCACAACGCAAGGAATCTGCAATAAATGAACGACTGGACAACAAATTGGCATGATACGCAGCCTCCCACTATCCAAGCGGATTCCGGTGCAGTTAAGAACGGCGGTACTTTCCCAAGCGGAAAATAAAACTACTATTTTGTCATCTTAATACTCACTAACGCGCATTCTTTCCGTCGCAATTTACATTCCTGTAGGAAAGAACGTTAGTGTGTGGCTTGCTATTGTAATACATATTTACATTAGGTATAGACACCTGTTACGAGATCACTAAAATGTGCCATTCGTTCTTTCAAATAAATGCACGGTAAATTCGTTTGGTGTATGTTGCTTTGTTATTATTGACTTTACAAAAAATTTATAGAGGAAAAAGTTTTAGGTATTTTTGTGATACATAATAAAGTTTAGTCGAAATTTTTATTTATTTATAATTTTTGAGTTATGACACAAACTTCTGTTTTTTCTAATGGAAACCATAGTCGGCTATGACTTCATAATAAAGATGCATTTTCAACGATTCCAATAATATACCATGTTTTTATAAATAAACAAATTATAGCCAATTCTAGTTTAATTTTTCTATACTGCTGGGATAGTGTGCTGTGGAAACAATATCCGACTTAAACGTCAATTATTAGCAAGTGAAAATCACAGTTTCTATTTGTGTTGGTTAAGGTGTCTAAAACCATAATATGAATTTCTTTAATGAAGAAAAACGTGACATATCATAATATAGAGTGTTATATTTTGTGTCATAAAAATGTCGTACAATCTGCACAACGATACTTCGAACTCTATTTTGATCGTCGACAGTCTTCTCTACCTACCTATAAAAGACTTTATGATAATTTGGGACAATATGGATCTTTCTGTAGATCCAAAAATATTATAAGGAGTTTTAATGAAGAGGCAGAGGTAAATGTACTAGCATGTGTACTGCAAAATCCATCGATTTCAACTCGAAAAATTGAAGCTGAAGCAGGCATGTCACAACGTACAGTTGTACGAATTCTAAAAAAACATAAGTATCACCCATATAAATTGCCAGTTGCGCAAACACTACATCCAGGTGATTTCAATAAACGCATTGAGTATTGTACCTGGTTTACTAACATGTGTGAAGCTGACTCCTCACAGTTTAAATTTAAAGTTTTGTGGACGGATGAAACGCAATTTACCAACTGCGGCATGTTTAACAGGCATAATCAGCATTTATAGATGCAAGAAAATCTGCATCACGTTGAACAGAGAAGACCCCAAGTAAGATTTGGATTTAATGTTTGGTGCGGCGTCATTGGTTCAAGAATTATTGGTCCGCTCATTTTTAATCGTATAGTGACGGGTGACCGTTACATTTATTTTTTAAAAAACAATTTTGATAACATGTTAGACGAATTACCCTTGCACACACGTGGTATGCTCCAACGGTTTCAGCACGATGGGGCACCACCACATAATCAGGTAACGGTGCGAAATCATTTAAATCAAACATTCCCTAACTCATGGATAGGACGAAACGCGCCCGTTGCTTGGCCACCTCGATCTCCGGATCTCTCTGTATCCCGGTGTATCAAGAGAACATACGCCACAGAAGATGATCTTAGGAAAGCTGTTCTAGAAACTTTCGTTAATATTAATGCACGTTCCGTTCGAAAAACTACAAATTCTGTTTTAAAACGGTGTAATATGTGCGTTTACCAAAACGGTAGATCTTTTGAAAACATACTGACCTAAACACGATAAACCATAAAATCAGTTACGTTGCTTTGCGTCCTTCTTTATATTTTATTTAGACCCTAAGTTTCGTTGTTGTTTTTTTAATTTATCGTTTATAGTTTTTTTGTTTGCTTGTTTTTGGTTACGGATAATAACATTACTCTGTATTAAGAAACTCGCAAAAATTTAATTGTGGCTTCCCAATTAATAATTGGGCTTTTTTTTTAGGAGTTTGGCTTTGTAGGACTTTATTACATGTTAGTTCTTTCTAATAGAACCTTTGTACTTTTATCATTGTGACGCTTTTTTTTTAATTTATTAATCGTATTCTACTTAGATTTAGTATTAATGTAGATGCTTACTGGATTTGCTGATAAGAGCTGTCATCCAGTCGGCCATTATCTTCAAATGCCTAGATAAAGACCAGACTTTTCCGGTCGAAACGTCGGCAAACAAAAAGTCTATAGTTATAGATTGATGATCCATCCTACAAAGCCAAACCCCAAACTAATTGAGCTGGTAATTTTAAAATTTAAAAAAGGTAATACATATCTAACTTTAATTTCATTATTCAATTCGACGCATATCTTAGTAATTGTTTCCATTCCACACTATTCAAGAAGTTTGGAAAAAAATCTAAATTAACCGTAGGTGATTTATTTATAAAAAATAATGGTGACACATGGTATATCATTGGAATCGCTGAAAATGCATCTTCATTATGAAGTCATAGCCGACTATAGTTTCCATTAGAAAAAAACAGAAGTTTGTGTCATAACTCAAAAATTATACGTTAAATAAAAATTTTGACTAAACTTTATTATGTATCACAAAAATACCTTAAACTTTTCCCTCTATAAAAAAGCAACATACACCAAACGAATTTACTAAAAAACTTATTTTTCGAAATATCTAGTTAGCCGTGCATTTTTTAAAGAACGAATGGCACATTTTAGTGATCTCGTAAAAATACAATTGTTTTCCCATTTAACTGTTTCTCTATCTTTATTAGTTTCCGAGATCCCTGTGCTAAACATCGGAAAAACTCACCCTGTATATACTACAGGGCGCCATTAAGTTAAATTGTCAATGAAGGATATATTCATACATTCAAAACAGCAATATTGGGAGTAAAGGTACTCGTATAATGTATTTATATTAACTTACAGTGTTTTTTTATACGTTAAATACATCCGACACGACGACCTTCTATTGAACTGTTTCGGCGTCAATTGTCAGTGTTAAAATTAAATACACACTTTAAAAAGTACTCAGCAATTTAAAAAATCATTTACAACTGGCGAACGTATTTTATATGTATGGGCTTCAACTTTACAGATTTTATAAAAAAAGTTCGCAAAATACCGAATTATCCAACAAATATTATCTCAACATGATAAAGATGTAGAATTAATACCGTTCATACAAAAGTGTCTTTCGTTCACTTATTTTCAATTCCGTAATAACTTTTACGAACAGGTTCGGGTGCTGCTATAGGATCTCCTGTTGTCGCCGACATCTTTATGGGAGCCTTTGAAACCATTGCCTTGGAAACTTCGACGTCGAAATCAAAAGTATGGTTTAGGTATGTTTAGGTATACACAGCTGCTCTTCCACTTAGGCACAAACCTCTAATAAAACTAATCAATAACGGAAGTGAAAGAGTAGTCGATATATTGGGTACAGAATGATAAAAAGCAAAATTAAAATAGAATACCTACTGCAGAAAATTATTTAAAGTAACATATAAAATACTAAAATTGCGTTAATTTTACTAAAACTTGGAGGTTGTGCACATTCTTTTAATAATGCAAATAATATATATTTATAAAATCATTTACTAAGTTGTTTGCCAAAATCATAATAAGCAAACAAGTTTTTATGATTTATTCAGCAATAATATATAGTAGAAACTAATATGTATATATATTTTAGTCTTGTTTATGCTTACATACAAACATATGTACGTGCACCCACCAATACACGTAAGTATATACGTTTTCTAACTAATTTGTAGAAACAGGTGTCATATGTGAATGTATGAAAAAACCTGGTAGTTCATATTGTTTTTAATTTAAAATTTTGGTATTTAAAAAATGTTCTCGAGAAAATGTATAGCCACATATGTAAACCTCAAAAATCATACTTATGCTAAAGTAAACTATATAATATTATATTCTTTATCAGACAAGAAAGTTGTACAACAGTATAAGAAATTATACCAATGAAAAGAAAATAATAAAACAAGAGAAGTTCAGTTTAAAATATTGATTGGATCTTTATAGTCCGTTTATAAAACACCAATTCGTAGTTAGTTTTATCAAAGTTTCGACTGCATTGATGGGAGTTTTCATCTATGAGCATATACCTATGTACTATTCATCCAATAAATGAATTGGTTTATTTTAACTAGGTAACTAGGAGATCCGATTATAGAGGTCATTCTGCAAAGTGACCAATTATTAATTGTTAATTATATCTCTCTTATAAAGCTAAAAGACGTTTAAAAGTACTTCCAGAAACGTAAATTATTTTTAAAATAAAAAACAAATTATAACAGAACTGGACACAACCTGAGCGAAAGTAATATATTAATGGTCTTATATGAGTCTAGACAACAGATTTAATCTTATCTACGTTACACAAGTGTTTGTATAAAGCTTACGAATAAAACATGTAAACATATAAACCAACAAATATCTGGAAACGCGATTTACTCTTTTAAGGTGTTCTGGAATTTTTTAACCTTTCTAGCTAAAATATGGCAAACTGAAATATTTTTACCGTTATTGTTACACTATTGCAATCGTTCTATCTTAATTAGTGTAATCAGATCATTTTACAACCTATAAAATTATTTACGTAATGTTTCTAATGTTATATTTAGATATTTAAAAAATAAATAACAGTGACGATTAATCTTTAGAAGGCAACGTTTTATAACACAATGGAAAACTTTTCTATTTTGAAGTGCGACATTAAAAAAATTTTGTTCATTAAGGATATTAAAATAATGTCAAGTTCAGATTTACCTGAAAATAAACTTAACTGCTGACAGATTACTTGACATTTTGCGGTATGTGTCAATGTCGATAGCTAATATGTGAAAAAATAATCAAAGAACTTTTTTGTTCTTAATCTTCTTAACATATACAGCTTCTTATTTCAATTTACCAACTTACTAAAGAAAGGTATTCGATAATCGCTTTTTTGGACCGTCATAGTTATTTATTTGGCAATTATTTTCATCTACAAAGGATTATCTGTAATGCTAATTTGACAAAATACGGAGATTTTTAATTCAATTCCAAAATAGGTCTAATCTTAGATTATTGATTAACAAGATCACGTGCAATACATCCGGATAAATGTAGTATGACCAGACCAGTCAAGTCCGTATCATATAGATTTTTTTAATATTTAAAATCCAAGGTAGATGATTTCTCAAAACACCGAAAAAGTACTTATTAACCACAATTTAAATTTTGTGTCCATTTTTTGCAACAGTGGTGCAAAGTAAAATTGATCAAACTTCTTATTTTTATAATAGGTATTTTGTTCCTGGAACATTTTATTTGATAGATAATACGTACAACTTGACTAATTTTTTTAATCAATTTTTATCTTGCACCCAGCACAAAATCAATATCAAAGTCAAATGTCGAATAAAGAAATCCCATATGATGTAGACTTCACTGGTCACACTATATTCTCAGTTTCAACTCAATTCTAATCATTTTCATTGATCTAGTTTAATATAACCATTAAGTCCTTGTACTTAAAGTTCACTTTTTTGTTTACAATTTTGCAAAGTACCGAATTTTGAATTACGCGGTTGGTTTGTGACGTCACTACTAAACGGGTCTATTAATTCTGAAATTCATTCAACGTTAGGATTACTTTGGAACAATATTACTGATCAGTTTAGTTATTGTTTAAACATGGATAACGGGAATCGGAAAGTTACTAAAAGGTCAATTAGTGCACAAGTTTTCGATTCATTAGGATTAATGGGTCCAGTAATAACAACGGTAAAATTAATAATGCAAAAACTGTAGAGGGAATAATTAAATTGGGACAAGTCTATGCCAATGAGCATTCATACAGAATCGCTAAATATTAAAACTAAGTTAAATTATTTAAAATGCATAAGTACCCTAGTCAGGTAACTAATAAAAATTATGAAGATGTAGAATTACACGGGTTTTGTGCCGCTTAACTGCGTACGGTTGTTGTATTTATATTTGAAGCAAAAATGCTGGGGGTAAGGTACTATGTATTTTACGCGTTGAAAAAATTTATTAGAACAACGCAAAATCAATATTTCGAAAACGAAATAGAAGTATTACAAAAATCCCGGAATTTAGCAAAGGGTAGTATTTTATCATTAAACCCATTTATAGATAAAGACGAATTATTAAGAGTAGGGAGGAGAATAAATATATTATTATTAAATAACTTTGATTTAAAAAATCCTATCATATTGCTTTCATGTGGGGTTTTAACCGAATTAATTTAAGTGTGACGGATAGCTATAAGATTTGAAATAAGGTTGTGGCGACAACGGCATTTTTAATTAAAGTGTTTTGTTGATTTTTTATGATTGGTTGTTATAAAATAGTTCGACAGTAGTTGTAAGTTGGTCAACTTCAAAAACCTCGTTAGAAAATAAAGATAATTTTAGTTTTTACTCGTTATCTATAAAAGCAAATACAATATAAAATGGAAATTTATTTCGGCAAAGTCTCTACATTTTGGAGGATTGTATGAGGCGGCAGTCAAGTGTGCTCAAACAATAATAAAAAAAATTATAGGTACTCAACCGTTAACATTAGAACAATTAATAACATCATTTGCAAAAATTGAATCTGTCCTAAACTCCATACCCTGATATCCACTATCAGCCGATCCTCATGATCTAACCGCTTTGACCCCTGGACAATTTTTTAATTAAACGTTACAGGAACGTAGGAAATTAAAAAGAACAAACAACGGTAGTAACGAAATCAGAATTGCGTCCAAGTAGTGATTGTGTAGCGCCAATAGCGACTATAAAAGCCGCAAAGGGTGTAGTGCGGCAAAAAGTAGTAAAATTAAGATCCTTGCTAGTCAGCTAGTTAGATCGAAAATTATCAAAAAGTACTCATTTTTATAATAAACTTGTATAAAACGTTTCTTCATAATTTATTTTATCTCTTCCGCTCACCCCTTCTACTATATGTGGGCGTGTGTATTCTTTTTGTCAGTGCCTTGGGTTTCTATGTTCACCCCTAGTTACACGGCACGATTTGTACAAAAATTATTCTCAGGTAGGTCAAAATGAAATAAAAAGCGTTTATTAACTTAATTGACAAATATTGTGTGTATCTATACCCTACCTCTATCGATTTCTACAGTGCTTTTGACTGATTTACCAGGAGTTAAAACTGTACCGTAACAATTAATAATTGTAATTTGCATGTGGTCACCTCAAGACTTCTTTCCTAGTGATTATCTGGATATTGTTGTTTTCATGTACAAATTGTCCTTTGTTTAAAACAAGTTAAAAAATGCACTAGTCTCCCAAACCGCACCGTTACGTGTGATGAATTTATTGCTGATCTTTTAACCCGTTCGGTTAATCCACTTCACATTATTTGTTTGCAGCATTGATCTGTTGGTAAACCTTAAACTACACGCGTTCTAAACTAAATAGTTTTGTGTAGAGCCACCACATACTCTTTTTTTAGTACATCAGAAGAGAACTTAATTCGCAGCATTTTTGACCAAGAGAAAAGAAGAATGTCTAGAACTGACGAGAGAAACTTTATTTTTTTTTTTAATTTGTAACTTTCTACTAATGTTAGTGAACATAAAAAGTAGTTGACATCATTTTGGTTAGTAACCGATTTGTATGTCATCAATTGGCCATTTATATTATTTTGAATCTGAAAATTCATTACATTTTTTGCAGCCAATTTTTGTCATTTTGAACAATATTTGGGAATACCGTTTCGGTGAGTTTGGTTTTTGATTCAGTGAAGTAAAAAAATTTGCCAGGGAATGTAATGTAACCAGACAATGAGTCAACAAAAATTTTGCCAGTGTTGTTCGTGGAATCATTGGTAATATTTGTCGAAAATTACTTGCCAATAGAATCATCGAACTACTAAACAAGTTTTGGTGGTTTTGTAAATCTTCAATCTTGCGATCTAACGCATCTAAATATTTTTTGTGGCATCATGCATTTATCCCAAATAAGCAATTTTCTTTAGCCATCGCATAATTTCATGAAAGGTTGCCAATTGTTATCTGTATGTATGTTCAATGGCAACTTGAGTGCTTTTGACCGCCTTCCAACCACGTAGATTTAATACCTGATGAAGCAAGTGCAAGTGAAATTCCATTTGGTCATTCAATCGTTGCATAATCAATGATATTAAAAATGTTTTGCTATCGGGAGCACCTAAGAAAAAAATTTCGCCAGTTCCATCGTACCATAGCATCGTGCGTGCGAACTGTCAAACGCGCAAAGTTTAAATAATCGTTAAGTTTTCTGAAACTTTAAAATATTCTGTGCAATTTTTAATTTCTTTCCTAAAAACCTTCCTATACAACCTTAAAAATTTTTTAAAAAATAAATGAAATTGGTATAACCGTTCTCAAGTTATGGCATGTGCAAAGGAATGATTTTATAAACTCATGGACAAAATGGACGCACCACTCAATTAAACGACGAAAGTTGTATTTATGGCGTGCATTTTGCTAATTTTCTATTGGTTGAAAATAAAATTTGAGTAAAATTCCTAGACGAACAGCAGACATTTTTCTTCTTCCGCACGGGTGGTTTAACATGCACCTTATAATTGAAATTTACACAAATCATTTATGTGTGTTACAAAATTTTCAATAAAAATTATTGGTTAAGTTTAAATCCGGCTAAATTCACCGTGAGTACACATTGCTTTTCTTTTTCTGTTTGAATTAATTTTAATTACCACGTGAATTTCTTTCAGCACGTTCCTTGACCTTATGATTTTGCTGTGTGTTATACCTGGATAACTCCTGAGGGTGCTGGAGTAGCTGATGAAGAACTTCCTTGTCAATTAAAGACCACACTACGGTTTCGGATTAAATAAGTTGCAGGCAACCGGTAGATATAAACGTCTAACAGGGGTTGGTTATGCTTTATAACTTTATCTCCTTCTGTTTCTCTTCGCACACCTCCCGTAAGAGGAACCCTGGGGTTACCTAACTTCCCAAACTGTCGATTTCGTCGCTAGCAGGAAACTCTTACTCTCGCAACTGCATCAATTAGATTACAGCTAAGTTTTATTATTTAAGTAACTTATTCATTGTTAATGCGTATTAAGCTCATGTACACTCATGAAATTTAAAACTTGGACACCACAATTTCTGTAAACAAAAGTTTGCACATTGTGAAGCGGGCTTAAGGGTATCATTTACAATTCTAACAGCAGGTAGTCTCAGCAGGGGTTATCTTATAGAAGGACTGTAGAATGAATCATTACACTAAGCACGTATTAGAAAATAGGTAATTTACGTTGCTTACTTAATTTTTTTCTTTAAAGAATATATTTGAAGGTATCGCTAATTAAACACCATAGCTCGATTAATTATCAAATCAAACTTTTGTTTAGGAAATGTTTACAAAATAAAATTAGAACTAATTTTGATTTAAAAACGTCTACAAGTAATAACTTTTAAATTAAATCAAAAAACTAAACATGGTTATGTGGGTTGACTGATTATTACTTATTTTTAAATAAATCTAACCTACTAATTATTGTAAGTTATTAAAAAAAATCATTAAATTCTCTATTCATAATATTTAGTCCTTACAAAATGTATATTTTATGACGTTTCAGTTTTTTCTGTAGTTAATATAAAAAGTGAAAATAAAAACTAAGGCAATTCTTATTGTCAACGTATACAGGGTGAGTTTTTAGTGCGTATTTGCTCTATAGCGTCTTAGCTACTTATTAGAAAAAATTGTGTGCTATCTCAAGTTGTTGGTAACCATTTTTGGTATTTTTTAAAAATATCTGTGATAATACAGAGTGTTACATATTTCCTGTGCAGCAACTAACTTTCTTATTTTAAATAGAACACCCTATATATTTTTTAAAATTTAGAAAGAGCACTAAAATTTAATTCAAAAACATGTATCGCACCCTATGCTAAACCCTAAGGTATCGGAGGTATTTAACATAACAAGAAAAAAATTTCAGTTGGAAAGATCTGGATGGAGCCTTATAACATTTTCCATATGTTGTATCAAAATTTAATTTTTGACATACCGTAAGTACATAGAATTGTCTAACTTTAGCAATTAAAACAGATTGGAAAATAATATACATTTGTGTTACATTTTCCAGGTCACATTTAGCTAACTTTAAACTTCGAAAAAAATTTTTTTCAAATAGAACACCCTGTATTTTTTTATGCCCAATTATGTAAAATTAAATTACCTTCCTTCTGGTATAGCCATTGCATGGGTTAAAGTTAGCAACTTTTGAAATTAGCCTTATACTTAAAAAATTAAAAACTGCTTTTGATTGAAAATAAACTAAAAAGAACGCGAACACATTTTTAATAATAACTTTAATAACATACATAATAATAACAATAAAAATATCTATTAAAAATCAATTTTTCAGTAGTGATCTACATTCCGCCCATTATTTGCTATGCATAACTCAATTCTTTTTCTAAATGACCGTTGAACATTTCCCAACATTTCTAGTGTAATTGTACGAAAAGCATTTCGTATTTTGTTTTTCAGATCTTCTACATTTTCTGAAATTTCTTGATAAACAAAATTTTTAATATGCCTCCAAAGAAAGAAATCTAAGCAACTTAGATCGGGAGATCTTGCGGGCCAACTGACTGGACCACCCCGTCCAATCCATTTATTGGGAAATAAGTCATTCAAAAATCGGGGAACATTTCGATTGTAATGTGGCGGAGCCCCATCTTGCATAAACCACGTGCTCCTGATTACATCCAATGGCACGTTTTCAAGTAAATCAAGTAGATTATTTTGCAAAAAATTTAAATATCTTTCTCCATTTACATTCTCCTAATAAATAAGTCATGTCAACTAATTCTTGAGTAGAGCAATCTATATTAATGTTTTATTAAGAACAACACAGTTGTAATCAAGTAATTAAACGAGACTGTCAAAACCACTGAGAAACTGACAGTTTTGTTTGTTGTCAAAGCCTTCTAGATTCTACTCGTGTATTATTCAAGATCTTCTATGAAGTATCAATCTAAAACATAATAATGCTTTTTTTTGTTAAAATAATAATATAAAAAAATAAATATTTTCGAATTTTGTTATTTATTATTCAAGTACAAGGCTAACTTTTTATGCAATTTTTAAGCAAAATCCTTATAAATCTGTCACCTTGAAAGAAAATTGCAAATATCTCAAAAGCTGCTAAGATTAACCCCTGCAATGGTTATACCAGAAAAAAGGTAATTTAATTTTACATAATTGGGCATAAAAAAATACAAAGTTTTCTATTTGAAAAAAAAATGTTTTCGGAGTTTAAAGTTAGCTAAATGTGACCTGGAAAATGTAACACTAAGTATATTATTTTCCAATCTGTTTTAATTGCAAAAGTTAGACAATTCTATGTACTTACGGTATGTCAAAAATTAAATTTTGATATAACATATGGAAAATGTTATAAGGCTCCATCGAGAACTTTCCAACTGAATTTTTTTTCTTGTTATGTTAAATAACCCGATTCCTTAGGGTTTAGTATAGGTTGCGATACATGTTTTTGAATTAAATTTTTGTGCTCTTTCCGAATTTCAAAAAATATATATGGTGTTCTATTTAAAATAAGAAAGTTAGTTGCTGTACAGGAAATATGTAACACTCTGTATTATCACAGATATTTTTAAAAATACCAAAAAAGGTTACCAACAACTTGAGATAGCACACAATTTTTTCTAATAAGTAGCTAAGACGCTATAGAGCAAATACGCACTAAAAACTCACCCTGTATATTTAGTTTTTTTTGACAAGAATTTATTACATAATTATAATTAAGATACCAAGTGATAGTTTAAAATTAAATGAAAACTTTTTTTTTAAATAAAGGTATTACTATATAAATAAATATAAGAAATCAATAATGGGTGTGATCTCCATTATTATTGATACATTCTTGGAGGCGTCTGCTCATTGACGCTATCAAGGTATCAATATAATTAATATTAATCGTTTCCCATGCGGTATCAATGGCTGCAATTAGTGCATTACGGTTTACTGGTATAAAATTTGGCCCTTGTTGTCTTCGGATAACAGCAAGTATTCGAGCCCAAACATTTTCGATAATGTTAAAATCTGGGCTTTTTGCTGGCCAGGGTAACAGCTCCAAGTTATTTTCTCGTATCCAATTGCCCACAACCCGCGAAGTATGAATAGGGGCGTTGTCCTTTAACAACAAAAATACATTATGAAAATGTTAATTCAACAGATCCCGAACTATTTTTGGAGAAAGTATAGTGAAATAAGAATACTTACTTGTTGGAAAATATAATCTTCGTCTGGATAAAACACTTCGACTGAAGGTTTCATAATAGTTTCCAAAATATCTAAATACGCAGCAGAATCAAGACGTCCATCGATAGCCCAACAAACTCCTGGACCCCGCGCGCTAACCAACCCCACACATTCACAGAAAAATAACCACTTCGTTTTTAGGACATATGTGATTATTTTCGTAACGAGTTCCTTCCATTCTAAAAACTTTTAGTGGTCCATCGTTGCGGCTATTGAACGTTTTTCGTCGCTAAAAATCACTCGATTCCAAAATTCCAAAGGTTCGTTCACATATCGCCTTGCAAATTCCAGACGACGTCTCATATTTTCGTCACTGAGAACTTCTTTTGCAGCAGCATTATACTTCTTTATTCCCATCTCCTTTAATCTTTTTTGTGCAATTATACGGCATCCGGGAAAATGTGTATCTGCTATAGCCCTGGAGTATGTAGCAAATGGTTGTTCTGTTACGTAATGAAACAACTCGAGATCTTGAGCACGTGTAGATACTTTAGGTCTACCACTTCCGATGGCTCTTTCCAAAGTGTGTTCAAGATTCCATTTTACTCGGTAATGCCCTACGGTGCTTTTTGGTATATCTAACATACGTGAAATTTCACGCACGCTACGGCCCGCCGTTAATTCCGAAACAATCCGCGCTTTCAAATCAGCACCGAGATGAGGTGGCATTTTTACAACACTTGAAATTTTAAACTAAAATGGAATTTACATTTCTTACTTTATTTATTGGTTCACACTACCCCTTCTCAAACAGTAGGTAATTGTTTATTTATTACATACTTCTAATGACCAATGTAACAACCCTTAGAGCAATATGACTCAAAGGAAGTAAATTAAACAAGCAAGGATATTCTATTGTTATTGAAACTTATTCATAAAGTAAAAGCCATTTCCTTATAATGCTAATGGACAGGATTTTCTTTTAAGTATTAAGATTACAATAGAGGACTTATAAACTTTCGAAAATATCTAATTATAAATATTTACACTGCAATTGCGCTTTTTTCTTAATAATTTCTTAGCAATAACATACACGTTCTTGGTTTTTAAGTTGTCATAAATTTGATATGATATAAATTTGTGTTTCTAATATTACATCACAAACTAATCTTTATTCGCCAAAAATTGTTGCTTAAGTTGTAAAGCTTCGTACACACCTGAACAACAAACCGAGCAACAAACATAACAACGAACCGAAAGTCAAACAGAACGACAAACGATCTTTTATGATTTCCACAATCCGAACAACAAACGGAACGTTTGTGCTGTTCCCATAATTATTTTCAGTAGTTTTCAGTTCATATATATTTATTATTGAGAAGAGAAAATTGCGGAAAACAAGAAGATAGTGCCAACCAAATTTTTACGCACAAAGAAGAGTAAAAATTATAATTTACTTTTTTTTTTATTTTGAAATTTCCCCAAATGATGCTAATAGGGACATCATTTTTTTCTTGCATTCTTAAACACTGAATAATTTAAAACATTTTTCTTCTGTCAACTAAAACACAACAAACCCACAAAAGGGAGGACAAAAAATAAATAAATAATTTAATTCTCCCGCATAAGTTTGTTCGCCGTTTTGTTTAGATTCGTCCAAACCTGCAAACGCATTCGCGCGCATTTTCTTTGATGTCGGAGAAAAACCGACAAGTTGCGGGAACGCCGCAAACCGTTCGTGGAACAATCAGGACTTGCGAATCTGTTCTAAAATTCGTACGTAGCACCGTCCAAATTAATGTTCCGATTGCCGTTCGGTTCGTTGTTCTGTTTGTTCCTCGGTTTGTTGTTCAGGTGTGTACGAAGCTTTACAATAAGCATATTAATATGAACTATATCTTATGAAAGGAGAGTTATGTAACTATAATTAACGACTTAACGTTACGTTAGTAGATTCCATTTACTATTTACACATATTTTCTTGGAACATTCGATAATTAACTATCGGGATATGATGACCCTATACTTCGCAGGTTGTGCGCAACTGGATACAAGCAAATAACTTGGAGCTGTTACCCTGGCCAGCAAAAGCCCAGATTTTAACATTATCGAAAATGTTTGGGCTCGAATACTTGCTGTTATCCGAAGACAACAAGGGCCAAATTTTATACCAGTAAACCGTAATGCACTAATTGCAGCCATTGATACCGCATGGGAAACGATTAATATTAATTATATTGATACCTTGATAGCGTCAATGAGCAGACGCCTCCAAGAATGTATCAATAATAATGGAGGTCACACCCATTATTGATTTCTTATATTTATTTATATAGTAATACCTTTATTTAAAAAAAAGTTTTCATTTAATTTTAAACTATAACTTGGTATCTTAATTATAATTATGTAATAAATTCTTGTCAAAAGACTAAATATATACGTTGACAATAGTTTTTTATTTTCACTTTTATATTAACTACAGAAAAAATGAAACGTCATAAAATATACATTTTGTGAGTTTAATGATTTTTTTTAATAACTTTCAATAATTAGTAGGTTAGATTTATTTAAAAATAAGTAATAATCAGTCAACCCAAATAACCATGTTTAGTTTTTTGATTTAATTTAAAAGTTATTGCTTGTAGACGTTTTTTAAATCAAAATTATTTCTAATTTTATTTTGTAAACATTTCCTAAACAAAATTTTGATTCGATAATTAATCGAGCTATGGTGTTTAATTAGCGATACCTTCAAATATATTCTTTAAAGAAAAAATTAAGTAAGCAACGTAAATTACCTATTTTCTAAAACGTGCTTAGTGTAATGATTCATTCTACAGTCCTTCTATAAGATAACCCCTGCTGAGACTACCTGCTGTTAGAATTGTAAATGATACCCGTAAGCCCGCTTCACAATGTGCAAACTTTTGTTTACAGAAATTGTGGTGCCCAAGTTTTAAATTTTATGAGTGTACATATGACATGAAACGACTTGATCTTTAGTTCTTAAGTAAATCTTTATTTGGTGGTACTCTCCATAACCGAACGTTTTTAACCAGCTCAATACGGGCTTGGGCACTTCACTTAGAGCGGTTGATACAAAAACAAAAGGTCTTTTGGGTTTGCGGGAGGTTTTTACCCCTTGTAATCTTAGTTTAAGTCAGTGTCGTTGCATGTTCCACCAGATAAATTGCCGTGTGTAAGTGATGTGTACGAGTCTTCCTATTAGCCAATCCCCAATTGGAACGTTAACATTAATTTCGGTGTAACTAAAGCTTACCTGTGAATTCGGCACATTAATTGCGAACTTACTTATTATTAAGCGAGGCTACTGCTAACGTACGTAAATATATGCGACAGTCTCTCTATTTCTGTCACATTCACCTATTACTATAAGATTTGTTTGTTGTTTTATTAAATTGTCTGTGTTTCTCTTAAGACTAATTGTTGTGTTTGATTTAGTGTATTAGGCTTTAAGTAAAACCTGTTGATTTCCTGTTGGTCGGTTTTATTTCTTTCTTTTACCCAGCAGGTGGTGCCTTGTTAAACAGCAGTTTAGTTTCTTAGAACTCTTTAAAGACCCCCCACTCTACGACGAAGCCGGACGCTGCTGCTCTAACCATTATAAACACTTTATTCTTTACGAGCCTAGTGCTCTACATTGATCCGTATTTCCTTTTGTTGTTTCTTTTTTAGGTTGTTCCTGTAGAGCCGTCGTTAGTTGTAAACCTCAACCGTTACAAGGTCTACGACGTCGAATCATTTTTTAATATTGTCCCATAAATATTCCAGTGGGTTCATGTCAGGACTATTGGCTGGACATTCCATGACTAGAATGCAACAACATTTAAATAGGTCATAACATGCCTAGCTACATGGGGACAAGGATTATCCTGCATAAACAAGAAAATCTGCCTTACAAAGAGGCATTTGACATTACATGGTCAACAAGGATGTGTTCAAGATAGTAATCTGCATTCATTGACCTAACACGAACATTGCCCCATTGAAACAAATGCCTCCCTAAACATTACAGACCACCACCAAACGGAACTCTTACAGCGATATTGCAATTAGCAAATCCTGGCCTCGCCATACACGTTTACATTCATCAGGAGATTTAAGATCAATTATTGTTTAATCTGAGAATAAAAAAAATTTCCAATCATCAACAGTACAATTTTGATGATTTCTTGCGAAATCTAATCTTTAAATTTTGTGTTTACTGGTGAACAAGGGTTTCTTGGCTAGTATTCTACTGTTTAATTCAGCTTCATTTAAACGTCTTCTAATCGTTCTTGAAGATACAAGAACATTGCGAGCTGCTTCGAGCTTATTCTGTAGGATGTTACTAGTCGTTCTTCTGTTTCTTAGGGCAGATGGTCTAAGAAAACGCCCATATATTAGATTCGTACACTATCTTCGCTTATGTCCTAGTCTTCATAAGTGAGAATCTGTCTCATTAAATCGTCTAAGCATGCGATTTATGCTGGAGTGGTTTCTTCCTAACACATTAGCCATATGACGGCTATAAACGACTAGCCTTAAAATGCAAAAATTTCCAAACAGATTTTAAATCAATTTTTTTCAAAACTGATTTCCTTTGCAATCGTTGTTTAAAACAAACTAAGTAATGCCAACAGATAACTGTAACGACGATTGAATTGAACGTAAGACACACATTTCACTTATGTTCTTTAAAACAAAACACTTGTATCATAGCTAGTAATTTAAAAATCATAATTATTTTGGAATAAGACAAAATGTATGTGGTTGTGCGTTAATTTTGTCCTTGAGTTTATATAAGAAAATTAAAAACAACAGGAAAATATAAAAGTATGTTTCTGACGTTTTATCTTTATTCCATGTATATGCTATAATCTTAAGTTTAGACATAATTATGCTAATAAAAATTATCGAAGCGTTGCCATTATAATTAAAAAATTCAATTAAAAAATTTTTCGGGTTTTCTGTTTTCATTACTAACTCTGTAATCTTTCGGCCTCTTCTCGTTTTTGTAAGTTCAGCAATTATAAAACCACGTGATTATCTAAATCATTTGTATTTGTGTAAAATAACTGGAGGATTGTATAATAATTTTATTTCGCAATATGGTGTTAATGGAAAATAAATTATATTTAACCAAGGTTTTTATTTCCAAGTGTTCCTATCTTTCTCATCATCAAGAAGTTCAGTTCAAAATGAAACATTGTGGTAACCAAACTCATTCTTTAAAGAATCAAATCGATCTTGATCAGATCCTTGGGTACCTTTGATACTTTACGTATCTAAGATCACTATGTATATTTGTATATAATTATCCCCCTTTGCAAAATATTTTGTGTCTATAGTTGATCTGAAGAAGATACAATTCGTCAAATCTATCTCAAAATTTCCTCAGTAGCATACTTAAAGGTATCCCTGCTTTTTCACCCTATAATATTCATTCTTTAATTGTTAAAGTACAAGGGTTCTAAAAGTAGAAAATGAAAAAATCATTTATCTATTTGGCTAAACAAGAGGCTTTTTGATTAAAGTACACTTCATAAGGCACCTTTAAAAATTTAACCTATTTCCGAGTTTTTTGAAAACAATTAAAAAGCTTACAATTACTGTGTGGAACAGTACGTGATTTTGAAAAGTGTAACAGTGAATATTGTATCTCTTGCATAGAAGTAAGTATTAATCAAACTCTAATCGATTAATTCAAGAAAAAACGTATATGTATGTAAAATGTCATTAGGTCAAATTGGATGGCGAACATTTCACCAGATCAGAAACATTCCACCCGGTGCCAAGTTCTAAATAACGTATCAACTAGTTCAGTGCGGTATTGAATAAAAAATAGTTTATCATTACTAAGTAAACACGATCAGAAGTATCATTTCTGAAACTGGTTTGCACCAAACTGTAAAACTTTTTGAAAGCAGTTTTAATGAACTAACGAAAACTGGTTTAATACTATCAGCTACTTCTTCTCTAAGCTTTTGGTTGCTCGTGTATAAGTGCAATATAATATGCAATTTTTATCATGTCAAAGATTACTTTGTTAGTTATGCGGAAGTATAACATAATCTTGTTTGTTTTTATATATTTCTTTTGCTGTAAGTTGATCCAGTCTAAATTTACTGTAAAATCCAATTTTGAAAAAAAATACAAAGATCAAGGATCGTGATCTTAGGATATGACCCAAAAAGAGAGTTATTTTAAACTACTACTAATTATGCGTGTACTTTTTGTATAAAAGTATCGGTTGTCTTTTGACCTACTTTTAAGCATATTAAAAGACGTATGGAAAAATTAATTTCAAAGTTTTAAAAAAAAAGTCTATATTTTTTCTTATAAAAATAATTCTAAAAACCACGTTTTGTTTTCTACATATTTTCACTTTATCCAACCCTTCACTAAATGAGTTAAATTTATAAAATTATGGTATCTGCTCCAAGGCTTGCAAACACTAAAATAATTTGCAAAATAATTATCTACTATTCTCAAAACTTATCCAAAAATATTAACTAGAAAACCTTTTTTGATTTATTTTGATCTCCTAGTAGGTCTGAATAATTATTAGTTCAACGTTTTGAGATGATTTTCCTGGTACGCTTCCTGTACGCGATGACTTTTGAGGGTTAAAGGTTTATTGATATTGGTATGTTTTAGATAGATAAGAATACTGTTTGTTATTATTATAATTATTACTATTATTATTGTTATTATTATTATTATTATTATTCATCGTTAATCTCCACGATTTGTAGGAGAATAGCAAGTATCGGCCGTACAAGACACTTGTATCTATTGATTAATTCTATGGTCTAAAGTTTATGAAAGAGTGTACAATTGAGCATGTAGAGTGTATGACGGCTTTCTGGATTGCTGCAATCTTGTTCTTTATACCTAGCTCTTGTAGATGTATTCTAATGGTTTTCGGTACCACTCCAGTTCTAGAGATTATGAGTGGAATTACAGCTACTGTTTCTTGATGCCAAATTTGTCTAACCTCCTGACTAATCCGCTGATATTTCTTCTCTTTCTCAGTGTAATAAGCTTTGATGTTATGACTATGTGGTACTCCTAAATCAATCAGTAATGTCTTCTTGGTGTTCTTATCAATGAATATGATGTCTGGTCTATTCTGGGTGATAGTCCAATCGGTCAAAACAGAGCGGGCCAAATATAATTTGTGGGTGTTATTTTCAAGAAATGGACAGGGAGTATACCGATAATAAGGCAGTTCGTCAGTTATTAGGCCATGCTGCAGTGCCAAATCTTGATGTACAATTTTTGCTATATCTAGAGAGGTATTCTGTGGTCACAAGAGCTTGACATCCACTTGTGATGTGTTGAATAGTCTCGCTTTATTAATGACATCTTCGGCACTTGTCATCTTCTATTTCCGCTCTAACGACATATTTCAGGTAGTTTCTAGTGGCGATTACTTGATTTTGAATTGCGATAAAAAAATCTTCTGTCTCCGCAAACAAGTCAGCGTGTTGTAGTCAAGTATTTGAGGCTTCAAGGTCATTATTTTCTTGTTTGATTTTGTTGACATGTCTTTCATGTAATTCTTTTGATGCCCATTCTATGGCCTTTTGTTGATTGTATGTTGGGTCTGTATAAAATTTACAATCAGTATCATGGACGAGGTCTAATGGAGTGTACTTATCGTTCGATTTATTGATGGCTTGATGTAAGGTGGTGTTTTGTGTTGCGAAATATTTTCGGAGTGTCTGAATTTGCTTCCGACATAGTCTGCTGATGTCTATGAGACCACGTCCTCTTTGGCAGCTGTAGAGCTGACTTAGGATGGTGTACTCTATCTTTTGTCAGCAAAACACGTGTATCTTTTTCCAGTTTCTCAAGCTCAGTTTGCGACCATTTTACCACACCGAAAGTATACGTGAGAATATGAATTGCATAGGTGTTGAGCCCCTGAATATGTTTTTCCCATTGAGCTCAGTTTGGAGGATATTTTTCACTCTCTGAATATACAGTTGCCGCACATGATTGCTAATGTCGGCGTGTTGTATTATTATTATTATTATTATTATATTATACAAACCGTCACTTGACAAAAATATTTCTACTACTATATATAGACTTTTTACCGACAACTGTACTAAATTTTTAAAAATAAAAAAGATATAAATATAAATTTAAGTTTTATTATTGTTATGAAGTAGAAGATTTATTTATTCGTATGGTACATTTTAATAATTGTACTGTTATGTGTGGTGTGGTGACAAAACCGTGCGCAATACTGGATTTATATTACAAATACATGCGCAGAAAATGAACTGGCGGGAACAGTAATTTAGAAACACGCCCCGTTTATTTGTTTACTTTATTAGTTTGTTCTTTATAATATGTAATTTATAGTTTAATTGAATAGTCATTTACAGTAATTAGGTTAGGTTAACCCAGTGCGTATTTCTAAAATTGCTGTTTCCACTAACTGATTTTCTGCACATGTATTTAAAAAATGCAAATTTGCCGTTTGATAACGCATTAATTTATGCCAATGGACGACATCTGTCAGTTATTTAATCGTGCCGTTGTAATTATTATCCCTGGTTGTAATTGTGTGTTGTTCGTTAATTTTCTTTATTTAATTACCAACTTAATGTGACAATCATTTATAGAAACCCTGTGGTAAGTACAGTCCAATAAAATAAAGTTTAGCAAAACAAGAGTAAACCGTACATTGTGGTTAATAGAATGTCGTAAATTATTATCCTGCTTCATCTATGGGTATGTCTTTACCGAACCTCTTTTTAATCCTCTTCTTGAAGTACCTTAATATTTAAAAATTTTAATAACAACGTCCGGAAAATATGCAGTGTAAGTTCATTACCTATTCGTCAGAGAACAGAACAGAAAAGAATAGAGCAAAAAACCACCACTAGAAACCGAAATGCTCGTATTTGTAAACTTTTTTAAATATTGCGATAAAGTTGCACGTCAGTTTTCTGCAGAACTTACGTGGTGCAAATCAAAAACAAAAAGATAAGCTGCATAATCCTTATCAAGTCCAAAATTTTTGTATTATTTATGTCAGCAGCTGGGTAGCAAATCCAAAATAGGCGCAAAGTGCATGTACAGTGCGTTTCTGAAAATAGGGGCCACTTTTACAATTTTCAAAATTAGATGTCGTTGTTTGGTAAGAATTCACTGGATTTCTTGCACAATATGGCAACGTAATTGAAAAACAGGTCCATATGGAAGTAGCTAGGCAACTTCATTTACATTTTAGATACAAAAAATGGCAGCGTTACCACATGCAAAAGTTCTAATCTGCGGCAACTGTGACGCCATCTATTGAGTCTAATAGAAAAAGTGGCCCTCATTTTCAGAAACGCATTGTAATTGTGTAAGACCATTCATTTATGAGACACACTTCCACAGTTCAACCCAAAATTTTGGTCCAAATGTCTATTGGATGCTCCTCTCTAGTCCAGGCAAACTGAGGTTTAGTTACAATAATGCTGATTATCGATCTTTGAAACCTTCCTAATTTTGATTAAATCTGATGGTTATAAATAATAATTTAGGAATGTTTAATTTTTAAAACGTTAGACATTCATGCACTAAAAAGGTAGTGTTTTTCTTTTTTAACCTCCACTGCAAAGTTTCTTAAAAAGAGTAACATTTAAAAAAAAAGTTAGTTATTATGTAATTTGCACATTTTTGCCAGAACACGTTCAACATTTTCTACTCTTGATCAAAAATAAGAAAACAAAATCTTAGGCATAAATAAAAGTGGTGTCAAGTTTATAATGATTCACATCTCCCCGATACTAATAAAATAAATAAACGTCAAAGAACGAATGGAAAGTATGGATATGTTAGCAAAAAGAACATGAAAAAATGTGTAAAATAAATACTTTTGTAAATATTCTAAGATTTCGAAAATCTATTTAGGTTAATAGCCCTTAATAACCGTTATACGAACGCTACCGAGAAGAGTACGACGGACAAAACGGGGGTATCGCATATTGTTACAATAGTTAGTGTCAGGTTATTGTTATATCTTAGTAATATTACTTATTGGATCAAAAAATTGTTTAAACAAAAGTTGTGTATAATTAAATTAAAAACATTTCATAAGATGTGAAGTAAAAAATAAACACTTCTAGTGTATCACTGGTTAATTTGGGTACATAATTGAATAACACTTCATGATTTAAAGCAGCCGAGTTTAATAGAAATTGTATTTTCGGAATAATATCCTGTTTGGCCATAATTTCACTAATAAAAATTGGTTAATTTACCATGGAGATTCAAGTCAGTATAATGAACTTTTGTTTGGTTTGAGTTTGAGTCAGTTTTAATTAAACAGTGGTAGAAGATCATAATCATTCACTACAGGGGGCTAAGTATACAGTTGTTAAGATTAAAATTTTTTGGTATAGACTTGCAAAACTATCGTCGAGAGTTCAATAAATCAAATGCAAAATTAATTACGTCAATAAAATTGCTCAAGCGAGTATAGTTCATCAGTTGAGTAATAAATCATGATGGACCTGAGTTATCTGCGCAAAACTTTCTATATAGAAGTCATGTTTACAATGCACCAAATTACAAAAAAAATAATTATGTATGTGTAATTCCTACTTATGTAAAGTCTTAAGGGCCAGTAATTTAAAGGAGATCTGTAGACAATCATGTAAAAATAAACAAAAAGTACAATACAGTTTGGGAACGATCTTATTGTTATTTTGGCTATTTTTCTTTACTTTCTAAATTACGCAAAATTTTTTCTATGCTCAAGTATCACAGGTAAAAAGTGTATTCATACTCCATCTGTTCAATGTATAAACTATATAAAGTAGTGCTTATAAAGTGTAATAGTTATCTTATTACCTAATTGAAGCCGAAATATCAATCGATTATAATCAATATTCTTTGGACAAACTGTGTTTTTATACAAGTGAGTAATTTTACGTAAAAAATATATGTAATTCGCTTACATTATATGACGTATACAACTTTGTTTATTGTCTTATCTCTTTTGAATTATCAATCATGTTATAATCACGTTTTTTGCTGAACTTACATTTTACGGGATGCATTTTTGTAACTACACTAAGAACTTCAATCAGCGGTAATCCTTGTACGTATGGTGTGTGATTCTAATGATTCATTCTTCATCAATAAACAAATACGAGGATGTATTGATATCTAGTTAGCCTAGACCAGTTCCTTGCATAAACAAAATATTGCGTTACCATAGCAACGAACAATAACTTATTAGAAGTGTCAGTGTAAAGTTTGACGTCAAAAAGTAAACCAGAGTCACGCAATAAATTAAATGAAAAAGATGTCCACCGAAATTGTGAAAATCGAAAAATTGGAGTATCGAGCCATCATCAAGTACCTGTATTTAAAAGGGTTAAGAGGTAAGCAGATTTACGAAGATATGCTTAATACCCTTGGTGATCAATGTCCTTCGTATGCGACCGTCAAAATTGGAATGCAAGCTTCAAAAGAGGTAAATTTTCCATTGAAGATGATGACCGATCAGGAAGGCCAGTTTCTGTGTCAGTCCCCGAAAATATCGATGCAGTTCATGACATGATTTTATCAGACCGTCGAATTGGGCTAAAACGGATATCTGAAGCACTGAATATTTCATACGAACGCGTTCATCATATGGTTCACGTCAATTTGGACATGAGAAAAATTGCTGCAAAATGGATCCCCAAATGTTTGAATGTTGACCAAAAGCGTGCAAGGGTAGAAGCATCGCGTTCGATCTGTGCTCGATTTGAAAACGATGTAGACTTCTTAAACCGAATTGTTACTATGGATGAGACTTGGGTACATTTCTACGATCCAGAAACAAAGCAACAATCGATGGAATGGCGACACTCTGGTTCTCCAAGACCTAAGAAGTTTCGTGTCCAAAAATCTGCTGGAAAAGTTCTTGCTTCAGTTTTTTGGGATTGCCATGGAGTAATCATGATTGATTTTTTGGATAAGGGTAGAACAATAACTGGAGATTACTATTCGACATTACTGACCACTCTACGGGAAAATATTAAAGAGAAAAGACGCGGAAAGCTATCCAAAGGTGTTTTGTTTTTGCAGGACAACGCCCCTGCACACAAATCTCATGTTGCCATGCAAAAATTCGTGATTTAGGGTTTGAATTACTAGAACACCCCCTTATTCACCCGATTTGGCTCCGTCCGACTATCACCTCTTTCTTCAACTGAAAAAAAGTTTAAAAGGTCGTACATTTTCTTCCAACAAGGAGGTAATAGAAACTGTGGAGGTCTGGTTTGCAGAGCAAAAAGAAAAATTTTTTTTGAAAGACGTTGCAGGTTTGCTGTAATAAATGTATCCAATTAATAGGAGAATATGTTGAGTAATAAAATATTTTGACATTGAAATTTTGTTTGGTTCTATAGTAGGCTAAGAATTTTTCAATATATCCTCTTACGTAATGCAAATCAAGCGGTTAGTAACAGAAATGAAGTATTTCGTAGGAAAGTTTTATGTAAATTTGCCAAAAATTTATCGGGTCAGTTGTTGCGAAAATTTGTCTAAATGTAACGACCCCAAAAATTTTCTTGTAATTACTATTATACAACTTGGTTTAAATTTCCCCATATAATTTAAAGTGAACGAATAGGTATCTCTTCTAATTACAGAAAATTATATATTAGGCAAAAAATTTAAACAAAAAATAGTATATTCACACAATTAATTACACATTTTAAAAGTTTACCATAATTATATTGTTTTAAGTTTGAATGCCCGTAAAAACCATTTTTCGGAGAAGAGTTTTTGTTAAGGAGCTTATATAAGCCGTAAATTTTGGTGAACACCTAATTAAATTTTAGACTGTTGAATTATTTATTATTAGCAGCTTGACGCGGTTCTTCCAATTAATAGTGTTTTTTTATTTGTTGTACAAAGTACAAATAGCACTGTTAAATAAATAAGTCGCAGTGGTGTAATCAGTCTTTGTTTTACATCTCAGTTATCTCAAACACTTTGTTACGTGAAACTAAGATCAAAAATCCTTACGACACTGTGGAAAAGTTAAAAAACGAATGTGCACAATTATAGTCTACCAGACGTCACGTTACTTATCACGTGTCTTATCAACGGTCTGCGATTAAAACTGGTGTATAAAGCACATCCAACAGAGGCACGATTCATTGTAGTTCAACCTTTTTTAAGTAATAACCATGTGTAACAACAATCTACTAGCTTTTACCGAGCTAAATTTGCTATCATCCGAATTAGTAAGTATTTTTTTAAATTATTATGAGCGCGTAAATTTATTAGTTTTGTTTTTTTAGAATGGAAGCAAAGTTTTATTTGCCACCGATGATTGGTTTGCACCGGCTGAAAATCTCCTGAAAGAAGAAGAACCGGTTTTTAAACATGATATTTTTACGGAATATGGAAAATGGATGGACGGATGGGAAACTAGACGTAAAAAAGATTACCTGGACACGACTGGTGTATAATTAAACTGGGAACACCCGGAATCATTCATGGTGTAGAAATTGATACAGCATTTTTCACCGGGAACTACGCCCCAAGGTTTTCTATCCAAGCAGCTCATATTCAGGGAGCTGGTATGTTTATCATTATTTTTTCAAAGCGCATTATTTTATCTTAAATTTATATTACAGTAAATTTACCAAGCGCAAACCGGATATGACCGGTACAGCACCAACCAACGAGATGATGACAGCCGTTAAAAAATTTGATTCCAACTCTTGGCAAGAACTTTTACCAATGACCCCTTTAAGTGCAGGAGAAGAAGAAACTAGACACCATTATTTTTCAATAAACTCGAACCAAGCCTACACGCATATTCGTTTAAATATGTATCCTGATGGTGGCATTGCAAGACTACGCGTATTTGGTGAAGTTTCACTCAACCTAAATCAATCTAACAAAACGGTAGATTTAATGGCACTGGTGAATGGTGGTGTCTGTCAAGCATATTCCAACGCTCATTATGGGCATCCAAGAAACTTAATAAAAACGCAACCTGGTAAAAGTATGGCTGATGGATGGGAAACTGCAAGACGCTTAGACCGTCCCAGTATATTAAAAACCGACGAAAACGGAATTTTGGAACTCCCAGGAAATGAATGGGCAATTTTCAAATTAGGGGCAGTTGGACACGTTAGCCACATACAAGTTGACACAGCGTTCTTCAAGGGAAACTTTCCAGATTCTGTTAAGATCGAAGGAGTACTTCTGAAAAATTCAATAGATTGGAACATAGAATCAATTGAAAAATTGCAATGGCAAACAATTTTATCACCCAAAAAGGTAAATAAACATTTTTCTGTTAAATAATTTTTTTATTTACAAATGTGTTACAGTTGTACGCCCACCAATTGCACGATTACGAAGATTGTGTAATAGTCACAGGGTCCATTTTCCCACATCAAAATTACAATTGCTCCAGATGGAGGAATTAGTCGAGTACGAATGTATGGAACTGTAGCATAAATTACTTAAGATATTTTCGAAATGTATTTATAATTTGTCAAGACTGTTTAGTAAGGCGTAAAAACGTCCGTATAAATCTGCACACCGTCCATATCATAATTTAAAATTCATTGTCATTAACAATATTCACTTGTTATTTTTAATTATTTAAAGTTATATTTTATTGTATAACAATTAAGCGGAAATAAAACGAAAGGTATTGTTGTTTATTTTTTGGTTTGTTTTCAATCTAATTAAATTCTTAATGGTGAAAAGGTTTTTCGATTTGATGAAGGCGTTTCCTACGTAATGATTCTGTTGTTTGCCTAACTTAATTATTTTTTGTTACTGTTTTGTAGAGTTGTCCATAACCTTCCACAATAATCATAAAGAAGCGATTGAATAACTACAAACACTAAAGTCTGTAATATATTTTAAACTCCAAACAATAGTAATAACAATAAAAATACACAATCTGTTAATAAAGCAAACAAATTCTACTGTTATATTTTAGACACAAACAAAAAACATAAAAATTTTGATTTAAAAACGTTTAAGCGTGTCAATTTTTTTATCAATTATAGATGAGATAGGACTGATGTAATCGAAACAACATTTTTGAAACAAGAAAAAATTGAGAATTGGACTCTCAAATACAGAATAGATATTTAATACGTTTAATAAACAAACTGATTTTATTGGATAACATTGTGTTACACTTTTAGTGCAGTAAATAGAGATATATTTTTTGACAAAAATAATAGTAAGACACCACCTACGTTATATAATTGTAAATAGTATAAAGTACCTTGTATTCATGTTTTATACCAAAAATGAATTGCCGCTATATGGTTAATTAACATTTAAATGCAAAAAAACTTTTTTTCTGAGTAAAAAAAGTAATGAACCAATGTTAATGAGGTAAAAAGAAAAGTTGTAGGAGATAAGAATACAAATAAAATGAACACCAATTTGACTTGATCAGAATAACTTTCCGAAAAAAATCGGAAAAAGTAATGTATTTGGGTTTTTCTTTTAAAATTCGCAGACACGTCATTTTTTGAGATATAGGATAAATCCTTCAGAAAATAGGAGGTAATAATACGTACTTAATGTGTGCTAAACTCTGCAATTGTCGGGCAATTCGTTTATGCACAATTGAGATTTAAATTTTTTAAAGCAATATATTTAATCAAAGCTGAATGCTTGTGTGGTCGTCCGATTGTCAGAAATAAAAAAAATTGTGAAGTTAAAATAGAAAGGAACAGAACGTATATTCTCATTTTTCGATAAAATGATATTTAACACGCAAAAAATGCATGCAAAGACAACTGAAAATGACCGAATGCATAAAACGGAGAAGTAGTGGGAGTACCCGTCCGCAGCGCGTTTATATAAGTTGCAATCTCTTTAAGACTGTTCATTACCTTGTAGGGACAAGTGTTTTCCGCTAGAACGGTGTTACTAGTAAATTTGGATATTATACAGCGTTAGTCATACTTTACCACTAACAGGTACCCGTAAAAGGGTATTAGACCCGCCTTTATACCTGTACACTTTAGTTTATACCTGAGACAACTTCTTATTTTTCGTAAAAAATATTTTGAAGCATATAAACTTACTATGCAACTTTAAAATAAGTGCACAAAATATAAACAACGCAATTCTTGTTTTTTTTTATTAAAAAAAGGATAGTACATAAAATAGAAGTAATTAAAGTTCAAGTAATCAAGGTTATAGAAAACAAGTATATAAAAAAGAGTAAAAATAATGTTAAAATTTTAATTTCTATATCAATTAAAAGAAATTAATTTTTGAGTTTTTTGCGCTTCCTGTATATATATCGGATCGCGTACTTTAAGACCACGAGGAATTCTGCCATTTACAATTTCTGGCAACATGCAATTTATAAAAAATAATTTAAATTTTGGTAATATTGTTTGTTGCCAAAGATGCCTGTCTATAACAATTTTTTTTACATGAAAATCGTTTTCTGTAAAAATTATGAAATGGCAGTATTCTCGTCCAGCTACATTTGTCCTTGGATTTGAAAATAATAATTGTGATTCTTCTTCAATCTAAAACAATTGCTATATTATCATTAAGTATACTATAAATGTTACGGGCCAATCCGGAAATAGGATACATCGCGATTTGCCAGGGAACTTCGCGATATGCCCGACTTCGGGATTAGTCCGTAAAACAATATACTTACTAAATATTTCCATCTTTTACTTCAAAGCAAGTTTGACTTGTACCAGAATCTTTAATTTTATTCATTCCTATCGAAGGAAGACACTTAACTTTAACCAATCCATCATTTCCAATTAAACCATCTGGACTTGTAGCCAAAAAAGGATTATATAAATCAACAAACAGTCCACACTTTTCAACTTTCACGTTATATTCATTTTCATATTTTTTTATGGCAACGCTTTCGTAAATTCGACCAAACACTACAGCAGAAGTTCGCAATTCTTTACTAGAAAGCAATCTTTTGACTAGGTTATGGCAAGAGGTGAATGTTCTCGTGAAGCGCCGGAAGTGGGGGGGGAATTTTTGGCGTGCTAACGTGGATTATCATGTTGTCCGCGGGTGTCGAGTTCAATCTCCTCTATCTTCTTTGAACAATCTGCTCTTTCATAGATTTTCTTTAAATAAATATCACAGGCTTGTTTTAATTCATCTTCCGTCAAATTTTCTTTGTTTGCTTCAGGTCCATAATTACAATCAAAACTTGCACCAGTGATTTTTTCTTAATTTTAATCGGAGCGTCTTGTAACTTCTGCTTTCTATTGTTGCTTACTATGAGTCGCCTTTCGAATACTTTTTTTGTAATATAACCTGGTGGTCTTTTTTATATAAGCTATGCCAGGTATTGAGATGCCAACTTGGACCCAATTTTGTATACACATAAAATTGCTGCAGGTTTTGCTCGAGCTGTGTACGACAATCGATTGGTGAAGTTGAAACGTTTTCCATCGGTACATTTCGCTACCAAAGACATGTATCTAAAAGATAAAAATATATAAAATAACTATTTTTAAACATCATATTACCTTTCCGCGTGGTTAGTAGTTTCATTGAAAGCAAGTCTATTTACTTTTTGCACCATCGGATCCAATATTTTTTTATTTGTACAAAAAAGTCCGTGTTATCGATTGTTGCAATTATGTCTTCCTCACCAACATATTTTCGTTTACAAAACGTTTGACTAAAAATTTACATTATGCATTATTACAAACATTTATTGTAATTTTAAAAAAATAAATGCCAATAATTGCAATGAATAATTTTTTGTAAAAACGTATTAATTTAATGTTTTATGCCTGCAATTGGTATGTCTACCAAAGACATGATAAGGGGCATTTAAAATGTCTTCTCGCAATTTGTTGGTATTTTCTTCATTAGCACAATTTTTTATCGACATTCTAATTCCTTTTACTAATCGTTCTAATCTTGAGATACCTTCATGTTTGTCGATTAAAGATTTTCTCAATTTTAGTGGAAACATCGTATTTATGCCAAGCTTGTGTAGTTTATCACTTACACAACGAGTCATGTGATTCGCACATTCTATTTTAATTACATGCCGCACATAAGATACTTTTTTCAAGAATTTTTGAATATACATTCGAATCTCCATCACCTTCAAAAGTTAATTCGTTGAAAAATATCATATGAAAAAAAAATTGACAAACTAAAGTGCATACCGATGTAGTATTTGTATATCAGTCCATGCTGTTCTAAACTTTTGGAAAAACCTTCAACTATGATGTCGTGTTCCATGGCAGTAGATGGTCCATTAAAATTTAGTGCACATTCATGGTACCTTGGAAGTTGACCTTTTGCTTGGTAATGTAGGCATAAAGAACATATTTTGTTACGTATACCAACAAACAATGGTTTTTTAGTATAAAATTCTATAATTATTCCCTACAAGAAAATTATGTTACCAAAACGTGTATTAACAATAATTACATACCACGCCTGAAGAAGCATTGTAACCATGGCTATATGTTCTCTTCACCGTCACCGATTACGGTAATGTACGAACTCCCTCAGCAGTAATGTTTTTTTTCTATAGCTATTCTCTTTTCTTCCTCTCCAGCAGCTTGCATTTCTTTATACAAATGATGTTCCCACGCCTAAAATACACATAATGCACATAAACAAATGTTTTATTAAACTATTGATACATACTTTTTTCACAATTGAAGTTTTCTTTGAAAAAGTATTTTGAGTAATTACGGGGACGTTTAATACGCCCATGATTTCCTCTAATTGCCTGTGACCTATACCTATACTTAAACTTCCCCAAACAAATGCATCCGTCAAGCCTGAGTCTAAATGATCAGTAGTTATAACAACTTTCCTTTCACAATTGTCGCAATAAAAATGTAAGAATGAAATCATTCCTACTCTCGTTTCTTTTACTATTTTCATTTGCCCCATGGTACAGATAAATCTATGAATTACAATTTTTTCATATTCTTTTAGCATGTGAGCTACGTTTACAATTCTATGACCCTTTATAATGTCATCTAAAGATGGTTGTTGGTTTTTATCAACTTCTATATAAAGAGGTGGAAAATATTCATCATCGTTACTTGAACTGGGACTATGTGTATCCTGAAAATTATTGGAAGGTTCTTCGGAATCATGCTTAGTGTCAGCATTGATGTGTTGAGTACTAAAAGTAAATATAAATGTATATAATAAGTAAAACATTCCTTCCGATTACTGTGATTGTATATCACTTTATCAATTTTTATTTGAAAATTAATGCGGTATTGTGATCACATACATACTTACACATGAATTTGATTTTCTTCAAGTACCGTGTCATGGTTTTCCACTTCGCTTAATGTAAAAGTCCTTTTGTGTAACCTATAATAATATCGAAAACCCATTATGATCTTTTTGAATAATAAGTCTAGTAATTACTGTTAAACTAAAATATACAATAAAAACCCAATGCTGCTAATGTAAATTGCATTCCGAACAAGTTTAACTGAAATAAGCTCTTATTGTCTACTTATTCATTCATTTTCCGTTATTGCTATACAAACCATAATAGTTTTTAAAAGCACAACATCTGAGTCATAATTTTTTTAAATTTTTAAAACTGACTGATTTGGAAAAAAATACTTATTATTCTCTCATACTACATCAATTCTAATTTTTTAAAATTTTTATTTAAAAAATGTTTAAATTGGAATATCTGGGAAACTCGGGTGGGTGTCTTTCAAATGAATATTAGATATCTAATGATATAATTTTTTGGGCTAACACTTAGTCATATAAACAAACATGAGTAGTAATTCAATTTGTACTTACTTTGGTGTTTTTGCAAGTTCTTAAATGATCCAGGATTTATTACTTCTTTTTCTCAACTTTGAGCACGGTTTTCGTTTTTTTGGCATAATCACAATAAACTAATAAACGTTGTCACTAAAACACTTTTCACTGTTTTGCGTCTAATTCTAAAACGGCAAGTGTACTCTTAATACAATTCAATAACTTAAAAAACCAGTGCTAGTTTCTTATTGGTCAAAAATGGCCAATACTTTACGGCATTTTTTATAATCCAGTAAACAATGATGGTAGAAGGGTATTTCTTTTATTGTCGGTATTGTTGTCTTTGGAAGGCGGAGACAAAATTTTATTAAAATAGTTATTCCTTCCTAACATGATTATTATTAACAATTAAGCATAATTTTTTTTACAAAAGAAATTATTACACATTTATGTAGGTTTCTACGAGGAGATATGTGCCAAAAACATATAGATACCGCTTTTGTCGTTACCTTAAAATTTTTAAAATTATTAGAAAACACACTGCTATGATCACGTTATTTTTTACATAATAAAAAAAAATGAAAACGTAGAAACACGTGATTTTTGTACAGCAGACATGTATTACAAATTCAGAAATCGACTTTAATAATGGCGATGTTGGGTGTTCTCAAAAAATGCGTTTTCACGACCTTTACCAACAAATAACTATAACAACAATTTTTTTTTTATTTTTTCGAAGAGCAGTAGCTCTAAGATGCTCCTACAAATACATAAACAAAAATTAATAATGATTGATAGCATAAAAAAACACTTACAAACACCCTTAAACGGCACTAGAGGGTGGGTACCCCCCTGCCTCGCCGTTTTCTCACAATCGGTCGTTTTTAGTTATTTTTGCATGCATTTTTTGCGTGTTAAATATCATTTTATTGAAAAATGAGAATATACGTTTTGTTCCTTACTATTTTCGTTTTTTACAATTTTATTTATTTCTGACAATCGGACTATCACACGAGCATTGAGCTTCAATTGAATATATTGCTAAAAAAATTTTAAATCGCAATTGTGCATAAACTAATTGCCCGACAATTGCAGGATTTTGCACACACTAAGTACGTATCATTACTTCCTATTTTTTGAAAAATTTATGCTACTACTCAAAAATAACGGATCTACGAATTTTAAAAGAAAAATCCAAATATTTCACTTTTTCCGATTTTTCTCAGAAAGTTATTACCTGATCGAATTGAATTGGTGCTTATTTTATTTGTATACTTATCTTCTACAACTTTTCTTTTTATACCATTAACATTGATTCATTACTTTTCACTCAAGAAAAAAAAAGTTGAGAAAAAACACGTTTCTTTGCATTTAAATGTTAATTAACTATATAATGACAATTAATTTTCGGTATAAAACATGAATATAAGATACTTTATACTATACATGATAATCTGATGACTTTGATTTTGCGGCAAATATTAAACTTGCATCTTCAATGAAACCACTTGAATTACCAGCATGCAGAATTATATATCTTTTTCCCAGTTGAAGAACACTGTGTATTCTTCACAGACTTTGGAGTATCGTCCTGCCAAGACCTTTTCACTGACCCTTTATTAAATATCCAGGTTTCATCTAGAAACACGACCGGTAGAGGCGATTCTTTTGCATATTGTGGATATAATTTTTTAAAATCGTACTCTTGCGAATGCCACATCTTTTTTCGCAAAGTGCTCTGCGGTTGCAGTCTTTTTATGTTTAAATCCAATGCTTCGTAAAATATTACGTATAGTTGGTAGTGATGCTTCCAATAATCCCTTATCATGCAATACATTTTTAACTCTTTGCAACGTGACATGTTCCTTTTTCGCGTACATGTCATAAACAGTATCTCTTATTGTATGTTTTAATGGTTTCGACATGTCTCTAGTTTTTGGCTTTTTACAGTATCTTTTAATCCTTGTTGGTAATGGAGTACCCGTTCGTTTACTCAAAATAATTTTCCTTATTGTTTTCTCACAAACTTTTAGAGCACTACACGTTCTTTTTATCACTGCTTCAACATTTTCCAAAATAGCAAAATTATCTCTTTCTCGGCAGAAGTATTCGTATACGTTACAAATTAGTTCTTGACTACGTTCGTTTAAAAAAACTTTCCGGGCATTTTTAATTTTTGAAGTACGATGTACGTATCTAAACGTATTATAAGTAACTAAACAAAATTTCTCCCTTGTTAGATTTATATTATTTATAATTATCTACTAAATACACGTAATTAACTAATAGAGAAAGTTATACTGGAATAACATATCTAATAGGTACCTAATCTATTGTTAATTGTGTACGTAGGATACTTCAGTAAGTTTAATGTTTACATCATTATAATTATTTTAATGTTTGCTGTAACAATAGCTTTATTCATATTTTAAATAAATGATTCTTTCTTTAATTCGTTTGTTTAAAAAATAGATATACAGGTTACTTACCTGCATAACATTTATGTGGTACGATTTGAGAAAAATAAAAATAAAATTTGTAGTACCACTGGATCATCATAACTTGCGGTCGATATTTGTAAGTAGGTGCAACGTGCCGCTTTATAATGCCGTCTTCTTCTAATACAGGTACTTAAATGGAAAATCCATTTCAACGTAGGATGTATGTGTTAGTTCACCGCCCGCAGCGCTAACAAACATTCTATATATTTTTTGTCTTCTTTATACAATACGTGTAACAAAGACCAAAGTATATTCGTACGTATTAGCAGAATATATGCGCTAATCTGAAAACGGACTTCTTACATTTTATGTACTATATTTACAAATACATGGCGCAGGCGGTAGTGTATAATAGAGCATCAAATTTCAATCGCTCCAGATGGAGAATTTAGTCGATTTCGAATGTATGGAACTGTAGGGTTCATTTGTTTAGACTATTTTTGAAATGTATTTACAATTTGTCAAGACTGTTTTGTAAGTCGTAAAATCTTTCGTATAAATACAGGTACAGTCCGTATAACAATTTAAAATGCAATGTCATTAATTAACAATATTTACTTGTAATTTTTAATTAGTAAATTATATTTTATGGTATAGCAATTAAATAGAAATAAGACTCGAGGCATTGTTATTTACTTTTTAGTTTGTTTTGAAACTAATTAATTGCTTTTAGAGTTGAATAATTTGGAGAATCTAAATTTATAAAAGTTTTCACATCGTTGTCAGAAGTTTGACGATCAATTTTGAAGGCGTTTCCAACGTAATGATTATGTTGCTTAGTCGACTTTATCAACAATTTTTCGTTACTACTTCATACATTTGCCCGTGACCTTTCACACTATAATATACGGTCATAATGAAGCTATTGTAATCAGTACTAACAGTAAAGTCTGTGGTTGATTTTGATCAACATAAATAAAAACATGTAAATACCACAATTAAGTTTTATGCACAAACAAAAACAATTTAATTTTAAAATACTAGAAACACAAACAGAGAAAGTTCAAGCGTGTCACTTTTTTGAACAATCATGACATGAGATAGTGACAGATGTGATCGCTGGGTAAAGTTAAAAAATTACATATACGTTCTAATAATAAAATGTATCTATAAATAAATAATCAACATGTTAGATAAGTTATATCGAGATAAGTATGAGCAATATGCGTATCCATCAATCCGTGTGTATCTGGTGATGAAATTTTCTACCTCGCCGAATAATTTTAATTTAATTAATGTACAGGAGAAATGTTTTAGTGACTAAATAAACACGTCTACTAACAAAAGGTGAAGAACATAGTCAAATTAGAAAAATTGGTTTGAGATCATACTAATGTTACCGAACTTTCTATCTACACTGTACTTCAAGTAGAAGTAATGATTAATTAAATTATTAACAAATTGTTAATTGTATCTAATATAACCCAAGTGATTATATTCATATGTTTTTGGTTTACCTTGAAATTTAAGAAAACTGTTAAAATTGTCGAAATAATAACTACCTGTGATTGAGATAGCAACATTGTATGTTCATTCATGATAATATAATTAATTGCATTTGTACCAGATTGTATTCACTACAAATTAATTATATTTAATAAAAAAAATTTTTTAATTTAAAAAAAGACAACGATAATAATCAAGAAATTATCAGGGAAACATGGAAACCAGAAATAGCATGAATAATTGAAGTAACTTGTAAACAGGTAAAATTTCGAATTCATGTTTTTACATTTATTCTTCATTTTGAGAACAATAAACTTCAAAACCTATACATATTTTAATAAAAAATAACTTTCATGTTACTTTTAAGTATAATTGTTTTTATCTAAAATGTATTTGCTTGTTAGTTTTATAGAATTCAATTCTTTTTGTTATACATAAATCGTGCCTTTTGTAATAAATTTACCGTTCAAACGTATTACATCATTTATTACAATGTAATAAATTGATAGGTTTTTGAAGCTATATTCTAAAAAAATCGGCAATAATAATATATTACATTAAAAATTTAAATTTTATTCTAAACCTATATTTGTTTCCAAGCATTAACATAATGCAGCAAAGTTTAAAAAAAAACAAAGTTCAGAAACGGTGGCTGTAAAAAATTGGTACCTAATAATTACGTTACCGTCATTAGGCATTTTAAAAATTTTAGAGCTGGTCTATACGGCAGTTTTTAACGTGTAATTACATTCGCTAATATTTGCAATAGCACCCACATGACCTCATGAAAATCCCAGAAAATGTGTTACAAATCTTATATAGAAAAACCCATACATACGATGTTAGTATAATTAATTACTGTTGATCATGTCTTTAGTTATTCCCCGAATTTGATTCTGTACAATCTATTTCTAAATTACATTCGGATTACCATTAAGAATGGTCACAGTCCGTATTCAAAAAAACCATTACCAAATACCAACTACGTAGACTAATGGTAGTTACTACAAAAAAGTTATAATTATAAAATGTGAAAAGAAAGTTGGTTTCCAAGTTCACTACATTAAGATTAAAATGGGATATAAGGAACTAATAGTTAAATAAGGTTGTAATTGCACCTATTCCTTCATTGATCACAATGCCTACCGCTTTCGACCCCAAGGTGTCATCATCAGATCCACAGCATTTGAAAATTTTTTAACTGTTCAGTAAAGGAATAGGTGCACTTACAACCTTATTTAATTCACTATATTAGTTTACAATAACAAAATAGTTAATTGCAGACCAAGTGATGAAAGTTATATATTTTTTCACGAGTATGCAGCAAATGAGCTTTCACACAAGTTGTACACTTAATTTTTTTGCTAACTTCCAAGTTAAAAATAATTCAAAAGATAAAAAATGTATCTGAAGGTGCCCATATCGACTAACGTACATGTGCTTCATACATGTATGTACGTGCATGAAAGAGTGCAGGTGTGTAGCGAAGTTTGACTTTACAATCCGTACATTTTCAAGATTAGTGTCTTGCTATCTCTTGTTGAAATATTTCCAAATCTTACTTAAAACGTTTATTGGACTTTATACAAGTTTTCCTTGTTTATAAAGAACAAGAATATGAAGTTTCGTTAAAAAAATTAATGAAATTGTCGCAGGCTCTAAATGGGCAAAATTAATTATTAATTAATAATTGGGGCAAAATAAGAGTTAAATATTTTAGGTCTTCATAATTTCTCTCTGCAGTTACTAAATAACGATGAAATGGACGCTCTCAAAATTGTATCTTGTTTCTTGTATCAATAGGAGTAACCATATTTAACAACTTTATGTAACATTCCACGTCCATTCTCAAATAATTGCTCCAATCATCCGCTTCTAGATTCAATTCCTCCAGTGTGAATTGTTTTTCTTCTTTTTAACCAAGCAGCGTACGTCACTGATAACAAAGTAAACAATATCGTCTTCATTTAACATCGCGTATTTGTAAACTGCTTATTTTGACAAGCATGATTGAAAGTATGTGGACGAACCATCGCCTTCATACATATACGTCACACATGTATAACGCACATGTAGGCTAGTTTATGAGGACCTAACTGAATGTTTGTAATTTGCGTGGTTTAAGAAAAAAATTTGCAGGAAGACGAGCATTTGTTTTTTTCAAACATTAGTTATGGACTGTCATTTCAAATGGGAAATGGATAGGTAATCTTATCTAAAAAAAATTTCTTTAAATACCGTTTAAATATTTTTATCTCCATCAATATTAGAAATTGGCGAATGCTGCTATTAGTGACTTCGTACCAGCAAAGTCTCGGGAAAGATACAAATAGAAATTTGCTTTGATAAAAAAGTGGAAATTTGAGAAGGGTATTATCAACATAGATAAAAAATGTCACATTAGCTTATTTTGACGAAAATCTTTGTATAAATCTTTAAATACTCTTTGTAATTTTGGTAATCAGAGAAGCTGAAATCATCTACGTTATGGTCGATCTATTCGATGTTAAGGCAATTAAATATTAAAGAAAATGTCAATATATCTGCATTCCACAAACATTAAAACTTTTTTAAAAAGAAAGGCAGTAAGTTACAAGGTAAAGAAATCGAAAACACTAACGGTTAATGAAATCACCACATTTCCTCGTGAATTTGTCAATTACCCACTTCCAGGTTACAGAAAATGTTTTGGTGGTTACAATAGAAAATTCAAGAACATACAAAAATCGAGACTTTACTATTGTTCCTGAATCGACACCAGTAAAGAAGGTGGAATTGTACAGAAAATAACCTAAATTAATACCTTCACATGTGAAAAATTCATTTTTGTTGATTTATTACATAGTTGGAAGATGTACATCTCAAAAAGTGGGAATTAATACCTTTACCCAGTTGCCTCGTAAGGTGGAAGATTTATTAAAACTTCCTGAAACCAAATGCTATACCGTTCACTGCTTTCGTCGGTCTTCGCTACTTTGCTGGCCGATTCTGGTGCTGACATTACAATATTCAATATTCAAATTCTGTGGCGGGAAATTATATTGAAGAAGGCATTGAAAACAAACAATAATGATGTAATTGTTGTAAATTGTATTTAGGTTTAAAAAGTAAAAAAAAATAATATAATAAAAAGAAGTATCACTTTTATCAAGATTTATCGTGTAAAAAACTGTAACTTTCAATATCAGTATGCGCAAAATATTATTTGTGTTTAATATGTATTAATACCATACCTAGCGGTCATTTTCGGCAACTTTTTTAACATTCACATTCTTAAATATAGTTATGTTTGAATAAAATGTTTATATACCGGGTAGGTCAAACAGAAGTACCACGTTAGCGATTATTTATTTTTAGACGGCTTGTCACGAAAGTGACACATATTAAAGTAGCAACCTGATTTCGAAACTTTAAAATATCACTGACCAGTGTGGAAGTAATTCATATCATCCACGGTGCATGATATGAATTCGGTCAATGGATGAAGTCCTATTCCAATCGTTCATTTTCTAGTTTTATAGTTTATACACAAATTCGGATTATTAGGATTTAAATAATTGTGCACAATTATTATTTGAATGAAATCTTTATCAATAGAACTAGAAAGTTACATTATTAAATGTGCAGTTATTGAAATGTATTACTTTTTTATTTGAATTTTCAAACATTTTTGCCAAATTTGATGATTTGACAATTGTTGAAGAAGTTGTCATGATGGATGGAAGTTTTCAGTAATTTGATTAGTTTCTGACGATGTTTCTGACGAATTTTTATCGGCCGAAGTGATTGTTTTACCAACTTTTATTTTGTGTCCAATAGACTCTGCTATGTAACCTTCCGCCACTGAAGAAGAATCCCATCCACCGTGGCGATTCAGATCTTCAATCGTAGCACCAGCATCCACAAAAATGGTGGAAGATGATTGCCTCATACAATGGCTCGTGTAAGATGCGGGTCCTCTAAACCAAGGTAGGTAGCAATCAATTTTGGGATGCTACCTATCTTGTTGATTCCAACGGGCTGTTTAGTGCATTTGGCTTGCTGATAATTCAAAAAAAAACGACGTTCGGACGTATTTGGTGGTCGAAGAGCAGCATATATGCGATAGATACCGTAAAACTTGTCAACTATTGTGAAAACACGATCCTTTTATTTTTGGTGTCACCTAATTTTACAATTACGGCCAAACCGACATCAGTTAAATCGTCAATTTTTAATTGGACCACCTGTTCCTTCGCATGGCTCCACTAATTCCGAACACCAAAATTACCTAAAATTGAAACTTCAATTGATGAAGGGTTTTTGTTTATAAGGATGTACTTACTTTCTGTAACAAATATTTGCCGTCTGGCGCTTCTTTTATGAATTTATTAACTTCTTCAGCAGTTAAAGTTCTCGTTTTTTCGGTTTGTATCCTTGCGACATTCTTTTCAGAAAGGCTTTCAATTTAGGATATTGACTAATATTAGTATTCTGGTAAACAATAAACGTGCTTCTTATCATAGAAAATTGCGTCCATAATGTGCTTGGGGCAATTTTTTTGACAGCTCTCCAAAATACGCAAGCAGGACGTTTTGCAAAAACAATGAATTTACCCTCTATAAATTTGCTATAAGCTTCCTCATAGCGTTGCCGGGATTTAGCGGGCAACAAATTGAAGCTGGTTTCATTTGCTGCTTCCAAAATACTATCTTCATCATTATCCATATTTCAGAGTTTACAGATCACTATCAATATTTTATCGTTTACAGTTTAGAGGAGATAACACACTTTTTAGAAATTCAGAAATTCACAGCGAGAATAAGAAACAATTTAAAATAATAAACAACATGACCATAGCAACGGTTTAAGGTGTCCAGATTACAGAGGAATTTGTCTCCGATGGAATTGGAAATTAATACTTAGTTTTAGTTATGTTGTTCAAACCGTCTAAAAATATTGTTCCTAACTCGTGTGAATGTGCAAATATCCTGCTCGTGCCCAGATCTACTGTGCTCCGCTTCGCCCGCACTCGTATCTGTATAGACACTCGCACGATATTTGCTACTTTCGACACTCGGTAGGAAAATAACTATTATTTAACCGTATGGTACATTTTAAATATTGTATTGTGATGTAAGTGTTATGTATAGTGCCCCAGAAGATCAGTATAAACCTGTACAGTGTGGTGACGAAACCGTGTGCAATTGTGGATTAGTTCGTCTTGGCAAAGCATTTACTTCAAGGTTTAGGAAAACCACTAAAACTTAAACATGTCAACTCTTACCCACCCTAGTATTCACATGTAATAATATTAATTAAGTGTGTAATGTGATTGTGTTTTGTGAAATTGTGTTGTACATTTACAAAGTGGTGATTCTCAAGAACAACATGTTTTTCTTGTTGACCATGGAATACTGTAAGGTACTGATCACCTTCCATATTTTATATTTGCACTAAAAAACCCCTAAAAACACACACGAAAAAACTCTAAAGAAAATTGACGTACGTTTTGACGTAAATTCAAATTTAATTTTGTTAGCGATGATTTTTTTTTAAATCTTCAACATATTATTGAATTTTCTAGATTGCCACAAATTTTTTAAAAAATTTGATAAACTAAAATTTCAAATTAATTGCTTAAGAAAACTTGGTGACATTTTGGTTTTACTATTTTAACATCTATATACATACAAAAACGTTATAATTTTTCTAAAAAAAATTATGAACGGCCACTTTATAGATTCTCTTTTGCTATTCTAGTGTCCTACAACTATTTCACCTAAGTAATTGTAAACATAATTAGCAAAATGTACCAGTGGCTAATTTGGTAAAACACACAAACGGTATAAAATTGTAAAACAAAAATTTTACCAAGTTTTCTCAAAATCAACATCATGCGCGATATACTTTCGGCAAACTAAACTTAATTGAATGTTATTAATAACGAAAATGCATACCATCTTAACCTTATTAGACACAATCAGTCATAGAAGCGTTGTCGGTATGATTACCGGCATATGTTAAAACGATTTCATAATAAATTCATATACAGGGTGCCCAGAAACTCTCCTGACAAACGAAGACCGGAGATTCCTCAGATAATTTTAAGACAATTTAACCCAATTTACCTAGTCCGAAAATGCTTCCTAAGGGAGCTAGAGCTTTTTGAAGATGGCACCTTGTAAATAGTTTTTTTTAAATGCCTCTAGAACGCTTCTACTTAGAAAAGCAAAAAACTGGTATGCTTGTTTAGCCTTCAGAGATGAATCGATTCCATCAATTGCGAATTTCTAGTACCAGTCATAGGCGTCCGTTTTGGGTAGGTTAACGGTTATTTTAACGCATAACTTTTTTGTCTTTAACTTTTAAGCATTTGTGACAGTAGATTATTAAATTTTCAGCTATTCTAGTACTAAAAGGTACTCTTACATTAAGTCATTAGGATACACCGTTTTCTAGAAAAATGGATTTGAAAAATTTTTTGTTTTTTGTGATTAAAGTTAAATTTATATTTTTGCACTAGTTGGACTCTGAACTGCCAACAAAAGTGAAACCTACGTTTTTCATTGTCAAATTGTTGTCAGTTCGCGAAGTTTATCTTTTAATTTTTTACTTTACCAGGCGCCATCTTCAAAAAGCTCTAGCTCCCTTAGGAAGCATTTTCGGACTAGGTGAATTGGGTTAAATTACCTTAAAATTATCTGAGGAATCTCCGGTCTTCGTTTGTCAGGAGAGTTTCTGGACACCCTGTATACAGAGTGAGTTTTTTTTCGATGTTTAGCATAGAGGGATCTCGGAAACTAATAAATATAGAAAGGCGGTTAAATAGAAAAGAATTGTAGTTTTTTGAGCTTAATGTCAATTCAAAAAAAATGCACGGTTAACTAGATATTTCAAAAAATAAGAATCAAATAAGGTAAATTCGTTTGGTGGTTGTTGTTCTCTTATTATTAACTTTACAAAAATATTTTAGAGGGAAATGTTTTAGGTATTTTTGTGGTAAATAATAAAGTCTAGTTAAAATTTTTATTATTAAAGTATAATTTTTGAGTTATGACACAAACTTCTATTTTTATTTTTTCTAATGGACATCGTGGTCAGCTATGACTTCATAATAAAGATGCATTTTCTACGATTCCAGTGATATACCATATGTCATATGTCACTAGTGTAATGGCATTACAGTGGTATTTTTGGATGAGACTTTTAATCCTTCCCTGACACATCATTTAGAGACCACGTTCAGTGCACGTTGCATTCGCTCCCTGATTGACATTCATCAAAATGGCAATATCATCTGCATATCTTAGTGGACGGAAACCTTCTCTTCTCAGCTTTGCTAAAAATCCATCCGTGAGTATCTTCCACAGCAGAGGGCTGCAGCACTTACTATTAGCATACTACAGTTAAGTAGTTCGATATTTATACAACATCAGTTGCTAACAACAAAGTTTTTAAAACACAAAAAAATGTAAGCGTACGAATTTACAGATATTTAATAAAAACGTAATTTGCCACATAATATACGAAAACAGTAATTTTACTATTACTCAACATATAGGTTTTGTTGGCATTATATTTTTGGAACAACACATTCCTATACATTTATTATAGAAAAAACTAGCCAAGGATAAGTTATTTGAAACCTACCCAAAGTCCTTAACTACAGAGATTGTTTAGAAAAAGGGTAATTTTCGAAGAGAATTGAAGAAATTACCTGATGCTGTGCTGAAACGAATTTAATTACAATTCTACACAAACATTAAAGAAGAATTTGTCTGTTTAGAGACGAAACATGGTTGTTCAAAATGGTACTGTAAGTCGGTCATAACAAAACAAATTTTTAAAAAACTCTAAAAACACCAAAGCTTGATGGAAATTGTACGAACTGCTATTTTGTGGTTTTAGATACATAGTTTTGCATGTTGGTAGTTAATAGAAATGATTTTATAAATGGTGTCGAACAACTGTCATAATCTACAAAAAAAAAAATACCACAATAAAAATGAATCCACATAAAAAAATTTTTGCAGGAACAATCGGTAATTGTAATGGACAATGCTTCATATCCCAATACACTTACTACAAAAATTCCTAGTAGTTCGTGGAACAAAAACACCAACGGTTAAAAAATCAAAACATTAAAGTTAAACGTAATTTACTAAAATCTGAACTCCTTGGAAAAGTTACTTTGTTAAGTTATAAATTTATTATTTAACAAATTTAAGAATATACCTCCAACAGTAATGAGTTTGCAAAAAAATATGATGAAATGTATTGAATTGCCATCTTATTATTGTATGTTTAATTCAATTTAACTTATATGGAGCATTTCAAAAACTTAACACAACGAAGATACAAGAAGAGATGGTAAAAGCAGCGAAATTTGCAATAATAAGTTGAGAGAAGCATTGGCAATGTAACCCCAATAGTATAAAGAGCCACTTTTCCACATACAAAAAGTCCTTTGCAGAAAATAATTTGATGGTTTTAATGACTGGAAGTCGGTTAATAATGTAAAGACGGTAAGTGCGGGAGTCACGCTGACTTATCTTTATGATTTGCTGAGTATTTAAAAATTTACTGTAGTCATGAAAAGCTTGTAAATTGAACATAATATTTTATTTCTTGATTATAGTCTAGAAAATACTTCAGTGCAACATTATGGTTTAAATGTTCCATGGTAAAATCTATGTTACTGGTGCATGAAAACATAGACATATGAGCTTTGGAAAAATAGAAGCATTAAAAATCAATCACTAAGCTACAAACTACGCAAGCCAAAAATTGACGAGAGACTAAACTAAACTAAATTGTTTTATAGAAGAGGCTACAGACAATGGTAAGTGAACTGTTGAGAGTTTTAACTCTCATCATATTTGTGTTTTTAAAGTTTTTATCATAGTAGGAGTAGCAAGGGGTTGTAGAAGAGAAGAATATAATGACATGACTCGTTGAGATCTAAAAGAAACTGGGTCTCAAAGGGTGATTGTCTTGCCTAAAAACAAAACCAAAAGATTATTTCAGTGATGCATGATAGTGATGGAATAATTTTTTTGGATTATTTCAAACATAATATATAAATTTGCGATCATCAATTATTTTTGAAATATAGAAATAGTCGATATATTAACCAAATACACTTCTCCACAAAACTAACGCCCCACCAAAAAGTAAATCAAATTTTAAAGTAAATTTTGTCAAAATCGGTTGTTCGATTATCTTAAGTTATCTCTATTTATACGTGTCCATATTACACGAGGTTAGACACACATTTTACTCTTCCAGAATGTTGGTGCACTAACTGTATTTTAATAGAAAACTATTTTATAAATACCTGGTGTTGCAGTCAGAGCGTGTTTTCACAAAATTTATAACAACTTGTAGGTTTGTACAGTTAGGGCCTCCGCACACGAGTTGACTGGCGCTCGACTCGAACACGATGACTTTGCGTCTCAAACGTCAGTCGTCTCGCTGTCGTATCGATACTGTTTGTATCGTTGACAATTTGAATATCAGTAGTTCTAGAGCATTTTCAAACGTTTTTGGAAACCAATGCTATAAAATTTGTTTTTTGTCTTTCTTTTCATCCGTCAGTACAGATACCAAAATATCACAGCATCCTCCTCATCACCTGAACTACTCATTGTGGCGTCTTTTTTTAATTTTTATTTGGTTTAGGAGACGTGAACACTGAACAGACTGATAAATATAGACCCGCGTGAGGATATGCGCGATTTGAATCGCACGGTTAGATCGTGATACGCGTCTCGCTTTAAGTTTCAGATGCAGCCGCTTCGAGTACCAAACGACTCATGGTCGTAAAATCACACTATAGCCCTATCATTTCTTAACATTTTGTCTTTCTATTTACTTTATTATCTTTCTTATTACTTGAGATACACCTTTGCCAACATACCATGGTATTTTTTTGATTTTAAATTAGCATTATAAACACTAAATTAAGTAGCTATTTATTGTATTGTTACTGTTAGTCCTTAAGGTTCGTTTACATCTGAGATTTATTGCATGATATTTATGTCAGACAGAAATCGGAAATAATGTTTAAACATTGGCGAGACACTGATACATTTACGTCAGATACAAATTCGATGACTGCTTACGTTTACATATATCACTGACATAAATATCACGCATAAATGTCAGATGTAAACGTACCTTTAGATCTGTATCTTGCAAATTCATTTATTGATCAAATGCAACGTGAAGCGAGAAATCTTACTCTCAAAGAATGTGCTCAAACAAAGAAGGTTGGAGTTAGTGAAGAAATGCTGAACGATTTCATATAACGCACTCAACCGCTTCACGTTTCATACAAAGATTACAGAGACAGAACAGAGAGCAGACCGGGACAAGGAAGAAATCGCATAACTACTCTAATTTTTAAGAGTTGCTGCAGTAAGACATAACGTTTTGTAACAGCTCGGACCCTTCAAAATCAGATTTGAGATGCTGATGGCTTACAAGTTTGTACAGAAACTGTTCGTCTGCGACTAAGGAAAGACGATTTGAGACCTAGAGTTGCTGTTCGAGAAAATTGCCAGAAAACATCGTAACTGGTTAGAGACTGATTGGCAACATGTGTTATTTACAAATGAGTCCCGATTTTGTTTGTACAACAATGACAGGCGTATGCGTGTATATCGGCGCCCTAACGAACGGATGCTCAAAGTAATTTCTCACATACAACATTATTTGGAGGAGGATCTTTGATGGTCTAGGAAGGCATTTTATTGCCTGCCCGCACAGAACTTGTGATCATAAATGGAAACCTTACAGCTAAAAGGTACATATTAGAGGTTTTAGACCAACATGTAATGCCATATGCGCCATATATAAATAAAACAAGAGTTTTGTTGATGTAAGATAATGCCACACGTTGCTTGAGTTGTGAGAAATTATCTAGAGAAAGTTGGTATCGATATTACGGAATGGTCAGCTTGGAGCCAGAATTTAAATCTCTTGAGAGGAGATTAAGAAAAGAATCTAGCTTGAACACTTTGAAAGACGTAAGCAGAGACTGATTCATAGGTGGGAAGAACTGGAACAAAATGACATAAGACATGACTTATTGAAAGTATGGGTCGTCGTTGCCAAGAAGTTATTCGCACCAGAGGAGAAAATATTTGCTACTGACAGTTTTATTTAACTTGTTTATTTGCATTTTGTTTTGCTTTTCATTGTTAAATTATTTATTTTCAATAAAATCAGGTTATGCTATAAAAAAATGTTGTATCTCATGAAGATAATAATTTTGTGGGAAAGTGTAGTTACATTCGAAGAAATGCAGCAAAATTGCAGCAAAATCATGAAAAGAGTGGAAGAGTAGCAACATTGCAGAAAGATACTTATAGTAAAGTAATCTATTGAAGTAAAATAAAAATTGCTAGAATGATACAAGGTAGTGAGAGCTTTGTTAATGTTTTTGTGTAAATTAGCGGAAAAAACATCACAATTAATGCAATTTCTTATGGAAAAAATGAATGTAAGAAACAATAATAAACACTCAGTATTAATTTAGTGACCACACAAATTCTACAATCACTTTTAATGAAAATAATATATGTTAAGTAATTATTTCCTCCTTAATATAACTAATGATTGGTAATTGGACTTCTTCTAAAAGATGGTCCGTCACAAAGAAGATACGGACACCACAACAATGAGTTGAAGACGTCATTCTATGTATGTTCGTCTGGACAGTTTTGTGTTTTATATACATATATATTTATTATTCATCTTACATGTTAATTTATTTATGTTATGACGTCTTCAACTCATTGTTGTAGTGTCCGTATCTTTTATGTAAGGGTCCATCTGCTGTTTAGAAGGTGCACTTAGCACACGAAACGTTGCCGAAATAAACAATTGTTTGGCCGATTCTGTAGATGTTAGGAAATAATTTGAAAATAAATACCAGTAAGGCTAATGAATTAATTATTAAATATGAAGGCCAGTCTAGCAATGGATCTCAGAGGAGTGCAGTTTAGGTATTCGCTGAGCCAAATCAAATTATTAAATTACCAACAATTAATTTACCAGAATTTAGGGGCAAATATCATGCATTGATGAATTTTTATGACATTTTTAATTCGCTTATTAATTCTAATAAAACATTAAATAATGTTCCACGATTTTATTAAACCAACAGAAAAACACCAAAACTGCACCAAAAACTTGACTCGGACACGTGTTTCAACAGCTAAGCTGTTATCATCAGCGATACCGATACTAAAAATAAAAACAACGGGAAGCTTATATATACTATCTGCTTATCACGCATCGTTAAACTTAATTGATTCTTAGATAAGCTTAAATAATTCCGAAAATCCTAATGGACCGTTATCATCATAATTCATAAGCAAATTTTGTTTTAAAAATTTCTAAACTTTCATAAGAATCAAGTTCGTTTTATTATCTACCCTCTTAATTAATTCAATGTCGCCTACTCTATGGCCATTTTCAAGCATATGCATGGCAACACTGGACCTATCTGTGCGATGATATTTGACATGAGCTACGTGCTCTTTAAAACAAGTTTTAATAGGTCTCTTGGTTTGCCCTATATATACTTGGTTACAGTCTTTACAATTAATTTTATATATTCCCGATTTATCACACATTTCTATTGGGTCTTTCGGATTGCCTAAAAGATTTTGCAAGTTGTTATTACTAGAAGTCACTGTTTGATAATTAAATTTTGAAAATATTTTTTGAAGACCTTTTGTGTATGTGGGATAATTTGGTAATTTGACATATTTCTTATCTATTTTGCTATTACTAGTTCCTAACGTTGTAATGTTTCTAATGTTTAACTTATGTTTATGTTTTCTAATTATGTTTGTGACAATTGATTCTTGAAAACCATTGTATGATGCAATCTGCTTAATATTTCGCAGTTCTTTATCAAAGTTTTGTTTTGACAATGGGAAATGTAATAATCGGTGAATCAAAAGTTGAAAGATGCAAGTTTATGTTGCATACTATGGTTGGAATCATTTGTTATAAACCTCATAGTGTTAGTGTCTTTACGATAAATATCTATATCTAGTTTGTTGCCATTTCTTGTCACTAAAGTGTCTAAGAAAGGTAACTTAAGGTTTGTTTCTGTTCTCAACTCAAATTTTGAATTTAAAATTTCTACAAATTGCTGAGGGCTGTAAACTTTAGTGTCGATGACTGCAAAAACGTCATCTACATATCTACACCAAATTCTAGGAAAATAATCTAATTTATTTTTTATATCAGTTTCAAATTTACCCATGAACAGGTTAGCCATAAACGGAGATAAGCTGTTACCCATTGTTGTACCATAATTTTGTTGATAAATATTATTGTTAATTTGAAAGTAGGTTTGACTCATACATAATCTTGCTAATTTAATAAAATTATCTACTTCTGAATTGTCTAAATGATTTTGGTGTAACATATCTTTCAAATAATCTAAAGTGATATCTATCGGAACGCTTGGAAACAATGAACAGACATCGAATGAAACTAAAACTTCGTTCTCAGTCAGCTCAATGTTTTTAATTTTTTCAATAAAATCGTATGAATTTTGAACACTGAAATTTGATTGTTGATATTCAAAACTGTTGAATTTATTTGACAACCATTTAGATATCAGATAAGTAGGAGCATTAATACCTGAAACAATGGGACGCATTGCTTTTCCGGTTTATGTATCTTAGGTAAACAATACATTCTAGGAAGAACCGGGTTAGATACCGTTAGTCTAAACCTAAGTTGTTTTGGTATAATATTTTCACATTCTAATAAGACTCTACGGGTATCAGCAATCATTTTGGGAAGAGGATTTTTAGATATTAATGAATAGGGCCTTCATTAAGCATCACCTGAACTGACTCAAAATAATCCTCTTTGTCCAAAATAACTACTTTATTGCCTTTATCTGCTTTGAGATAACAACAATTTTTCTCTTTAAGATTTTTAACAATGTTTATTTCTCTCGCGTTAAATTTAAATTTTGGTAACTGCTGAATATTATCTGAAATTTGAATTTTACAGGCATTCCTAATGAATTTTTTAGAATTATCGTCTAAAAGTTTGATCGAACTTTCAATTCCTACAATAATCTTATCTATGGGCGCTTTGTTAAATTTGAGGTTATAATTCAAGCCTTTATTCAACAAAGTTAATTCGTCATTGTTAAAAATCTCCGAGGATTTGTTTACCACTATGTTAGATTTTTTTTTTTTTAGATTTTTATTATTTGAAGTCGTCTCTTAAAGGAAAAGCAGCATATTTATTAAATTCTTTAGAAGTTTCTAATTCAAATTATGATGTAGCGTGGCAGTTATTGAAGGACCGGTACGAAAATAAAAATTAATCATTAATACGCACCGTAAAGAAATATTTAATGTTCCAAAATTGATCAGGGAATCTCATTCAGAGTTAAGGACTTTGGTAGATAATGTCAATAAGCACTTGAGGGCGCTCAATAATTTAGGATTACCCACCGATGGTTGGGACGTACTTTTGATTTATATTATTTCAAGTAAATTAGATCACAGAACCAAACAACTATGAAAAGAACAATCAATTAAAAACAAAAATTTGCCAACAACCCAAGAATTTATTAATTTTGTTAACAATTTTCAATGTCACCACTTCTAAAACTTACGGGCACCTTACACTATCAATATTATTGTACAATATATTGAAAAAAAATTTTGTGCAATAATATTGACTGTTTCAGGATAAATATTGGCAATATAAGTGGGTTGTTCAATATATTGAAGGCGTTCAATATTTTTCAAAACAGTTTGATATTTATTGAAGACCCGTCAATATATTGCACCATGTTACATATTTGGAGAAACGTGTGAGGTGATATATTGACATATTGCGCAATATTTCATCAGTCTGTTCATGTACTTGCACCTGACTTGACGTGCTTTTGTTCTTGTGTGCCCCGGAGATTATCACAATGAGTGACCAAGTAAAGAAAAGTAAAAGGAAGGTGAACACGACTTTTGCTGCACTGCATTGAGGTATAAAATGAACTTGTTGTTTTTACGGAACGGTGAAATGACACAACTCTGCTGTTGTAGGTTTATAGGTCACTGCCAGCCCTATGGAAAGTGAAGTCGGATGACTACAAGGATCGGGACAAAAGGCCCAGTCGTGGACTACGTTATTAGAGGTATACAGCGAAAGGTACCCCAATGCAACGGCGGATGATGTCAAAAAAAAGTTCAATTCAATGCGCACTAACTTTAGAACGGAGCTGAAGAAAGTAATAAAAAGCAAGAAATCAGGAGCAGGAAGTGATAGTGTGTATGTGTCGACAAAATGGTTCTACAACTCCTTTGCACAATTCCTGACAGACCAAGAAATCCCGGCTTCTTCTATAAATACTATGGGGGAAGAAAATGAGGTAATTTAAAGTTTTTTTTTGCTTAAATTCTCTTTTATTATGAAATGATAAACACGTGTACAATATAAAAACGGTAATAGTAATAACTATAGACATAGATAAGTAATGCGCAAAATGATGGAATAAATGACAGTTTTTTTAAGCAATAGCAATTGCTGTATCCTGCCAATCAACAGCACCGGTCCCATTGAAATACTCAGTGAACGTATCTCTAATAGATTTTGCAATAATTGACGGATTCCTATTAGCACTACTATTTTGGAGAATTTTTCGGATATCTTCTGGCCTCCAAGACCCAGCGACAGTTTCACCAGTCTCTACAATGTCATAATCTACGGAATCCCTAGGCATGTATACGTTTCCTTGATTTTTCGTAAGTAATTATGTAAATAACAACAAGTCAAAACAATTTTCCTTACTTTATTTGGCGAGAGTTGAATCGGTGCACGAAAAATTCTAAATCTTGAAGACATTATTCCGAATACATTTTCTGAAATTCGCCGAGCCCTGCTGCACCGGTAGTTGAATATTCGCTTCTCACGAGTAAGGCTAGCTCCAGGGTAGGGCTTCATAATAGTAGAAGATAGCGGAAACGCGTCATCACCGACGAAAACATATGGTACTTTGTTAAAACAATTAGGCAATTCTTTCTCATCAGGAAGGCAAAGGCTGCCTTCCAGTAATTTTTCTCCAAAGCGTGTATCCCAACACACCACCATCAGAAACACGCCCGTTTATGCCACAGTCGGCCATTATGAATTCGTAATTGGCATTTACTACTGCTAGCAGTACTACACTAAACGTTCCTTTATAGTTATAATAAAATGAACCAGTGTTAGGGGTTTTGTGATTTCTACGTGTTTTCCGTCCATTGCCCCTACGCAATGTGGAAAATTCCAACGTTCGTTGAACTGTTTTTCCACATTTTCCATTCGGCGCAATTTGTAGGAAACTGAAACAAAATAATTACTTATACAGTTTGGCTATCATATTTTAATATTTAATTAATATTTTTAACTTTTCTCTAAGAGTTCTCTAAGAGTAGATGAAATTGTTGCAGGATTCTTTAACTGATGCTGATTCTGTATCAGGTACTGCAGAGGAAACTGGGCATTCTAATCAGGAGGAGACGCCAACAGCACAGGCCCAACAACTTCCTGAACAAATCTCCCAGGATGCCTCGACTGGCCCACAGCAACAGCCTGCGATAATACCACAAAACAGGAAAAGAAAGACTGATTGTGTTCCCCAGAACAAAGCTGATGATCTTATTGAGCTTGTATACTCACGACTTCGAAAGCCTGTCTCCGACTTGGACAACAATCATATAGCTCTGACTTGGGCACATGAGCTTAATAAAATGGAGCCCCGCCAACAGGTTTATGCCAAAAAATTCATAAGCGATATTATATTCGAAGGGCAAATGGGTACACTTCACCGCAATTCAGTGACCATAAATCAGCCAGCATCCACTCCTTTTTCTTACACTTCCTTCTCGCATTCATCCAACGATCAGAGCCGTAGTTCTTCCCAACCTCCTACACCGTACAATCCTTTCCCGAATGCATCTCACAGTCAACAACAACCTCCCCACAGCTCGCAACTACCCCACAGTGCTACTAATCAGCCGCCAGCGCCAGTTGATTTGGAATTTAACCAAGAAGACAGGGATTCAGGGTTAGTTTACGAGGACTCAAGGCATGCCTACTTTCAGAATTTAATTTAAAATTTATTTTCGAAAATATGTAGCAATTAAATTAAGATTTTGTAATAATAATATATTTTAGTATGGTTAAAAATAGTTTAGTTACTTTCAATAAATTACTCTTACTTTACTTAGTATTTTTGTTTCCTTACCTTTATGTAATCTTTCAAGCATAAGCAGATGGCCTCGCAAGTTTCCATAACTATTTTACTAATGGTGGTTGGAGCAATGAACGAAGAAAATTTAAGGTCCTCAAAGCTGTTCCCAGTTGCCAGGAAGCGCAAAGTGAGACTTAGACGCTCGGTTGGAGAAATGGCTGTCCTCATTGGTGTATCCTGCTTTTTAATTAGTGGAGAAACCACTCCCAATAGTTGATTGAATATCTCTTTACTCATTCTTAAGAAATTTTGGTAATCTGTCGGCTCCAAACTGAGTTCACGAAGCAGGTTTCTGTGACCATGAGTCGGTCGCTTCTTTAACCAATTTTTACCCAAACTCTCTTCTTCCTCCTCTTCTTCAGCTTCGCCAACCTACTTAAAGCTGCGCATAGCGCTACAAATATGCCAGCAAATTCAGGATCCCCAACGGGTGATAGAATAGATGCCACTATGGCGGAGCATAAAACAACACGCTGTGCGTACATCACAGTTTGGAAGCCAAGCGAATACTGAAATATTGCGCAAAGAATTTTGACATGTAAGGGCTCCACGAGCAATTAATATTTCTGTAGCATATTGCACAATATATATTGAGTGATAAATATTGTGCAATAATATTGATAGTGTAAGGTGCCCATTAGTGTTTAAAGCAGATGGGACACCATAAAAAGATTTAAACTTTGTCTAAAATCACTTTAATTTTCAATGTACAGCTCCAAATTGTAAATATTGCAATTTAGATCATAATACCCTGATCCATGAACATAACAATGAAGCAGGTAGAAATTTGTTGAAAGGACAGGAGAACAAAAATATTCGAGACAAAGGTGGTGATTACGTTCAATGCCGTGCACTATTGGATTCAGGCTCACAATCAAATTTTATAACGGAAACATTATTTAAAAAACTAAATTTAGATTGTGTGAAAGTTAACAGTTCAATTTCAGGAATAAGTCAATCGCTGATGCATTTAAAATATCAGACAAAAACCATGATCCAATCAAACTACAACCGCATTCAATACAACTTGTCGTTATTAGTAATTAAAGATATTACCGATAATACTCCGAAACGCGATGTAGATTTAGAAATTCTTTAAATTCCCGATAGCAGGTTATTAGCAGATCCGAATATTTATTTGTCAAGGAGTATCGATGTCTTGTTAGGAGCGGAACTCTTTTGGAGATTATTATCTGTAGGACAAATACAAACAAATAAAAATGTAACTTTACAAAAAGTAAGTTGGGTTGGCTAGTTAGGGGATCATTGACTGGATTAGAGAACAGCAATTGGAGAAATTTTGAATTATTGAGGAAAGTGAAGAAAAGAAAAATTTTAGCGAAAATGAACTTTATTGCGACATGCATTTTAAAAAGTATTTTAAATATGATGATTCTGGTAGATGTGTTACTTATGCGGGATGAAACTATTAGTTTTGAAAGCAACTTAGATATCGCGATAAAAATATTTAACCAATTAGAGAGAAGATTAATTAGGGACTTTGAATTTAAGCGATTGTACGTAGATTTCATGAAGGAAGATGAATCTCTTGGGCATATGTATAAGATTGATCCTACAAAACAAATGAAAAACATATATTATTTACCTCACCATGGCGTATTAAAACAATCCAGCTCGACAACAAAATTAAGAGTCGTATTTGACGCGTCGGCCAAGACAAAGTTAGGATATTGGCTTAACGATAAATTAATGGTAGGTCCATTCTTAATTAGAGACGGAAAGTTACGTAACTGGAAAATTATTAAAGCTTATTTATGTGTTTTCGTATGTTTTGCGAGTAAGGCGATACATTTAGTGGTGGCAAGCGACTATCCACGAACGCTTTCAAAAGATTCATTGCTAGACGGAAAATTTGTAAAACGATTTATTCAGACAATGGCACAAATTTTGTAGGTGCCAACAAAGAGTTAAAAAACGTTATCAAACTATTATCAGATACCCAATTTGAAATTTTTTTCAAAACAAATACAATAGAGCGGAAATTTATTCCGGCGAGGTCTCTACATTTTGGAGAATTATATGAGGCAGCAGTCAAATGTGCTAAAACAAAAATGAAAAAAATTATAATTGCTCAACCGTTAACATTTGAACAGTTAATAACATTTTTTGCACAAATCGAATCCGTCCAAAACTCCAGACCTTTATACCCGCTTTCAGAGGATCCTCATGATCTAACCGCTTTGATCCCTGGACATTTTTTAATTGGTCAACCAATGACGCAATTACCTCAAGACGATAAAACCGAAACGCCGACTAACCCATTAAATCATTTTAAATTAATTACTCAAATGTATCAACATTTCTAGCATCGGTGGAAGACGGAGTATGTGAACACATTACAGGAACGTGGCAAATGGAAAAGAACAAACAACGTTAATAATAAAAATTGGCAAGCTAGTGCTCCTAAAGGACGAATTGAAGCCTCCCATGTTGTGGCCGTTAGGCAGAATTGTTGAACTGCATCTAGGTAGTGATGGTGTAGCGTGAATAGCGACTATAAAAACCTGCGGCGAGCAGTAGTGAAATTAAGGCCGTTACCTGTAAGCTAGCTAGATTGAAATTTATCAAATAATTAGTGTTAGTTAAGTTAAAAAATTAATTAAGGCCTCAAAAGTAACAGTAGATCACAACATTGTGAACTTCGTGGTTTTTTGTATCGTAATCGTTGATTATACATTTTGCATTTATTTGTATGTTGGAAATTGCTCCGACTTTGCAATTGGTCCTTCGAGGAATTAAGATTATTGCGAACAACAACAAACATTCACCTTTAACATCAGAATTTAGGAAATTTACAAAACAAAATAATTTGCGTTAGAAACAACAATCTTTAACATGATTAATTTATACTATTGTAAAATTGTTATGTTGATGAAATCAATATGTTCATGTGCATATTTAGCAACTCTGCTTTAATAAAATGCATTGGAAAACTACTAGTCCGTTTTTACTGTTGTTTTGTAATCGTTTTATTTAAGATACCTATAAGATCACTCAGTTAATATATAACCATACCTCTAGATAAAGGTTGAGTGACTTGTTATGTTATGGTTACTTCTTGAAATTATCGGTTCACATTAAGTATTTTGAAGAAATTAGAAACGATGGAGAAAAATAAAAATAATAATACGGTTGAAATTAAAGTTCCAACATTTAACATTTGTATGTGCACTTTTGCACAATGTCAACCTTTAACGTGGCTTAATCAAAATGTGCGTTAGAAACCATAATCACTGAAATTATTGAAGTCATTATTACGTTTTGCAATAAACGAAATGATAAATTAAAACATGTTGTCGTCATTTCTGTAACATTTATTTATAGATTTGCTGAATCTGATTAAATTTTAGTTATTCTTTTTATAGTTTTGAATAAACTTTTGTTTCTCAACCTTTTTTCTACGTATCCAACTAATCTTAAAATGTTTCCACTCATTGACGTAAAAGAATCACACTTCGTTATGAAATTTACTATTGAAATTGTATTTTGAATGTCAAATTAATACCTGTTACCTTCGTAAAAGAATGATTAGGAATATATATATAGTTAGGTAACTGTTTTTTTTTCTGAATCATACAAACTCAAAATAATTAACCAGTTTTTTTTGTAATTAGAGCTAAATTTATGTTGTTACTCAATATTCATGTTGGGGCAGTTGGGGTCGATTTCATCAGCGTAACAACAGTTTTACAGTGACGTATTGGAGGCTGGATTTAACTGGACGCGTGTGGTACTCGGATCGCAAGTGGAAAAAACCTTTTGCTATTACACTGCATAATCTTGTCTACAAATCTTCTTCATCATTATCTTATGCCAATTGAAAAAATATCATATTACTCTAAATTTTTTTTACTTAGGGTCTTGATGTAATCATTCATTATAAGTTTTATAATCAATTGTGTAATCATTACTAAACACACTATAGTTTTACGCACTTTACTTAGGACGTTTCCAGTATTACGCAAACAAGACCAACTAACAATAACACGTATATTTTACTATTTGTTCATACATATTTATGAGTAAACAAGTAAACACAAGTTCTAATCTTTATACGTATAAAAATATGTGGATACTAATGTTAGAAAACTGCCATAAATTTTTGTAAACCGTAGCTTTTTCACTAATAAACATCGGTTTTCCTTTAGAATTCTTAAGAATCTCAAGATGAGTCAAATTAATAAATATATTATATATTATCAATATGAACAACTGAGCATTCTGAGTTTAAGAGGCTTATAAAGCGACACTATGTTGATGAAATACGCATTTACGAATTACACATTTATTACACAATAAAAAAAATTTGTTTTCACAAGACGATTCTAATTATTGTTAAAATTGTAGTAAAGCCTAAAAAATTACGTGAATTTAATTTTGTTTTTTCGCTAAATAAGATTGTTAGGTTCCTCAAATAGTCTTCCCTACATTCTTAAAAGTTATATGGGATATATTTTCCACAAAATATATTGCCAGCCCCGGATTACCCATAAGGCCGATTAGGCCCATGCCTAGGGGCGCCGTCACATTAGGGAGCGCCAATAAATTAGGCGTTAATTATATATAGCAGCGCCGGCGCTACAGACCGTGCAACCCGTGCATTTGCAAGGGCCGGCAAATTTTGTGGGCGGCAAACAAACCGTAAATTTTCAGCCTTGTAATGTAGGCAAATATCATAAAAATATTGAACAAAAATAAAGAATAAAAAAGATACTGTCTTATATATAATAAAGAACAAAACTTTAAAATAAATTTTTTAATAATAAAATAATTATTATTTATTAAAAAAAAAAAAAATTTTTGACAACCGCAGTTGATATTGCAAGCACTTCAGAACTGCAAATTGGTAACAGTAGTGATTCTTTTAGGCCAATCATAATTTTTACAACTTTTTTATTTTACATACTGACCCAGACACCGCTCCTGACAAGAACAGTAAAAATGTAAACTTAGATCCAGCTTTTGGACTGAAGGTGATTTAGAACAGGTTACAAATATCGTAATAAAAACTTCTATTATCCAAGACCTCCATTCTCTAGATTTTAAGCAATCTGAAAGAGCATATGGTTTAAAAATTCGTACTGCCACAAAGTCGATGTTCTACTGTGAATTGATTAACGGGGAACGTTTTCGGCGGACTTGGCTTGTGTATTCAACACACTCTAAGTGCGTTTATTGCATACCCTACAAATTATTTAATCGAAATAAGTCGATCTCACTGGTCGTGGGTTTTAATGACTGGAAAAATGCTTAGAGAATCAAGGAGCATGAACTTTCGCATGACATGATATGTAGGTCTAGAGCATTAGGAAAAATCGACCATGAACTACACCAGTATGGAACTAGGGCGTTGTTGCAACAATTAAATTTTTAAGCAGTCGTGGACTGGCTTTTCGAGGTGATTGTGAAGTTTTCGGTGAAGCAAATAACGGAAATAATTTAGGTTGCCTTGAGTTAATTCCTGAATTTGATCCTTTTTTAAGGGATCATATAAAAAAAGACGGAAACCCTGGAAGAGGCAAAATTTCTTATTTGTCATCTACAATATGTGATGAGGTCATGACTATAATGGCCAAAAAGTGAGGAACCATATTACAGAGGAAACCAGGACCACAAAATACTATTCAATCAGCGTTGATTCTACCCCAGACGTGTCACATGTTGACCAACTAACATTTATTTAAGATTGTTTAATATTATTTAATTTTTTTTGTAAATTTTTTATTTTTTTTTTTTTAATTTGATAATAAGTCTTTTATTTTTTTTTTTTTTTTTTTTTTTTTTTTTTTTTTTTTTTTTTTTTTTTTTTTTTTTTTTTTAACACAAACCCTTAGCAACTTTTGTACCTTGTGCAGCGCACTCATTAGATTTAGTAGGAACATCCGCAGCCGATTGTTGTGAGAAGGCAACCTTGTTTTTCCGATTGGTTGAAAATATTTACAAGTTTTTTGCGGCTTCTACTAATAAATGGCAAATTATGTCCGAAAATTAAAAAAACCATTCAGTGGTGAAGAGATTGCCTTCAACGAGATGGTCTGCCCGAGCAGACTCTTGCAATGCTCTTCACTATTGGTTTCCTGTTTTTTGTAATATTATTAAATAAATTAATTAAATGCGAACTTAACAAAAACTTACCAATTTGAAATGATATCGAGAACTCTCCAGCTAAAAGACTTAAATTTCGAAGTCCTGTATTGTTGCAAGACTAGCGCTTCTCTGAAGTTAAAGAATAGCAAAAAGTATGGTCTAGAGTTGATGTTTTCAATAAACATCTTATTGATGACTCAACAATGGAAATCACGGATTATAATCAAAAAAATAAATTGGTCAAACGTAAATTGCGTAACTCTATGTTGTTTAAATGGGGTGCGATTTCTAATCCAAATTGTGACTGTGGAAACGAACCAGAGACATTTGCACATACTGTAGAGGGTTGTCAATTAACAAAGTTTAAAGGACGATTTGAAAACATTTATAACTAAACGGATGAAGCTCTATTATAGCTTACTAATTTGAAGGACATCTGAAGTTAAGAAACATGACGAACGGTCCATTATATGTCGTCATGCAATGACTGTGCCGTTATAGTTTATATTTCCATTTACCTTCTATAATGGTTACACACTTAGTCAAGGTTTTAATGGTTTTTCTAAACTTTAAAGCAGATTCTTTGCCATGACTAACCACTACACAATTGCACACGGTTTCGTTACCACATACTGGTTTATTCTGATCTTCTGGAGCACCATACATAACACTTATTACAATACAATAATGAAAATGTATCATAGGAATAAATATCTTTCTCTAGTCTCTAAACATGCCAAACTTTGTGAGGTTCTAAACTGTCACAGATCATTTGCACCATAAAGCACAAGCAAATCAACAACATTATGCAAGTGTTGTTCCATGATGCAAAATAAATATTATTATTATTAATAATTAGGGGTTGGTGTGGTTACTGTAATACGATTAGTGCAATAAAACCGTGGTTTCGTCAAAAGTGCTAGAAACGACTGAAGATATGAATGAATAATGTTATTTAAACTTGTCCTAAAATTTAATTCTTCAATTTAATGGTAGCTGCCACTTTAAAATTTAGTCAGACTTGGAGTTGTCGTTTATGGCCAAACCAAGTTTTCACGGCGTTATACGTGAATCATTCGATAAGTAGGGTGAAAATTATATCGCTACGTTTCTAAAAACAGATCTACAAATAATTGCATTGTTTAAGTGTGTTTTGTGCCACTATTCAGAACATCACAAAAAATGGAGAGATCGATACTAGCTATAAAACTTATCGACAAGATATGAAAAGACGAAATACGAAGAAGAACGAAAATACAAGATTTGAGCGCAGATAAAGTGGAAATTTGCGAGCCATGAGGCATGACCCAGAAATGACAGATGGATAAAGAGATTGTTAGAGTAGCGACCTCGCGCAAACAAAAGAAGCAAACTCGGGGAGCGACGATCTAAAAAGAATAGAAAGGAACTGGTTAAAACTGGCACAGATTGAGATTTTAAAAATATTTAGTGGAAGCATATGGCCAGCAGTGGACGAAAGAAGAAGCTATGTAAAGTTTTTGGTAACGATTTTTATTGAAGGTATCCTGCCTCGTGGTTTACAAGAGTGGTAGTTAATAAACCGCTAACTATGCACAGTGTATGGTTCAGATTGACTATTTATGTAAATTGTAAACATTTTGATTAGTATAAAAATTCCATTACATTAAAAAATTTTATTAATTTAAAAAATTTATAAATCTAAATATTTTCCTATACTCGATCGTAAACTAATTTTGCAGTTTATACGAGAAATAAGTAACAAAAAAACATGGAAATTTACATTAAACGTTGTATCGATAAAAATTATGAACACACTAATTTGTTTAAAGAAATAGGCTCAAAGTTTAATGTGGGCCCATAATTTTATTAATGAATCTTTCGCAGTTTATGACGTGTAATTGTTATCATTAAATTACTTACTTTCAACATTACAATATTTTTAAATCATTTGTTCAAACAATTATTCAGAAATTTACTTATTCTTATTGTGTGGTGCAATATAGATAATTCAAAATAAAAAATGTAATTATTATTGTAGTTGTCTTTGTGTTTCAATTAATCTATACAGCTGAGTTGAATACACTTAAATCTTATTTAACATTGAAGATTGTTTTAACATAAAAATGCATAACATAATTGACCTAGAAAATAAAATGTTGATATTTTGATTCTTTCAATAAGTACGATGTTTTACCCCAATCATGATCATAAGGATGTATCGAAGATAAAATCAGAGACAAAAGTGCAAGGAATTTTTATTCGGTGAATCTTTTAAGTAGGTAGTAGTAAGTAGTAATTCGTAAATTAGCGTTAACTATTAATTTAAGTATCTAAAATTATATAGGCCAATCATATTTAGTAGTTATGGAATTGTTTATAAAGAAAAAAATAAAAGTATGGAATATTTACGCTGTTTATTCAATGACTCATACAAGGTCTTTAAAAATAGCGTAATTGTACCTATACTAATATTACAGGCCAAGTGGAAAACGTTCCATTATACCCAACCGTGTAACAATAGTTATTTGTCCAACAAGTGAGGAAAGCGATTATTTTTCCCACTCAAGCTCAGTTGCCTCACTCACTACGCTCGTGAGGCATTAGAGTGAGACTGGAACTGAAAAAAGGTTTTTCTCATGTGTTAGACATAACATATTTTCCACGACATTTCCCAAAAAATCAATCTAATGAAAAAAGTAATATTGTAAACGTAAGTTATTGTTACAGAATTTTGTCACATTTTCGTACGTAAAAGCAAAAGTTGATAATAGGTGGGTCCCAATAGTCTCGCTACAGTATTCTGTAGTATCGGTGTGGTCACATTCTTACATTTTTTTAAAGAGGCATTTTTGTAACATGACATTATTTTCACGGTAGTGAGGAAAAACGAATTTTCTTCACTATTTGTAGAAGAGAAACGTCCGTTTTCTAAGTATGTCGTGGAAATTTTTTTTATTGTAGTGAAACGTTCTCTATTTCTGTCCATTCTATTTAAGACTTCGTCATGTGTGCAGTCCAAGGTATTTTTAATAATCTTCTGAAAAGCCACATTTCCAACGCGTCCAGTTTATTAAGCATGTTGATTGAACTTTAAGGGTGTACGTTTTGACTCCATATAATAGTACCGCGTAGACATAGCCCTTAGCAAAACGGTATTCTAGTTCTAGATTAAGGTTTTTATTGGTTAGTAGCTTTCTCGTGTTAAGAAATAATCTTCTTGCTTGTTCTATTCGGCTTGTTATTTCTAGGTCTGGGTTTAACTCATCAGTTATCCAGCATTTCAGATATTTAAACCTTTGAACTTGTTCAATAAGTTTTACTTATATTTGTGGGGGCCGTAATTGTTTTTCTTATAACCATTACTTTTGTTTTGTCAATGTTGATTTTTAACAATAATTGGTCGCCTTCTTGTGATATTCTATTCATCAGTCTTTGTAGTGCTTCTGGACAATCGGCTATTATGACTGTATCGTCGGCATAACGTAGATTATTGACAATTGGTCATTTATTTTAATACCATATCTCTGAGTCTTGCAAGATCCGGACAAAAATAATGTCCGAGTATATGTTAAAAAACAGGGGTGACAGCACGCATCGCTGTAATACGCAACATTTGATTAGGGTGTTTTTTGTATCGTCATTCCCAAATCTGACAAATGCAGTCTGTTGTTCATACAGAGTTTTGATGATATTTAAATCGTTTGAGTCAGGGACATTTTGTCGAATGGAACAACGCCGAATGGACACAACGTCAAAACAAATTATTGGACATATCGCTGAAACTGGACACAACGCCGAAATCAGTAATTGGACATACCGTCGAATGTAGACACAACGTTGAAAAACAAAAACTGACAGCAAAAAAAAGTTTGGTTTTGAAATTGTTATTATGAATGTAATTTTTTAAAGAAAGAAATTGTAATAACTGTAACTTACTAACTAACACCGTGCATCCCCGATAACATAAAAACAACTTAAATTTTTTTAATATATATTTTGTTCGCCGCAGTTTCCTACGGACCCTTGCTTATAAGAAGATGATTCGAAAAGAAAATCTCTACTTCAGTATAATTGCGACGTTTCGCATTGAAGAGTCAATGCTTCTTCGGGCAGTGCTGAAATAAATGAGTTTTTTAAGAAGGTGTTAATTGGGACTAATAAAACGTCGGCACTTTTCATTAATTGATTGTATGAAATATTTAAACATTTAAAAATTGTTCGTTTTACCATGAAAGGACTTTTAGTAACTTTTTTTCTTTTCGAATCACCTTCCTATAATAAAAGGTCCGTAGGTAACTACGGCGAAAAAAATAAATACTATTAACAAATACAAAGGAAGACCATTTTACTAAATTAAATTTTTTATTAAATTGGATCTTCTTGCCAAGAAAATAAAAAATTCTAATAAAATAAATATAGCGCTAAAAGTTGTTTACGCTTCTGTCACTTAACCCTTTGTTCTTTGTTTACGTTCTTTGGTATTGTTTGTTGTACTGAAAGTGCAAGTGAAGATTATTTTATTTGTGAGTAAATCACTGAGTACCCGTGCTTTGATTATTGTTGAAATTGAGATGTGATGCACAATGTCATACACTTAAGTCAAACGTAGAAACTTAACATGAATAATATACTAGTTTGCAACTTAAATTATAAAGTATTCTTATTAGCGATGTTAGCAGCTTAAATTATGAAGCAGCCCTACTAACTGCACGGGGTTTTGAGGTGGTTTTCAAGTGTGTATAATAGAGTATATATTTACAAAAAAATGGTGTCAAGCTTGGGGACGAGCTATGTCAGGAATGACCAAATGTTACACTTTGGTAAATTAAATGAAATGTTAAGTTGAAAATAAAATAATTCAAAAAGCAGGCTGATAAATAAATTAATATAAAAGTTTCAAAATAAATATATGTTGTGTATAAATTAAAGGTTAGACAGTGAAATGGTTTTGGGACTCTTGTGTAATTTAAAAAGGCTTGCATAGTGTATGCCGGATGCTCTAGTATCAGTTGTTTTGAAGCACCTGCAGGCTAAACGACGGATGTGCATTATTGAGATGAGCTTGCAGGCCACATGTTGGATGCTCTAGTCTCAGTTAGTAGAAGCGCTTGCAGGTCATGACCGGATGTGCTGGTTACCATGATCATGGATAAGTAGATAAATATATAAGGATAAGTCAAGAGGATTAAACAAGTATTAGGTTAATAAATTAGGCAATTAGGTTGGTGATGCAAAAGCGAGAGGAGGGGAGTGTAGAAGCAAAATGAGCTTATACCTCCGGCAAAGACGTATTTCTAAGTAACAGTAGGCGGTAATCTTGTTGTTCTTGTTCCATGTCTCAACTCCCGAAAAGATTTTGGAGTTTGGAAGTTACCCAGTTGTGTCCCAAATAGATGAGCAAAGCACCTTTACTGTTTATATTTGATTGCATCCTGGTCATTAAAAGTTGTCCTTTGAGAAGCATAAATAAATAAATTGACTTAAAAAAATAAAGTTTTACACTATCATAAACTAACGTAACCTAATAGTGAAACTTAAGTATCCTAAACTAACTGGACCTACAATATGGGTAACTTCGAACACGAATTCAGAAGTTTCAAAATCATGGGCTTCCTGCGTAAGAAAACTATGACACTTAGTATTGTTAAAATTTGTTGTCGTAGGAAGGGGAGTTGATTAAACCTCATGGGGACTGGAGCAGCAATGCAGTTGCAAAAATTTTTTTTAAGATTCTCTAGGTGCTATAATAGAATTGGTAGTCAATTAGTAAATAAACCAGCTTTTCCTTGCCACAACAGCAAGTTTATTTCCTTCAATGATGTTCAAAATTTTCAATGCTTTTCACAAACATTCGTCAAATTTAAGGTAGTTCTTCTTCCGGTGGAAATCTACAAATGAAATTAAATGATGTGAGTTTAACCAATACTAACTTACAAAATCGAGTTCTTACTGTGAATTTTAATTTTAAATGGCACACTAAAATATCAAGTAACACAGGGCATTGTCAGGTGCCACTCTCCATTCTGATGCTGGAGGTAGCATGACAAATTTGATAAAACTGGAAGGGTGGCAGAGTCAATCAGTAGCAAGGCAATATGTATATGACAGTCACTGTCACTGTCACAAACCAATGCTTGTTCGTAGCTGGTGAGCGTACCTATAGAGAAGTGATCACAGTTTCAATCGTGGAAAACCATAATACAAGCACAAAACAAGTCAATGGATGTGAAAATCTATGTGTCAAGCTAGTGTAGGCTTCTCTAGCCAGTTCTAAAATAGTACTTTCAATTTCAAAGAATAGTACTTATTTATATGTTTTCTGTTTGGTTGATAATAAACAAAGTAGTTTTCTGTTTTTTCTACTTTTGTAGTCTTTACTTTCCCATGCATTTTATTTTTGTTCAGATTGAGTGCTCTTATAGAAATAATTCCCTACGGCTTTAAAAAAATAAAGCCCGTCGCTTTCTAAAATTTTGGTTGCCATGTTGGAGAGTATTGTTTGCTAGTTAATGTGTCATGATTCAGGATAATTATGATTAAATAATTATCAAGTAGGTATGATATAAGCGAAAATATCATTTTAATCTATGACAGGAGAGACTTATGTTGCTACTTTAGTCCCTGAAATGCATAAAAGTGATTTCAGTATTTTTTTAAAGCATGTGTGTGTTACTGAACTTTTGGATAAGTTTATCTTTGCCTTGTCGCACTTACTTATCTCTTGACGATTTTTAGCACCTCTTCCATACTTACAATATTCGTTACTTTAGAGTAAAGTACGCGTTTGTAGGTCATGTAGGATGTATAGATTATTTGTCAATATTTTTAAATTTTCATATTTATCTCAACATTTTTTTCCAAACAAAGTTCAAGAAACACTTTGCAAAAGCGTGAAATGTGTACAATAATGTTTACTTTAAAATTATAAAAGTTATGTGGGCTAAGCTAAAATACAAGTGAATTTTGAGCCGGTCTAATCTAGAATTATCGAAGCAATTGATTTAGTATTAGAGCCATATTGTGGAAAATTTCCGACCTACCATTTATTGAATAATTCTTTAAATACATCACTATTTCGAGGTGCAATAAGTACACTACAGATGTAATAAAAATATTGTTGAGTCAAGTAAGTCTTTTTGTAAATAATATTGATACCCCGTAAGTACAATTAAATAAACTAAAAATCAGCAAAACTTAGTACCGAGAGATCTAAGTCCCTACATAACCAATGATTTGCCCTATTTTTATCAACAAACTAGTATCGTTTGGACATGATACCACTTCAATGTAAACAGAATGATGTTTTATAATGCACAAGCACATCGACTTAATTGTAACGCGTGATTCAAACAGCTTAGCTTGTACATTTGTCAATGCTGACAGATTTAATTTCAACACATCCAGTTTTATGCATCTAGATTCAACTAAATCACACATTTTACGTACTTTTAGAAGCTTCTCCTGTTGCAGACTCTTGGTAAACATATTTACCACGTTATGATAAGATCGCAAACAATTTGCACATACGACATTTTCTTTTCCATAACATAACTATAAAAGTAGGTGATTTAACTATCATTAATGTCTACAAAACTTCTAGTCACTCTCTGGCCAGCCAACCAGCTTCCACCGGTTACCCATCCAATCTTAATAACAGGCGATTTTAACAGCCACTATACTGATTGGAAGTACAAGAAAAACGACTCAAATGGACTCAAGATTGTGGAATGGGCTGAGACGCAGAACATGCACTTAATCTATAGCCATAAAGACACTGCCACTTTCCAATGTCAAATGTTTTATTTGTCTAATCACATATAAGGATGTAGGACACGTCAATAGATATAGTATAATAGTAAAATAACACATATAAATACAAATAAAATATATATCGTCATTCACTAAATTAAATAGCATCTCATAGGCAACATTAATACTATGACATCCATATGACTAACATCTGCAACATTACACTATCGTATCATTCATATATTCGCTGCGCTTATAGAAAGCTTTCTTTGGTAAAATAGTTTTCATTCTTTTTTTTAAATTGTTGGAAGCGTAGTGATTTAATACTAACATCTAATTTGTTGTAAAGTCTTATACCAGTATATAAAGTTGTATTTTCATATGCTGTCGTATTGTGCTGTGGAATTCTCAGCTGTTTAGTTCTACTATTATAACTACCATGTCCATTCGTAATGATGTATGACTTAACAAAACAGAGTATTCTATATATGAAAATATACGGTAATGTCAGAATCTTTTGATTTATGAATGTATTTCTGCATGTTGCCCTGTATGGAATATTAAAAATTAGCCAAATAATCTTTTTCTGAATTACAAATAGTCTATAAATGGTCTCATTCCTCCCCCAGATTATAAAGTTGTATGCCAGATGGGAGTATACCATCCCATAGTATGTGTTTATAAAACCAGTCAAAGATAAGTAGTCTTTGAGTTGCAATATCACATAATATGATTTGGATAGTTTTTTTATAACCAGCTCACAATAAGATCTCCATTTTAGCTGTCTGTCCATTTCTACTCCAAGAAACTTAGTAACCTGACTAAAACCTTCAAATTTGGGCTTCATAATAGCGTAAGTATTCTGGGTTAATGTTTGTCTTAAATAATTGACCATCACGGTTTTACAAGTGTTTAATATTAAGTTGTTTAAGCTCTCCTCCTCTAATTTTGCCAAGATTACTACAGAAACATCATCACAATACAACACTACAAATCCATGACTAAGGTGTTCTGGAAGATCATTTATGAATAGGAGAAATAGGAGTGGACCTAATACTGAAACCCTGTGGTACTCCCATTTCCATGTCAAAATGCTCCGTCTTTATGCCATTATATTTCACGGAAATTTTTCTATTTGATACATAAGATGAAAACCACTTGGATGCTATCCCACGTATACCAAAAGCTTCTAGTTTCTTAATTAAGAAATTTAAGTTAACCGTATCAAAAGCTTTTTTAAAATCAAAAAATAGCCCCACTTCAAAATATTCTTTATCACTAATTTCTTGAGTTTGTTCAAAACAAGCAGTTTCAACGCTTTTTTCTGTTCTAAAACCATGTTGACATGCAGTTATCAAATTCTATTTATTTAAAAATTTCATTAAATTTGCATATACTAATCTTTCAAAAACTTTTGTGATTGTATTCAAAATAGTTATAGATCTGTAATCATTTATGTCCGTAGATATTTTTCCTTTAGGAAGGGGATAATGTTTGCATGTTTGAACTCTTCTGGAAAGATTCCACACTCTATGGAACAATTGAAAATGTTTACCATTATCAGGCAGATGGAGCTCGGAGACAAACCCTGACCTTTGTTTTGTTTCCACTGACTCGAGAGCTAAGCCAATTCCTGTCAACCGTTGTATTGTTAAACACTTTCCGCACAGTCAGCACAGACCAATTTTTCTTGAGGTAGGCACACAGATTCCTGTGATCCTTACGTCTCAGCTGCCCCGATGAAATATCTCCAAAGCTGACTAATCTAGTTTTGCTAAAGACCTAGACTCTAACATACGGTTCATTCCTCCTCATCCTCGAAACTACCAAAAATTTGTCAATACTGTTATAAAGACCGCCAAAGATATATTCTTAGAAGTATTAGAAAACAATATATATCAAGATGAACCGAAGCGAGTGAGCGGCTGTATGAGAACTTCGTGGAGATTGGAAGAACTGAAGTCGTAGATGACCTCCTTTATAGTCTGGATGAAGCTAGAAGGACCAAATGGCGGAACACTACCGAAAAACTAAACTTTAGACACTCTAGTAGAAAAGCGTGGAGCCTATTAAAAAGCTGGGAGCTAGTTTACATGTCCCACAAACTAAGCCAAGCGTTACACCTGATCAAATTGCCAACAATATAGCGAAAAAGTCTAGAGCACCTGCCAATAAAGAACACTCACGTAAAATAAAGAAAGATCCTAAATTATTAAAGAAAGACGGCCGTGAACAACAAGATCTGTCAAAACCTTTCACAACTACAGAAACGATACGGGCACTACAAGAGTTAAAAAATGGCAAGGTTTCTGGTTTTGATAATTTACACCCCGAGTTCTTAACGCGCTGTGGACGGAAAACAACAGAATGGCAGACAATATTCTACTCCCATATCCTTCAGTCAAGAATTTTGCCAAAAAAATTCAAGAGGGCAAAGATCATTGCCATCCTCAAACCAGGAAAGCCTGACAATACACTGAAAGCTACAGACCAATCGCTCTCTTAAGTGTAGCGTACAAACTGTTTGAGCGTCTTCTCTACAACAGATTAAGTCCAATTATAATGGAATCTATACCTATTGATCAGGCTGGCTTCAGACCAAATCAAAACTGCGAGGATCAGGTCCTGGCACTAACAACGTTCATAGAGCGAGGCTATGATAAACGCATGGAAACCGGCGCAGTCTTTGTCGATCTGACAGCTGCATACGATACAGTCTGGAGAGAGGACCTATCATATAAGTTTCTAACAGCTACTAGATGCAATGCGATGACATCTCTTTTGGATAATATGTTGTCAAATAGGGTTTTGCAAATTTCAATGGGCGGCGCTCTAAGTAAGTCGAAACTCCTAAATAATGGTCTTTCTCAAGAGTCAGTGCTTGCGCCGTTATTGTTCCATCTCTACGTAGCTGACCTACCAACTACCACATCCAGGAAATTTGTGTACGCAAATGGTATTGCTCTTGTAAGCCAACACACCAACATGACTGCTCTCGAACAAACTCTCTCTCAAGACTTAGAAACGCTGGCTGAATATTTTAAGAAATAGCTACTTACCCCAAGCATACTTAAAACAGAAACCTCATGTTTCCATCTAAATAATAGGCTTGCTGGAAGACCCCTACAGGTATTTCTAAATGGCGCTGAGCTTTCTTATAACTCCCACCCAAAATACTTAAGCGTAACACTAAATTGCACATTTTCTTATAACAAGCATCTATCAAATCTGGCTGCTAAACTAAAATCCCGAAACAACATTCTATATAAATGCAGAAACTCTCCGTACAACTTCGCTAAGCCTGATCTATTCAACTGCTGAATACTGCTCGTCGGTTTGGCTAAACAGTCCGTACGTGGAAAAAGTTGACGTGGTGCTAAACCAAACAATGCGAGTAATCTCTGGCGCTATTAAAATCATCCCACTCTACTGGCTACCAGTCTTTAGTAACATCGAACTACCTGAAATACAAAGACGCAATATACTCATAAGAGAGTTTAAAAAGATTTCTAGCAACCCTGCCCTTCCTATTCACCAAGATTTGATCGAATTTAGAAGGCTCAAATCAAGAAATCCTCCTGTGAAGACTGCGCAACAACTCCTAAGTCAAAACTATGACGGTGCTGAAACTTGGGGTACAAACTGGAGAAACAAAGTAAATTCCAGATCGTACCCTCTACTTGAAACTCCAAACCCTCCAGCGGGTTTTCATCTCCCAAGGAAAACCTGGGTAGCACTCAATAGGATAAGGACACGTCATGGCCGATGTGGAGCTTCCTTATATAAATGGAACATGGGACTCGACCCTGGGTGCGACTGTGGTGCTTATGAACAAACTATTCATCATATTATTAACGACTGCCCACTCAGAAAATTCGCTGGTACTGATGATGATTTCTTGAGGGCAACACCACAGGCTGTGGAATGGCTGCGATACCTAAGCGTGGAATTGTGATGTTCAATATCTATTTTATTTTATTTCAGTGTATTTTTAACTTATGGTATATTTATTTTATATTTATTTTTAAGTTTACACACATTTTGTATTATGTCTGTCTTAATGTCGTTGAACTTTACATTTCTGTTTGTATTTTATTTTATAATTTTTGTGTTATTTATAACATAAGCTAAATAAATAAATTAGACTCGTTCATTTTCAGTTATTTTGCATTAATTTTTTGCGTGTTAAATATCATTTATTCAAAAATGAGTATATACGTTTTGTTCCTTTCTATTTCTTTACTTTACATGTTTGTTTGATTTCTGACAATCGGACGACCACACGAGCATATTCAGCCTCGATTGAATATATTGCTTTAAAAAATTTAAATCGCAATATTGCATAAACTAATTTCCCGACAATTGCAGGGTTTTGCACACACTAAGTACGTATTTCTACGTACTTCTATTTCTTGAAAGATTTATCCTACATCTCAAAAAGTTACGGATCTACGAATTTAAAAAAAAAAACAAAAATTTCACTTTTTCCGATTTTTCTCGGTAAAGTTACCTGATCGAGTCTAATTGGTGCTCATTTAATTTGTATTTTTATTCTCTACAACTTTTCTTTTTACACCAATAACATTGGTTCGTTACTTTTCACTCAAAAAAAAAAAGTTGAGGAAATACGCGTTTCTTTGCATCTAAATGATAATTAACAATATAATGACAATTCATTTTCGGTATAAAACATGAATATAAGGTACCTGTTAAAAGCAGGATATACCAAAACCAAGGCTAGGAGATTAGCCGCCCTGAAGAAGGAAGAATTTATCATTCCTAAGTCGGGTGGCAGTTCTCAAGCTCAGGTGAGCCAAATACAAAAAAGGCAAAGGTTCCAGGACAAAAGTCCAAAGGTCGTAAAAAGCCAAAACAAAACAAGGAAACTCCTCTTGCAAAGGCCAAAAACCGGAGGCAAGGAGACAGAAAGTCGTCTCATATAAAGGTGCCTTAGAAGGAATAAAAATGGTAGTAATGTCCAGGAGATTTCCATCTGAACTCCTTACCACCGACCAGATGAATTAGACTTGCTCGGCCATTATGAACATTGTAGAGGAGAGGTACAATAAAATAATCAAACCTAAGTTCCTCAACTCTGTTTACAAGGCGGGCTACCTCATGCTGCTATGCAAAGACAATGCCAGAGTTGAATGGCTCAAGGCGGTGGCAGGGGATCTACACCCTTGGGAGGGTTCTGAACTGTGGGCTACTAAGGAGGCTGATATACCTTAAGGCAGTACCTTACTAGGATACTTCCCCAAGTCCTCGGAGCTGTCGGCGGAGAGGATTTTACATTGAATCCAAGGGCAGAACGATGGTATCAACACCTCTACATGGAGGGTAATAAAGAAGGAGGCGAGGGGTACTTCTGCACTCCTAATCCTCTCTATCGACCAACAATCAGGTCAAACAGTGGAATTCCTAGGGCTTTAACGAGGTGCGTATTAAAATTAGGAAACCTCACGAACTACCAATGGAGGAAGAAACATCTGATCCTCAGGACACAACTGCCATGGAGGTAGCGGAGGAGGGTGGGATACCACCGACCTCAAATACCATTTAAACATGGAGTGCGTGCAGGTGAACCTCCACCACGCGAAGGCTGCTTCCGCCGCTTTTTGCCATAGGTTTGCCAAAGCCACAAAAATGGTGGGTCTAGTCCAGAAGCCCTGGATCAATGGAGGGCGAGTATGTGGACTAAGTACTAAGAACTGTAAGTTGTTTATGCCTTGGCACCGAGGGCCGCTATTCTGGTCAATCAAACTATCAATACTATGATTCTTTCAGAATTCATAGATGCGAACACGGCCACAATAGTGGCAGAGCTAAGGGTTCCTGGAGGAGAGAAGGAGGTAATTCTTACCTCAGCATACTTTCCGGGAGGCCCCACCGAATACGGTGAAACGACTCATTAACTACTGTGAAGCCAACAGGAAACATCTAATTCTTGGGATGGACGCCAATGCCCACAACACTGCTTGGGGAAGCACCGACACAAATGTTAGAGGTGAGTCACCTTATGAGTACTTACTTACTACTAACATGGTGGTGGCTAACAAGGGCAATCACCCAACTTTTATAAACTCTATGAGGCAAGAGGTTCTTGATTTAACCTTAGTGTCTAGGAGGGTTTCAAACCTAATAAGTGACTGGGAAGTGTCTAAAGAGGTGTCTCTTTCCGATCACTGTTTGATCATGTCTAAATTGGGAGACTGTTGCATGACAAACCAAATATACAGGATTCCTAGTAAGACCAATTGGGAAGGATACAGAAGTAACTTACATGACGGCATGAAGGAAGTACCAACAAAAATAAGCTCAATAAACGACTTGGAGAAAACAGTTGACCTCACAACGAAGGCCATAACAAAAGCCTTTGATATAAACTGTCAAAAAAACTCTCAAAACCAAAAAAACTAGAAGTAAAGTACCCTGGTGGAATAATGAGCTAAGCAGGACCTTTTGTGAGAACCTTGACGAAGAACCTGATATCAGCAGAGTGCAGAAGGCTCTATTAAAAGATATCCAAGAAAATATAAGTGCACTTAAACTTGAAGATAACACTTTAACATTAACCTTCTAGAAAACTGTGGAAGCTCTGATCACAAAACATTTTCCAGGGTGCATAGCAGCTGGAGGAACGAGGGTGTACAATGAATCTATAAGGAGCAAAGCAGATCTCAAGTTAGACTGTCCCGTTGTAAACAAAATTGCCTTTAATTAATTACCTTTAAGCCTTTTAAGGCTCCTGGCCCTGATGGAGTGTTTCCGGCACTCATTTAACAAGGGCAGGACATCCTACTAGCAACATTGATCAAAATATTTAAATTTAGTTTGCTGTATGGCCATGTTCCTCAGTTATGGAATAAAGTAAAGGTCATATTTCTACGCAAAGGGGGTGTAAAACCTCTAGATAATCCAAAGTCATACCGTTCAATAAGCCTCTCGTCGTTTATGCTATAAACAGTAGAGAAATTAGTGGACCAATATATCAGGACGGAGGTACTAACACTTAAATCTCTTCATAAACACCAATTTGCCTATCAGAAAGGCAAATCAACGACATCAGCTTTACATGAGATTGTAAAAACCATACAGGGAGCACATGAGTCAAAGGAAATAGCCCTATCAGTTTTTATGGACATAGAAGACGTATTTGACAACGCCGCCTATGACTCTATGACCCAGTCTCTCAGGAAAAGAGGGATTCACGACTTTATCATTCAATGGATAAACAACATGCTGATGGGTAGAGAGGTAGCCACCAGCATTGGTAGCGCCAACCATGTGGTAACCACTACAAGAGGCTGCACACAAGGAGGAGTACTATCCCCACTACTGTGGTCGCTAGTAGTGTATGAACTACTGAACGACGTGAGTAGAAAGGAGTATAACGTTCTTGGTTATGCTGATGACATAACCATAACGGTGAAGGGCAAGCATGACTCCATTATTGGGGAGAGAATGCAAAATGCCATTAACCTAACACGCAATTGGTGTCTAAAAAAGGGCATGAACATAAACCCGAATAAAACCACAATTGTAGCTTTTACTAAACGAAGGAATTTAAACATTCCAAGTATTCAATTAAATGGAATTACCATTCCCCTCTCAAAGGAGCTAAAATACCTAGGGGTGACACTGGACCAAAAATTAACGTAGGAGACTCACCTGACAAAAATTACCAATAAGGCAATAAAAACTTTATGGTCATGCCGCCAAATGGTTGGCAAAACATGGGGTTTGTACCCCAGGGCAACTAACTCTGGATCTACAAGCAGGTACTCAGACCTAGAGTCCTCTATTAATCCGCAGTTTGGTGGAGGAAAGTAGACTAAAGTACCGCGCAAGCAAAGCTGGCAAAAGTGCAAAGGCTTGCATGTCTGCTCACCATAAGTGCCATGAAAACCACATCTACATCCGCGATGAAGACCCTTCTCAGTCTGGATCCTCTACCTATAGCAATTAAGGAAGAAGCTATGAAGCAAATCCTCAAATTACATAAGGTATACGATTTTAAAGAAGGCAACCTCAAAGGTCATCTAGAAATCCTTAGAACCACTCCTTTACTAGACATGGTTGCAATAAGCGACCAGATAATCCCTAAAATAATCTTTGATCATAAATTCAATGTCCGATTCCCCACTAGAGAAGACTGGACTGGAGACACAAAAATGGTATACAGACCGATCAAAAATGGGAAATGGTGTGGGAGCAGGAGTGGTAGGACCAAAGTTTAAAAGACACGAGTCCTTCAGTGCTGACGCAACCATTTTTCAAGCAGAAGTACACGCCATCCACATGGTGGTAGAACATCTCCTCATCAAAAACCGATGCAAACAGCACATAAGCATCATGTCGGACAGTCAAGCGGCATTAAAAGCACTACAAAGTAATAGATTGAGATCATAAAACTACTCTGTGGCATACTAACAGGACACATCCATTGCAGGTATCACTTGAAAAAGATGGAACTGGTGGATGATGATACATGCAGGTACTGTGGTGAAGAGGTGGAGCGCATGGACCACATCATTATGAGGTGCCTGGCCCTGTGCCTAAAGAGATACAAACACTTACAACTAATCTTCATTTTGGAAGAAGATCTACTAAAACTCCCGACTAAGGATCTGATCGATTTTGTCAAAGACATAGATCTTTCCTAAGTCCAAGTAGAGGGGGGCACAAAAAATCTAATCTGATTGCAGTGCAGGAGGTTCTTTCTATGATACTCACCCCATTCTTAATAACAATAAAAAAAAATGGGTTGAGTTCAGAAATTACGCACTCGGTATGCATGTGCGCCCAAAATCGTTCAGAATTTAAAAAATGCTTACAGTATGTAACTTGTAAATTATCTTCAGATTATTGTATGTGCAGACTGAGAACGCACATCTTACATCCCAGTTTTGACGTGGGTAACTATGTTCACTAAATGAATTGACATTGTAGAAACGTTAACTTAACCTAAATCATAGAAAAATATCCGAAGGTTATAGAACGGAATCTGTACAAGGCATTTCAATGCGCTGTCAGATAGCTGTCAAAGACCTTTAAAAATGGCTACTGTAGGGCAAACTTACGTATAATTAGATGGATTTTATCATTGAATTATAGAATTTTAATATAGTTTATATGTTTAATTGATTTGTAATGTAAACTATCGCAGTAGAGAAAATCGTGACAGTGTTAACTTTTTTAGAATCCCTGTTATTTGTAATTTAAACATAAATTGAGTTAAAATACTCTTTCACAAATTCTATAACTAACTTAATTAAGACAACCACTAAAAGTACAAAAAATCAACAAAGATTAAACACATTCGAATGAAAACAAAGGTTTAATTGCACCATAGACGCCATTTTGGCAAAAGCGTTAAAATGCCTTATAGTAAAATGTTGTTCGTTATAACGTAGCTCCGTCTCTGGTCCCAGAAAAACTGCTCATCGGAGATAAGAACCAAATATCTCAGGTTTAAAACCAAGCAAAATGGGTACTTTTATTTTGTACAAAACAATAATTATACTTTTTTTTTATTACTTGCTTCTTTGTCCAAATAGATTGAAAACGGCATTTTCAATGTATTTGAGCAAGTCAAATCATTTCCGGAAAAAAAACAATCCGAAAACACATTTTTTATGCATACACAATAAATGTTAGCATTAGATAGTTTACAAGGTGTTTGTAATATACATGATATGCTCTTAAATCTACAGAATGTATTACAAAAAGTTTTACGATTTAAGTGGTATTAGTAGGTGCCTATACAGTTATTAAAGCATATTATCCTTATAAGAGATGTTTAGAGCTGGTGGTTGAAGAAAACACATTTTTATTATTCCGCTGACGTTTTAATAACAATGAACATGGCGTTTTCTTAAACCACAAGCTCTATACCACCACCTTTGAACATCTTCTATAAGATGATCCAAATAAGTTGGTAAACTACTAAGAAATACACAACCATAAAGAAGATCATCGTACAATTAAAGATTCAAAACGACACCAAAAATATTGCCAGTGTGTTCGCATTTATCAAAGACAAAAAAATAACGTTTATTCTTCTTTTCTTGTTTCATCAAAGAAGTTAAACTTTCAAAGAATAAAATCTTTACAAGAGGCATATACATTTCTTTAAGACAAAACTACCCACATAAGCGGATAGTTTCTGTTGAAGGTATAGGCAATAGTTTTTTAAATTGCTTCGGAACGCGGAATGAAATAATTTCCTTTTCAGTTTGCTAAAAATAAAAAATAAATGTATCTGTAAGTAACTTTAAAATACAAATATACCTTTAATAAAATAGTACAGTAATCTTCTTTGCGATTGGCCCCAGAAGTGTGAATATAAATTTCGTATCAAAACACTTATTTTTATCGGAAAAATTGTTGTTCGTTAAACATTTTTGCAGAATAAAACCAAATAAATTTTCTTCATTACCTTAATCTCAACTTGTTTTAAAGTGGAAAACAGTAGTTGAAAACTTTTTAAAGTTACTATAAAGTTCTTCACTGTTGTTGGAACTGCGCAAATTCGCCTGAGAACGTTACAAATTAAATTGACAATGACATTAAATTAAGAATAATGACATTTTACTTCGCTTATACCATCAACAACCATCTCTGGTTAGGAGAAATACTACAAATATGGTTTGACTTGTTTCATATGAGTTTTCCGACCGTGAGCGGTGTATGATACAAACCTAATACAATGTCACCACTATCATTGTGAATTATTTTATGACTGTTCGAAGAAATGGTTTCCATTTGTGAACACCTTTGTTTGCTAGTCACAGTCGTTGTGTGCACTTCAGCATTCAGAATGTAAGTTGATAAGAATCATAGAATTGACGCGCCCACCAACACGTTTGACACACACTATGTGATTCTCAATTTAAGGGTGCAGACTCCCACCTGGTGTGCAATATCCAAACGCACCCCTGATATTTCACCCGATTTGAATATTTCCTTTCCTTCTCATTTGTTTTTACTTTTAACCTCTGACTTCATTTGTTAGGTAATTCATTTATTAAGCACCTACCTTTTTCTCAAAGTAACTTCATCTCTTTTTATTTTCATGAATTAATTTAAATTCCAAGAGATAACTAAAGTTGCAAATAATGGTACATAACAACAATATGCTTCTGATTTCATATGATGACCCATCAGCTATGCATTCACGCCTTTGAAGTTGAGCTTCCATCGGTCCCTTCTAGCACCGTTACGTAGTACAAAAATTTCCCCAATTTGCGTACATTAATTCACGTTCAAGCTAATATTCACGAGTACTTAGCCTCATCGCCCGATGGCGCCACTATCTCAAGAGAAGTTTACTATCGTGTAGTACAGCCTCGTATACGGCGATTGTCAAAATTTCACGCATGTGGAAGCGGGTGTGTCCGCGGATTTTAGAAAAATGAAAAAAAAACAGTATTTATTGATCGGTGATTCGATTTTTGTTTTTGGAAGGTGTAACGTTTCTTGTTCACAAAATAACAAAGAGAAGCGACGGCTCTAGCGGAACAACCTGAAGGAAAAAAAACTAAAAGGAATTCGGCTCGATGTAGCCCACTAAGTTCATGGAGGATACAGAATTTATAGTAGTTAGATCAGCAGCGTCTGGCTTTGTCGGAGAGTCGCGTAGGTCTCTGAAGAACTATAAAAAAGTAGACTGCTATGCTAACAAGGCGCCACCTGCTGGATAAAGGAAGAAGTAAAACCGACCAACAGGAGATTAACAGGTTTTACTTAAAATCTAATACGCCAAATCGAACACAAACCAAACAAAAAGACAAACAATTCAATACAACAAACAATTCTTAAAATATTAGGAGAATGTGACAGAAATAGAAAGACTGTCGCATATAGTTACGTGCGTTAGCAGCAGCCTCGTTTAACAATAAATAAGGCTCGCAATTAATGTGCCGAAATTTCAAGTAAGCTTTAGTTATATTTGAGTTAAAATTATTATTCCAATTGAGGGTTGGCTGCTATTAAGGCTCTGCGTACCCATATAACTTACACACGACGATTTAAAGTAAACTTAACCTAGGATTAAAGGGTAAGTACCTCCCGCTAATCCAAAAGACCTTTTGTGTCCGCGACAACCGCTCTAAATAAAGCGCCCCAGCCCCTTTTGAGCTGATTAAAACAAACGTTTGGTTGAGGAGTGTACACCGAATAAAAATTTACTTAAATATTAGAGATCAAGCCGTTCTATGTCATATGTACTTGAGCTTGATACGCATTATTATTATAAATATGTGGCTTAAATACTAAAACTTAGCTGTATTCGGTAGGATGTATTTCCAAAAATAAAAGTTCTGCTAGCGAGGGTATCGACAGTACAGGAGGTTAGACTGTCCTAGGATTCCTCTTAGGAAAGATGTGCGGAGAAGAACAGAAGGCGATTGACTCCGTCAATGAAGTTGTGCAGCATAACCAACCTCTGTAAACGTAGTATCCACCGGTTGTCTGCAGCTTAATTAATGCGAAACCGTGGTGTGTCTTTACTTGATAGGGAAGGTTCTTAATCAGCCATTCCAGCACCCTCAAGGTTTATCCAAAAATAATACTCAACGAGAACATAAGGTCAAACGCAACGTGCTAAAGCATGCGTAGCAATTACAATTAATACAAATAGGAAAAGAAAAAACAAAATGTACTCAAGGCAAATTTAGCCGGATTAAACTTAAACACAAATTTGAATTGGAAATCTTGAAACCCACATTAAATAATTTTTGTAAAAATTTTACTTCAAGAAGTATGCTAAAACACCCGCGTGTACGAAACAAAAAGAGAAGATGTCCGCTGTACGTCTAGAATATCCAGTCGAAATTAATTTTCCACCAATAAAAAGTTAGCAAAATGCGCGCCAAATACGAAAAATAAAACCGTAACAAAGGGAATTTTACGCAGCCAAGTCAAATAGCACTTGGGTGTTGTCTACGCTGACTATTCTCCTTTGATAGCGACCGTCAGAAATTTCAACGTGGTCGCACTCGGTTTTTGATGAACCACGCCAAGGTGCGCAATTCTGCGTCGTTTCGTAACTGTCGACGAAGCATGAATCCATTGGTAGGTACACACCAGAGACCAAGGAACAGTAGAAACAGTGGACTTTACAAAATAAACGTGTTCTGAGAAAGGCGAACACTGTCCTATCGGCCGGAAAGGTTATAGTCGCCGTTTTCTGGGATTCACAGGATGTAATCTACATGGACTACCTGGAGAAAGGAAACACGGTCACAGGGCTGTACTATGCTGAATTATTGGGTCAATTTAACTCAAAAAACCTATACCATTTGGTAAAAAAAAGTGCTCTTCCACCATGACAACACACCGGCTCACACTTTCCCACTAGATTTGGCCTCATGCAACTTCTTTTGTTTGCTAAACTTGAGAAAGTTACTCGTCGTGCAAAAATTTAAGTTAAATGAGAAGGTCGTCGTCGCCAAGAAGCCTACTTTGCCGATCTCGAGAAAACTTATTTTTCAGACGGGTTAAAGAAGTTGGAGCATCGCTGAGTCAAGTGTTTCGAGATAAAAGGATACTATGTTAAAAAGTAAATTGCCACTTTTCCAAAATTTATGTTTTTCTTTTCTAGACTAAGTACTTATCAGACCACCCTTGTATATGGAGTTATTGTTAATTTTTTTTATAACACACAATTTTGTAAAAATACGCCTGACATTATTGCTTCCTACAAAAGCGATTTTTCAATTCAGGATCATAGAGTCCCTATCAGCATCAGAAAGCATAGCACCATCTACAATTACTATGATTATTTTTTTCAACAACCTCATCCTGCTTAGTTGTATGTGGACATGACCTTTCAATCATGCTTCTTTTGCTGAACGTTGACAAACTTACATCCAAAATATTCACCACCTTTATCACTTCAAAACGCTCTAATTTAATACCCAAATAAAACTTGAAGCAATTTAGTTTATCTGACACATTTCATCATGATTTGTTCAACACTTTACAACAATAACAAGAAAAATCATAACAAATAAAAAATCGCCTCTATTGAAGTCGACAGGAAAAGTTTGTAAACGGCTTTACTTCTTTGGATTGCAATACTAATCCGTCGAAATTAATTTTTGGTCAATTAGTAAAACTTTTTGAATCTTGATGTTAAAATCTTCCGTTGGAAAACTGTTGCATAACTTCCTATCTTATTTATGTGATGTGGAGTAATAATGTAACAAGTAATTGGATAAATGTCAATGGGGAAGGAACTCCTTTAATTTTTCCTAATTTTTAGTAACTCCAAACTGTTGTGAGTCTTCTGTATGTATATACGGTGCGATAAGTCAACACTATGAGTTTTATTCTGCCAACGTTTCGACTGAATGGGTTCCGTCTTTTTCAAAGCGTATGTTTATTAAGAAGTAATTAGCTTCAATATACGTTTAATATACAAAATTATAACATTGATAAAATAGTATAATTAGAGGTAATTAACTAGAAAAAATTTACATACAAAATTTGAAAATTAATTCAATATAGCTTACCTATATCTTTTTCAAACCTATTTATTCATGCAATTACTTCTGGTCCATATCTGTGTAGAAGCCGCTTTACACTATCTGATTTTTGTATTTTATATTCCGTTTGATTTTTCCTTTTGAGTTACATCAATCAAAAAATCGGATGCAATATATTTTACCGTTTACATTGAGCGTATGGTGGTGCGTTTGGAAAAAGCATAAGGTAATCCAGTCGCGTATGATTTATATCATAAACAATTGAATTTCGCATGGTTAAATCTACTACTCAAATAAAGACTATAGGTAAAAGAATAGGTTTAGTATAAGTTTACGATTTTGGAGATTCTGGGTAACTAAAAATTTATACGACGAAGGAAATTAAACTGTACTCTTTGTAGTAAATAAGTTACTCAGAATCTCCGAAACAGTAAACTTTTACGAAGCCTATTGTTTTACCTGCAGTCTTTATTTGAACAGTAGATTAAGTCATGCAAAAATTCATTTGTTTATGATGAAAATCATAAGCGACTGGATTACCTTATGCTTTTTTTAAACGCACCACCATAAGCTTAATTTTTGTTTTTCTTGAAGACGAATAAAATAAGAAAATTTTAGAAGAGACGGAATTAAATCTTTTTTTAATTCTCTGTCGAATAATAGTATATTATGCAATAAGCCGAATACACGTTACAAGTGTCTTAATCGTCATTACATGCGAATTTCATATACTATTTTTTCTACGACCCCATAATGTTAAATAGAAAAAAAAATTTATAATTGAGCATTACTACATAGTTACGAATTGTCAAATTTGCTAAATTTATGTTTGACTTTTAGCCACAGCACCAGTCGATAAGTGCAATAGACAACGATGTATTTCCATTAGTTCTGAATTTGTATTTTACTCATGGAACATTTGATAATTACGAAACGTCGCAATTCTATTGGTTCTAAATCTGTATCGTAATAAAAATTTGTATTATAATGAATTTCATTGGAGTACATATTGTGAAACTCTAATATATGATTTACAACACAGGAGTAGAAACAAATTATTTTGTGTCACTACTACAGATAGCAAAAAAAATTATATTTTTTGTTTATGGGTCCTGCAGTTCTTGAAATATTGAATTCAAATTTGGTACGTAAGTTAGGTTTCAGGGGTTACATCTTCTGACAAGTCAGAGGACCGTGAGAATTATACCAGGTGATACTTTTTCAGCTGCTATTAGTAGTATTTGCACCTTACGGCCTAGTAGTATTTACACCTTACACTTAGTAGTATTTATAACTTATATAGTTTATTACAATTAAACTTTTAATGAAGTGACAACTATCATTATTTAATATTATTAAAAATAAAAGATGATCCAAATAAATCCACAGCCTACTACACCACTTTTGAAAAATTTAATTTTGTTAGGTATTTTTCAAATTTTTTTTATCGAAAACGATTGGAGATACGAAAAACTGCAAGAGACAGGACAGAAAATCCATTTTTTTATTTTAGAATCTATAAGCGGTACACCACAGAAAAGTTCAGGGCAGTAAAAGTGACATAGTCGCTAAAAATGTATCACCCGGTATAATTCTCACAGTCCTCTGATTTTTCGGAAGATGTAACCCCTGGAGTCTAACATACTAAATTCGAACTCAATATCTCAAGAACTGCAGCAGCCATTAACAAAAATCTTGAAAAATTTGAAATTTTAACACCCTGTAGTCCGCTAAGGAAGCGTTTGCGGACCTATGTTTATATGATATTTTAGTCATAAAATAGGCCAAAGAATCACCCCCTTTTGTTTGTGCATGATATTCAAGAACACCCTGTATAAATCCTGTTAACATAATCTACTATTAATTTTAAAAACTTTTATTTTAGTTCAAAAATGCGAAAAATACAAATTCACACTAAAAATTACATTTTGTAAAAAACATGCGGCAAAGTATAATTTTACAGACTTCGCCAATTTTTTTTATTTGTTTTTTTTATTAAAACGTGAACATACAATTAAACTTGTGTAAAGTTAAATTAAAAACAACAGAATCGGTTTAAACTTAATCACAATGTACTTCAATTTCAAACTTACATTTTTGGGTCGAAGCTACCTACTCCAGTTTGAAGTTTAAATATTTCCCAAGAAATTTCATTTTGCTCTTCATCTTGTGTACGGGTAGACACTGAATGATGCTTGTATTTCAAAAAATAGATTCCTGAGAGTTTTTCAATTTCTTCATTTAAACTTACATGTTCCACGTAAATTGCTCCTTCTACTGGACTTTTAAATATTTTCGTTCTTATGAAAGAAGGTAAGGGCACGGATTTAAATCTTGCCGGGATTACGATTCCTGGGTGTACTGTGTTAACAGTTACATTTGTGTTCTCTAATCGGCGAGCCATTTCGTTAGCAATACACATGATAGCAAACTTTGAATTAAAGTAATTGTATTGAGGCCATTTGGACTGTATATAATTATTGAACCGATCAAAGCGCAACCTTCCATAAACGTAGACTGATGAAGTCACAAAAACGATTCGGCTTGGTGCGGATCTTTTTAATAAATCTGAAAAAAAAATAATTAATAAATGTGATCTGGTTTTTTTCAGGCAGTTTCAACCGATAAGTAAGTGGGTGAGAAGGAAAGGCCCCATTGCGTTCGTGGCCATTGTTAAATCAAATCCATCTGATGTGCGTGCATTTTTTTCCAACCAAGTCGAAGCACAATGGATTAAAACATCTAAACGATATTCTGATGTTAAGATGTCATCGGAAAACTCACGAACAGATGTGAAATCCGACAAATCTACCGTTTTTACCTGGATGTTGGTGTTTTTTGTCGTACTTACTATTTCCTCTGAAAATTAACAAAAACCCAGAATTAGTGTAGCATCATCAATAAAAACAGCACAAATACAAGCCACGACAACTTTAAACGTCTTCAAAAATAAATCTTAAGTTAAATAAGTTTAGAAAGCAGAAGTGATTGAGTTTTGCTTCTCCAACTTTAAACGGCCACAATGTTCACTTACAAAAACATAAAAATCAAGAAAATTCAGTACAATGTAAAATCTTGAATATTACAGAGTATACCTATGACCAATAAAACTACAATTAGTACATAATAATTAACACTTTAAATGATCACTGCCACTTTACCCTAGAATCTGAATCATTAAGATTGATTTTCTTAATAAAATTAATTTAGATATAAAGAAATAAACATTTTTAAATCGCCTTAAGTGACACGCAAATTTTGCATTTAAATTAATAATATATTTAACATTAAAAAAATCTTTAAAGGTTCCAACATCTGTTGTGGCTACTTCAGACCATTTTCTAAGATAATGTGAATCACAAATTAAACAAAATCTAGAAAAAATTAATTATTTGCAACTGGAAATCATATACAGGGTGAGGGTGTTTCTAAATTGAAGCGAAATATTTAACAGGGTAATTTTTCAGCAAAAATTAAGGGGGGACTTTCATATAGTTTTGTTCAAAACCACTTTCCCTCTAAGTTACAACCCCTTAAAGTTAGGGGGAAAAACAGTTTTTATTTAATATGTCCACTATGGAAGAAGTTAGAAGAATGAAATTTGGCAGATAATTGATGCTAATAAAGTGGCATTTTTTGGCAGTTTTTGTAACCCTGCAAAGCTTATACAAGGGGGTGAAAATGCGTCTACATTTTCCTACTTAGAAATTTTATTTAAAAAGACGGATTCAAACTGCAACTTTTTCATGTCTTCGCTATTTCTTGTAAAGTTCTTAGTTTTATCACAAAAAAAATAAAACATTACTCATTCCTTTTTCTCATACATTCAGAGGGGTTATCGTTTGTTTAAAAAATGATGTAGGCCGGTGTCAAATGATGTCATAATGACAAATATTTGTCTAGGTTTATTGTCCTAGTTTTCTTCGTGACATTTTTTAAACTTTTGAGAACTGAAATCAATTACATAAATAAAATGGCAAACTATACAAACTCAGAAATGGCAGATATGCATTTTGTATATGGCCGTGCTAATGGAAATGGATTAAGAGCTCAGAGGCTTTACGCTGAATTATATCCACAACAAACATTACCCATTCATAGTTTATTCGCGCGTATTCATCAACGTCTTCCAGAAGAATGAAACTTTTCAAGAAGTACTGTCGATTGCGGAAGTCCTCGAGAGGTAAGAACTGTAGCACTAGAAGAGGCTGTTCTTAATTTAATAGAAGAATCGCCCGAAACAAGTACGAGAAAAATTTCCCAACAGTTAAATGTGAGTAATTCCACAATATTTAAAATTTTGAAAGAACAAATGTTATATATCCCTACCATATCCAACGAGTTCAAGCGCTCGCTCTTACCTAGAGATTTTCTACCTCGTTTAATTTTTTGTCAATGGATGCTTCAAATGATCATACAAGTTCCGCAATTTCTATGTCGTATTTTGTTTACTGATGAGGCAAACTTTTCCCGAGAGTCTATCCGAAATTTCCATAATAATCACATATGGGCCGAAGAAAACTCACACAAAATTGTTGTATCTAATTTTCAACACCAACTTTCATTAAATGTGTGGTTTGATGTCATTGATGATTATTTAATTAGACCATATTTTCTACCAATAAGATTAAATTGAAACGAATACAGCCATTTCTTCGAAGAAGGGTTGCCTACTCTTCTTGAAGATGTTCCTCTACAAATTAGGCTAATTTTGCTAAAGTTGTTCTACAATTTAATAATATTTTAATTAATTAATATGGGTAATAATGCTAAACTTGGTTAAAATTGCTAAGGTGAGAAAACAAAGACCATACTACAAATGGGAACTGCAAAGATACTGAACTAGAATAAGAGCTTTATGTCTTCAGATCAACTTTCTAGCAAAACCAATCCAAACTTACCGCTTTACAATTGAAGTGTTCATTATTTCCAAAAATATGAAAAAGAGTTAATCGAAATATTAAAACAAATCATAGCCATTATTCTGAAAGCTGGTAATTAAAGTAAGATAATTTATCATGATAAAAGATAAAGATATAACTGCAATCACTACTGTGACTTTTTTAAAATAACACTAGCAAAATTTTAGGGAACCATCTGACACACTTCTAAATGTATCCCAAAGATTTGAACGTTTTTGGTTGGATTTAAAGTAACTTCTAGTTCATAAATTACGCTAACGTTTACATGATGTTTAGTATTTTATTTTTTTTTTCTATGACATCGAATTATTTAATTATTACTACAGTCAAAATATTTGTCACAGTTAAAAGTATTCATTCAATTCAAAGATAAAGTTTATTTAAGAATTTTTTATTTCGTGCAGTATATTTTTACATAAAAGAAATTGTTGGCATATCAACATTCTTTAGGTTATGGGCCCAGAGAGAAATAAAAGTTGTTGATTGAATTGTTAAAAATATAGAATTAAAGTAATTTTTTTTTCAACATGGCGCTATTATACGTTGAAAACCAAGCAAAAAACTATAACACCAATTTGGTCTTGGACGAAGACTTAAGCACTTAACTTAATTTAAAGGTTTTTTAATTTGGCAACGCTGTACAATTTAATGCTAAAATACATGCAGTGGTTACCCTTGATCGTATATGTTTGTGATTCTGCAATAAGTCAAGATTGAATAAGTTTTATTCAAATTATACTCTCTTTTCGGCTACAATAGTTCGAAATGAGCACCTGCAACTTCTAAACATTTGGTGCACCGAGTAATAATGTTTGTTATTAGATTTTGCAGCATGTTACGATTTTTTATTTCTCTAACTGCATTATTTATCCGTTCAAGAAGTTGTTCTTTGGTTTCAATTTCTACTTCATAAACAAGAGCTTTTAAAATACCACAAAAGAAAAAATCTAGGACATTTAGGTCGGGACTTGCAGGCCATGATATCGGAGCATTGCGCTCGATCCACCTCTCTGGACAGTTTTGGTTTAACCAATCCCTAGTTTGAAGCCCCCAGTGGGCTGGAGCTCCATCTAATTGAGCCCACATGTCTCTCCTGACAAGTAACGGTATTTACTCCAAAAATACCGGTAAATCGTTATTTAAAAAATAGACAAAATTTTCGGCGTTTAATCTACGAGGCATAATGTGTGACCCTATTAATCTATTTCCAATAATTCCAGCCCATACATTGACGCTGAATCTAAACTGGTGATTAGTTTGATGGAAGACATGAAGGTTTTTATCAGCCCAGTGGTGCATATTGTGCATATTAAACATTCCGTTACGGGTAAAGGTGACTTCATCCGTCCATAAAATGTTTTCAATGAAAGCCGGATTGACTACTTATTGCCGTAATAACCATCTGCAAAACTCTATCCGTCGCGGATAATCTTCCGGAAGCAACCCATGGACTCGCTGGAAGTGGAACGGATGTAAGAGATTTTCTCTTAAAACTCTATGTACAGCAGTATGGCTAACATCAAGTCTTCGAGCTACAGAACGGGTACTTTGTCGAGGTTCATCTTCAAGTACCTGTAAAATGTTCTCTTCCATTTCGGGTTGTAACACACGCCGTGGTCGCCCTCTACCAACTGCCTGCTTTGGATACATTCTTCCTGTTTCTCTTAAGCGCTGATCTAGTCTTTGGATAACATGATCATCAGGATGTCTCCTGTTTACATAACGTTTGGCATATAAATTTGCAGTTCGATGAAAATTACCGCCACATTCGCCTAATATCAAATACATATCTGCGTACTTGCGAAAACTGTATACCATGATTTTTCTCAAAACCGAAAGCACAAAACTGAAGAAACACACAAGGAACAAAGTAACTTATAACAATGATATAAGCGAATAGTAACTAATAAATAATGAGTGAAGCAGAAGTATTACAAAAATATTAGAAATGTGACTTTTATAAAATTTCAAAAATGATAATAATTAATTCATCAATCATAAATCAAGCTATCAATTTTTTATTATTACATTTTAAACATCAACCCAGTTTATAATGCATAGTTGCAACATCTTCCAAAACTATAAATCACGAAGATTTTGCATTTTTAAATATTAAATTAATACATAAACTATTACCGAAATGTTATAATTTATATTTGATTACTTATGTTAATTGTTGAACTATGTGTTGTTGATACAATTTCAATGCAATTCTCAACCATAGTCAAAAAAATTTTCAAAGTTTAAGCAGTAATACCTCCTTAACCAAGAGTTAACACTAAAACGGTATCAGAGTTTTTTGCTTGGTTTTCAACGTATAATAGCGTGGTATAATTATTAGGCGCATGTTTTAATACACCCTGTATACTATTTTATCTTCAAGCGGGACAATAATAAGTTGAATCTTTATCTTTGTACATACGACGCTTTTGTTTTGCTACATGCGTTGCGTTTTGTTTTGACAATGACAGTTGGAAAATGGGAATGTCATGCACATGAACATTGGCGGTTCGTGTTAAATACTATAGGGGTAGCCGTTTAGTGATATTGGTTAATAATTTCGTTGTTTCGATTTTTTTTTTTGAGTCATTTTAATTAGATAATTCAATTATTAAATAGTAAGTGTAAATACTGATAAATAAATCGTGATTTTAAATTCTATAAATGTTTTCAATAAACGTATATTTTCACTTAGTCGAGCTGACCATGGATATTTCAACTCCTAGGATTTGAAGTATTTCAACTACGACTAGAAAAAAAACGGTTTCTATAGAGACACACAAAGTCAACATTTTCGACCACTTGAAGATAAAAATACTTTTAATGACAAACTTAAACAGTACAAACTATGCTAATTGGAAATTTAAGGTAGAATTGCTGTTGAAAAGTAGAAACTGATTTGTAGAATTTGACAGACGTCGTTTGCTTGCCTTTGCTATTTGTAGGTAGAGATATCTAGATAAGGTCTGCAACAAAAAACGAACTTTATAGTGACTGAAAAATAAAGTTTTAAATACCTACGTCAAAATAGATACTGTTGCGCTTTTCTTAATTTTTTCTACAACAGAATTTTATCCAAATAGTTTTTAAAAACTAATATATAATATATAACAAATAAATAGCTAATTTAATTCAAATAATCACATAGAATAACAAAAAATACACAAATACAATTCATTTTTGCCCAACAATTTAAAGAATCAAATTGCTGCCCATTTTGCTTCAGGTAGATTTCTACACGTTCCTGTAGACCTCTTTGAACATTTGTTAATATTTATGACGTTACACCTGCAAAAGGCTCTGTAATGCTTAGACGCATGTGTTCTCTGGTTGTTGGCGGAATCCAAAATACAACTCTTTTATATAGCCCCATAAAATCGGGGGCTGTAGGTGACCAAAACAAAAGTCCATTATGTGGTCAGTCAATAAAATGTAATTTAGAAAATGCTGGTTGCCAATAATTTGGTTCTATACTGATTCACAGAAAATTGCCTTGTTGAAGTTTAATTTTATAGGAATGGAAGCAAGAAGTAAACAAACATTTTCTTCCACACTCTCCAATCACAAATATCATGCCAACTAATTCGTTTTGCGATAATTCATTGTTACTGAAGTATGAAATGATAATAAACGCAACGGACTAATTTTGATATAAATTGCCGTTTGACAATCAGAGAACAATTGTTTTCCATAGCACTCTACCTAAATCTGTAATAGATGTCTATTTCAAAATCAATGAATGCTCATGTTATCAGACATCAAAATATCTTAAAACAAGAGAGCAGTTTGATAGGATATTTCATGCAATAAAAATACAGGGTGTTCCATTTAAAAATTAAAAATTATTGGTATTTAAACATTGCCAAAATGGTATGTCATTCTGGATCACCCTGTAAAATATTGAAAAGTTTTTGAGAAAGAAATGGATACACCACTTTTAACTTATCTTCATCACCCAATTGTTTTTTAAGTTTCACTAAGTATCTGATTTAATTTCTAATGCCCGGTTGTACCAGCTAAAAAACGGAGCGTTAAATTGACAGATCGACTATGGTGTTGCAGTATTAAGAAACTTAATTGAGTAATCGTCGATCATCGATTACTCGATCGACTGTTTTTTCGTTAGGTTGGTGCAACCTGGCATAAGACACCGTAACCGTCAATTTTCTTGTAGAAGCTAAGATAATTCAAGAACGTTACCTTTTAGGAACAAGTTTAAGAGAAACTTACCTTAAAATTAAACGAGGAATCCAAAAATGTAATAATATATAGTGTTCGATTTAAAATAAACAAGTAAGATATCATATGTATTTTTCAAAATAAATTTATTTTATGCTAAATTCGATTATAAAAAATTTTCTCATTTACTACTTTTTTCTATCTTTGTTACAACGGCGCTATTAAAGAATCTCGGAGAAGTGAACCACCCTGTATAATTGAACCCAACTTCACGTGTGTTCGATTGATTTATTTACTTTTTAAATTTCAATGTTCACCAAAAATTGGAGAAACGGGTTGAGTACCTATCCAGAGAAACGGTAAAGAGATTGGCTGCCACTTACATTACTGTCATCTTTTCTGCTGGCAAAGATAGAGATATTTCTTTCATCTTTTTCACAATTTGACTTTTTAAAATTTTAACGATAATATAAAAACTCAAAATTCAATGTCAACCCTGACCCTAAATAATTTCCTTTGCTACTTCCTATTTAAAAGTGATGTAAAATTTATTCAATTTTTCAAAATAAAAAAAAACGTGTTTATCCTTTTTCCCCACATACCAGTATATATATTTATACATTTATAGTGTATTATGCTTTAAGGTGTAGGTAAATGTCTTTCTACTTGTGTGACACGCAATACTCTAGAAGCTCTGAGAATCAACTGAGAACAAGTGTTGCAGGTCTTGTTCCAGAATGTCTACAACAGTGGCAACAATTTTGAAAAATAATGTCCTACAAAATCAGCTTAAAATTTAATAAGTTCTATTTAGCAACTAATAAATTTTTGAAAAAGTAGAAAATAAAATTTTGCAAGCGATTAATTTTTTACTAACTTGTTCTAATATTTATTCTTGGCAATGAAGTAAATTTGTCTACGTCAAGCATACAGATTTTTAGAAAATTTAATTTAAGTTAATACTAACTCTTAGGGGCAGTTTTTCAATCACTGAAAGTTAACTTTCGATTAATTTCCTAGGAGACAATTATGAAAACAATTATCACAATAACAGTAAACCCAAAAATAAAGTTAATCAATTACTGAAAAATTAATCAATGTAATGACACTAAATTTAACTAATCATTAGTAAGCAACTAAAAAACAAAACAACAACGTTTTGATACTAACAAACGTGTAAAAGATTATCGAAAGTGTGTGGCGATATAAAACATTTTGCTCAAAAAATAAAATAAATAGATAGAGAGCTGGAGGCGGATTTTGCTCGTAATCGGATGCCAGGACAAATAAGACGGTATTACGTTGTGGTACCTAAGAGCATCACATATCTGCACAGGCGACCGTAGTAGTCGTGACTTAAGGTGAAAGTAGAATCAATATTTTCTTATCTTTGTGATCGAGAGCAATACACTCAATTTAATTTCCAAAGGGCGTCTGTCTAAAGCGAGGTCAAAGGAATGACGTTCAGCGTTGAAATTAAAAAATTAGGGGTGAAGCTCGTCATCAAGGAAAGGACGTCACTTACACCAGTTGTTTGTTTATACACAAAGAATCATAATCCAAATGAGCGTCCAGCCAAGTCGTGGATTTGGATTTTAAAACGAGATAAAATTGTATGACGCGGTAGAAACTCGTCGTCGATATACCTACCTGATATTCCCATTATCCGAAAATTTTTGACATTTATAGAAATTTAAGCAAAATTGTTTTGTGTTTAATGATGGGTACAACTTTATTTTCAGACCAAAAAGTTAAAAAAAATTGACCAAAGTTTCTTTTTTGCAAAAAAGCTAACGGGTCCCTTTGTCCTTGCTCCCCTATCACGCGCATAATTCGGCTCGAGTTCTTAGACTAAAACGTTGTGACGGTAACTTTTCTTTCGGCGCCACTGGAGGCAATATCTGAATTTATTCACTTTGTTAGTGATTTTGCCCTTGTATGTATGCAATTTGAGTTGCTTTAGAGCGTTTTGGTGTCGAAAACGTTTTATTTGAATCTAGAAAAATCGAACTTCTTTAAGTTAGTTACTGGTGAATCACCAAATGAAACGTTACTTCTTTCTTTTTCTTTTTCAATTGTGCCTTGACGTGGATCGTTATGAATCTCCTCTTCTAAAAATTTGGGAAAAATTTAATTCCATTATTAATTAAATGGGAACGGAAATCGATCCCATGCCAAGTTATTAATCTTGTTGGAGGCTTTAATAATTTCATCGTAAGTAGTATTTCTTAACCATTATAAACTTTTCTTCTTATCGTTCTCTTACACACGTTTTGACGTTTTAGAACTTTCACCGGGTAATGTGTGATTCTACTGAATCTTATTACGGTTGCCTAATTGAGAGATAACAAGATAATATCAACTTACTGCAGATGGTCATTTATTATTTATTTACTTATTTCTGCCCGGTTATTTGTCCAGTCAAAGTGTTCACCAAAGATAAACTGATTGACCTCTTTATATCCAACCGAGGACATCTTTATCACTACTTCTCTCTTTTGTCTGTACTCTTCATCCGTTTTGGAATTAAGAACCGACGACTCAGATAAGTCAAAAGTCTGCATGTTAATTAAATTTACCAACATAATTCTTTCGCTTTATAATTGATTGATGTGATTTGAAAGATTTTTTAAAAATTAGAATCATATACAAAAGGCGTAAGTTTTGTTCACTTTTAGATTTATCGTCGATGACCGGTACGCAACGTGCATTTTATAATTAATGTCAATAAATCTCTTTAAGATTTAATTATGTGTTTTGTTCGTTGGATTACAAAAACTATTTGGCGACAACGCCCACTCAGTCGCGTAACATGCAGAACTAATATTCTTAAATTTAACATTTTTAATTAATTATTTCTAAAATAACTAGTATTGTCTATTCTTACACGCAATTTTTGTGTATTTTATATTTGTTTTGGGTCTATAACTGGCCTAGTCGTTTTTAAAAAATTTATATCAGTACAATTTAACGGTTTTTTTACTACATTTATTACACATTTTACTTGGTGGCGCCCTATTTATTATTCTTTCGCACTGTGAAAGCCTTTGACTTAATTACTACCGAACACGCCTACGACCCCTCTTCGACTGGTAGAGTTGCAAACCAGGTATTCGACACTGTCGTTTAATTTAGTACTTAATAATAATAATAGTAATAATAATAATAATAATAATAATAATAATAACGCTTATTAATTCACAAATGAACATGTTTTAAGACAGATAGAAATTAAACTAATTTGTAATAAATTAAAAGGCCATGTATTGTAGCCATTTCAATGTGCAACATTGAAGGCTATTGTGGCCTGAAAAAACTAAACTAAATAATACCAATTTATAACTATTTAAAACTGTACATTTCACTGAATACAATCTCGTGTACTAAAGAAATAAAAGTAGAGAGTAGATAAAAGAATACTAGGACAGAGAAAAAATAGGAGATTTAAGAGATTAAAGATTGCAAGACAAGTAACTTTTAAAATTTTATGATTATAACCAATAAATATAGGTAGTAAGGGGTGTAAAAATTATTTTATTTAAAATGTTTTTAAATATTTCTAATAATTCTAATTTTTCTAATAATATTCGCCGGTATTTATTTTAAATGAGAATATAGACAGTAAAGTCATTTATTATGTAACTATTAATATAAAAAGCAATATTATATGTAACGCTTAAAACTCTTTCCGGTACAGAAATTTCGCTACAAAATTAACGTCAGAGGTATGTGAAAATTTTTATTAGAAAATAAAAAAAAGTATTATACTGTAATAAGTGAACACAAATAAACATGTTTTGATACTGTTAAAAATAAGTATAACAATAACTTTGAAAATATAGGAGGTTTAAATTTTGAACCACCATGATTTATTTGCGATGGTAAGACTGGAAGCAACTTTTTAATTTTCCTAAACACAGTGGAACATTGCAAACACTACATTGCCAATTAGTTCTGATATCTTTAGTTTTTCGTACTACAGAAAGCGCAACGCCTTCGAGTTGTTCTGATTGGTTGATGGGTGCTGCTAGTTAGTCTTATGCTCTCTGAAACTGATGGTTTATGTTTTTTATGGAAACTGATAAGGCAATTGGAATAGACATTGAGGTCACTAAAGTGTCAGCCACAAGACCATTAGAAACATCTCGTCGAAACTCTTTCAAAGTTTGAGAATTTCCATTCAACAGCTTGAAGATTATATACGCATTTACAACAGCAGCGTCTACGAAAAGAAGAAAATTCTATGCCACCATTTGTGACTTTTCCTGTCTATCGCGTAACATGAACGTAGTTGATCAAATTTATCTACAAAATTCATGTTTTTGTTATAGTCTGTCAACATTACTGGACAAGGTACTTGTATCACACTTCCATTTTTTTTTCTCTTCTTCTCACTTCCGTAATGCTGTTAGGATCATGATAATTTGATAGCAAATGTACGCATCTCTTATCTCGCCATTTCATTGCCGCTAAACCTGTATTACTAGTATACCAATCGTACTCTCCACGATTCAAATCTTTATCAGACTTAAATAGTGGCAGATTCTTTCTAGAAACGTTTACAGTTCCACATGCAAAAGACCAATATTTCTTAAATGTTCAATAAGAGGAACTGACGTAAAGAAATTATCAAAAAAACACCCTGTGGTTTTTGTGAGTGATATTAACTGTTAGACTTTTCACAACCCTTGCACCCAAATTTTTTCAACACTGTTCTCTGATTTACCAGTGTAAATTTCAAAATTGGAACAATATTCCGTCTGATCTGCCAGTACCCAGACCTTATACCCTCGTTTGATCGGTTTCTTGTTCTGAATATAGGTTGGTTTGAAAAACTATGTAATCGACAATTTCGTCAGTGATAAATAAATTAAAAATTTCAATTGGGTTTGGCTTGTCAAGATTTTTAATAAATTGTGGGAGTCCAGATTGAGAAGTAAAAGTGGGAGCTGGGGTGACATCAGCACTATTTTTCTCCAAGTAGTTGATTTTATACGAAGCAATTTATTAGACAACTGGGCCAAAGGAATATTATCTTCCGAATCCCAATCTGCCTCCAGAATCGTCTACTGCAGGTAAAACAAAATCATCTTCAGGCAAAATAAAATTCTCATGGAAATTCGACGTAGATGCTACGTCATTCAAAAAACTCCGTTGCCCGGAATATTTTCTATACCGCCGTCACTATCGTTTTCTGAATCGGAATTGGATGGAATTGAAGCAATATCATCCGGAAATTTATATAATTCTTCATAAAATTCATTTTCAGTCATATCGACCAATTTGAAAGGTAACGGCTCACGTCGTGTATTCATTGTCGAATAGCACGGTGGTATAATTTATCAACTATAGATTTACGGAAGCTAAAACATAATAATTTAAACTAAAATTATTGTAAATTTTAGTGTACTACCTTTGTTAGGGTCTAGAGAAAATGTACTTCTAATCTTAGACCATCGAAACAAACAAGACTTAAAAATAAAACAATTTTGAACTTATAAACACACTTGTTATTCACGTTACAATAAATTCCTGTTGAAACATGCAAGCAGGCCGGGTGGGAAAATCGCGCGAATTATCTAAAGAGGAATGGCGTAATGAGCCCTACGCGCACATGGTTTAAATTGTAAACCCGAGTATAACTGGAACAAATACATTTATAAAGTGGTATACTTTTAGTACCTCCGTACAACAAAGGTATAAAAGTAGGTGGTTTAATTTGTAATCCACCGTACCTGAAAGAGTTAAAAAGTTTTTTTTTGTGAGAAGGAATACTTATTAAACATTTTTGGCGAATATTAATGTTATGAACATCTGTTCTATATCGGATTTTATTTACAAGATATGGCGGTCTTTTAAATTTTTAAATTTTGTAAAAAAAATCTAAGCAGTGTAGAACCCGTCGATTAGCCATGTTAAGCCAACATAGTTCTTTTAATTTATAACTTATGTCTGCGTCTAATACCAAAAATAAGTCTCATACAGGAATTTTGAAGTTTTTGGATTCGTCTCACATCAACACTATCCAGACATGAATTATATATGGTGTCACAGAAATTCAGATGAGATAGTACTATACTATCACACAACATTTTTTTAGTTTGTTGGTTTAGGAAATGACGGTTTAAGTACAATGTTTTTAGTACTGAGTATCCTAGCTTAAGTTATGCTGTAACATGCTCTTTAAAACTTAACTTAGTATCTACAATAAGGCCTAAGTTTTTAGCACTATTTTTAAATTGAATAGCCTCAATTTCTATTTCAATATTAATTTTTCCAACAAATTTGTTTTATTTTCTCCTCCAAACAAAATAGCAACAGATTTCTTTGAGTTTATTTTTAGTGAATGGTTTCTTGATACTTCAGACAGGCTTAATAAGTCTTTATTTAATTCTATGTTAGTAAGGTGTAATTGATGGGGACTAAATACATACAATAGTTGGGTATCGTCTGCGTACATGTGATAGTCACAGTAGCAAAGACACCGAAAAAGTTTGAGGTGTATATTGAATACAATATGGGACCCAGTATGCTACCTTGTGGAACTCCCACAGTAACATTTTTAGCTTCGGTGACATGATTTTGGAGAACAACTCTTTGAACTCTGTTTGTCAATAAGACTTTATGAAGTTTATTGCTGAATTATCAAATCCGATGTAATTTAAAATTGCAAGAAGAATGGTGTGATTTATCATATCAAAAGCTTTGGAGTAATCGAGCATAACAAGGATAGCGGCTTTATTCCTCTCCAGCGCATGAAATATATCATCTGTTACTTTTGTCAAAGATGTTGAACAGCTATACGCATTTCTAAATCCAGACTGCTTGTTTGGAAGGATTTGATTAGACTCTAAAAAGATTTGAATCTGAAGTTCCATAACTTTTTCTAAAATTTTGGAAAGTGTTGGTAGTATTGATATGCACCTTAACTGGGTGTAGTCTATCGGTGAACTTACTTTTGGTAAAGGTATGACCTTGGCAATTTTCCATGAATCGGGAAAACAACAATGGATAATACAATCATTAATTAGATGAATGATGGGACAGCACATTAAAATCAAAGATATATTTAAATTATCAAAACCAGTAGCAGTACTTTTTATATTCTGCACAATACGCACAATTTGAGATTCGGATACCAATGAAAATTGAAATTTACTTAAAGTTAATTTATTATTTAGGTAAAAATTAAGTGTTTCTTGATGTGTAGGAAGATTTAATTTACCAATATCCACAAAGTATTTATTGATATTATTGACATTATTTAAATGGTCAGGTAACTTTTTGAATTTACTTTGTTATTTACAATGTCAAAATTTTTAGTTCTTTCCATTTTGTTTTTGAGTACAATTTTGAAATTTGTAATTGAAGTATGCCCTTTTTCTGCGCGAATGGCTGTAGTAGTGTAGTTACGCAATTGTTTATAATAATCCCAGTGATGGTTGTTTTTTGTTTCACGGTACCTACTCAATGCACGGTTGCGTATTTTTATCATGTACCTAATATTTTCGGTAATCCAAGGCGTATAAGGTTTTTTTTTACAAGAAACTTTTCTAAGAGGACATGCTCCTCCATGTTGAAAAGTGATAGTATATTTGATGTTAGAAACAGTTCTTTTTCATTAACACCCTCCATACCATACATAATGTTCCACGGAATATTTTCGAGATCGAATTGAAAGAGACGCATATCTATTTTATCCAATGGTCGATAACTAAAACTGTAAGTTTCTCTATTACTTGGTTTTAAAAACTGAAGGATACAATATATTAAAAAGTGATCTGATATATTGATATCTCTGGTACCCGTTTCAACAACATTATTTCCATTATAATAGATTAAATCGTCGTTAACAATAAACCGTAACAACGTCTAAAAATGTCACAACTCGCAACTTCATAATCTAATAGAAAAAGTGATATGAAAACTGTACGTTGTAAGAAAAAAATCAATATTTAAAAAAAAAAAAGTGCACCGCGGTGCAATTTTAAAATCAAACTGTAACTTTCAGTAACGGATTGGTTAATGCATCTAACTGGTGTATCTGCTACCTACTACAATGCTACTACCATTCCTACGTCAAGACAAAACTAAATATCACGCGCACTTTCCTTTATTACGAGTTGAAAATGAAAAGGAAAATGAAAATTGGGATTTAGAAAAAAATAATTCCAACAAAAGATATAGACAACAAAATTTACAACAACGTTTCTTTCATAATTTTTTTTTGTATAATTAATAGTGGTGGAGATATTGTTTAAACAATTAGTGTCACGTGATAGTCGTATTCAGTAATTACTTATTGAATCCAAAAATAATTTTAAATAATTAAATTATTAAGAAAAGAAGAAAAGAAATAATATGTAAAATAATTTTTTTTTTAATATTTTACATTTTATTTACTGACGAGGATACATTCCATAACAATGGGCATATGAACCGATATAATTTACATTATTACATCTCTCAAAACCCACATTTTATGAGAACGGTGAATAACCAACGTCGGCGTCGGTGAAGTTTTAATGTTGGGGTGGCATATTAGCTAATTGCGTAATTGGGCCTTATTTCTTAAAAGACATTTAACTAGTGAACTTTATTTGAATTTTTTAAGACACCAATTGTCAGATTTCCTGGACAAGGTATGTGTTGAGAAATAAGTTCTTCCCATATGATGGAGCAACGGTCCTGTAAGACAGTTCTTGGACAGAAAAACCTTAATAAATGAATAGGTCATAATTGCTTGGCCGCCTAGATCCCCCAATCTAACAAAATGTGGTTTTTTTATGGGATCATGTAATAGAATTGTAAATCGGATTCCGCCAACAAGAGGAGACGTGCGTCTAAGAATTACATAGGCTTTTTCAGGTGTAACCCCACAAATATTAACAATATTTAAAGGGGTCTATAGGAACGTGTGGAAATGTGCCTGAAGCAAAATGGGCAGCAGTTTGAGCATTTGATTCTTTAAATTGTTGGGCAAAAATGAAATTTATTGTATCGTATTTGTGTATTTTTTGTTACTCTATGTGTCTATTTATTCCTTAGATATTATTTATTAGTTTTTAAAAAATATTTGGATAAAAAACATGTTATAGAAAAAATTAAGAAAAGCGCATCAGTATCTACTTTGACGTAGGTATTTAAAACTTTATCTTTCAGTCACTATACGTTTCGTTTCTTGATGCAGACATTATCTAGATATCTCTACTTACAAATAGAAAAGGCAACCAAACGACTTTTTATGCCCAAAATCTAATTAGATCTCCACTATTACCTCTGTGAGAAAGCTTTTCACCGACTAAACCGTAGTTTCGCAATTTAAATGAATGAAACTAATCCAATTGAAAGCATAAATAATGAACTAATAAAAATATGTTATGATAAAAAACAAGCTGTATAACAATCCTAGAAACTTGTTTGAATTCACTGAGTAGCCATGACTGTGATAGGTTTTGTACTTTGACAATTACATTTTTAACAGTTGATTAAAGAAAATCAAAATGGACTTTGACGATTTTGACGAGTTTGCCGAAGATGAAGGAGAGGATGAAGAAAAAAGCTTGTCAAGTCAATACATTATCCGTTGAGTTGTATTTTAAAAATAAAATGAGTGCCGATGGAGAAGACCAGTATGTATCTTTTTACCAAAAACATTTAACGCATCACGCATTGGTCCAGAGGAGCGGCCGCATTATCTAAAACCAAGAAAGTTTTGAAGAAAAAAGCGAAAAATTACTTGGAGAGGTAGCACAACTTAATCAAAAACTAAATAACGCGGTCGAGTACCAAGAAGAACTTGAAAGAAAAAACTCTGAAGCCGATATGGAAATAGCAAATTTAATTGACGTGCTTCATTGAATTTTGTTATTCCAATATTTTACTAATTAAAATTTTTTTTAGATAATGGTAGTTAACTCAGAAAAGATTAAAAAAGAAAGCGATCAGTTTAAATCGGATTTAGGGGAAACAATCGAGGAACTGAACAAAAGCAAGACAAAGTCAAGCATTTGTAAAACTCAGCTGGCAAAGATAGAGAAACTAAAAAAATACTTGAAGCAGTTTTTTCCTGTTGATGACATCTTTTTATTTAATTATGTTAATATTCCTTCTGTAAAATTTCTACCGCAATTTCCTTGGTTAAAATTTTAAAGCTAATGTAAAAATTAAAAATTTTCATACGATTTTAAAAACGTTACAACAATGATGATGATGGGTGTTTTATAATACTTACCCTCTAAAATGCACCATTTTCGAGATACAGGGTGTTGAAATTTAAAAAAATGGTTTTTGCGAATATCTCCGCAACTGTTTATCGTACAAAAATAGTTATTTGTCCAACAAGTGAGGAAAGCGATCTTTTTCCTACTCGAGTTCGAGGCATTAGAGTTAGAGTGGAAAAAGGCTTTCCTCATGTGTTAGACACAACATTTTTTCCACGACATTCCCAAAAAAACAACCTAATGAATTTATTGTTACAGAATTTCGTCACATTTTCGTACGTAAAAGCAAAAGTTGTTAATAGGTGGGTCCCAATAGTCTCGCTACAGTATTCTGTGGTATCGGTGTGGTCTCAATTTGTCATAGCGCAGACGCGTAATTGTAACCAATAAATGTAGGGTAGCAGTTTTTAAGAATCGCAATATAAGATATTAAATTAAACAAACTTGATTGAATACTAAATTAAATTGTTTAACTGAGTACTAGGCGCATATAGTTCTAATGACACATTCTTACATTTTTGCAACACGACATTATTTTCCTCGCTAGTGAGGAAAAACCAATTTTCTCACTATTTGTAGAGAAGAAACGTTTTCTAAGTATGTCGTGGAAAAACAGCTTTTGTAAGCATTTTCTATACTCATAATAAGCTATGTTTTGTGCAAACAAAATTTATTTTAATTTATAATTGGTGAAGATTTTGAAGGGATTCATGAGATTGCAGAAAGTATCAACGCACCAATGATGAGTCACAATGAAAGTGAAACGGAAGAATATGTTGAACAAATGACAAGTTTTGTTAAAATTACATTTAGCCAATTGAAAAAAATAATTATCAATTTAAAAAACAAAAGTTCTAGTGATACTGTCTTAAATGAAAAAAATTGATTCAAAATTTGTTTTGTGTAGTAGGTTATCCCTTATTAAACCTAGTAAACACTGTGTTAAAGTGCGGTCAGTTTCCCCAAGAAATGAAAATTAGTGTAATAGTACCAATTGCAAAAGTGCCGTCTCCAACTTTACCAGACCATTGTAGACCAATTAACTTACTACCAACTGTAGAAGAAATCATCGAAATCATATGATTAGATCAGTTAAAGTCATTTTTTGAAAAGAATAACACGCTATGTGAAGGACAGTCAGGGTTTCGAGATAAATATTCTTGTGAAACGGCTCTACAGTATGTATGTTCAAGGTGGATGGAAGAAATAAGTGATGGGAAGGTAATCGTGACTGTATTTGTGGACTTAAAGAGGGCCTTTAAAACAATAGATAGGATTTTATTAATTAAGAAGTTGAAGATAGTCGGTTTAAAATCAGATGCACTCAATTTAATTTGCAATTATCTTGAGAATCGCTACCACCAAACAAGAATACAAGACAAGATGTCGACGGTTACAGAGTGTAAAATTGGTGTGCCACAAGCAAGTGTTCTCAATCCTCTGTTATTTAATATATACATAAATGACATACATACGGTAATGAAAAGATCATTTGTAAATCTATTCGCTGATGATACAATGATATCTGTTGCGGGCACAAGTTTTGATGATGTTGTAAATATTTTAATTAATCAGCTGGGTGTCTAAAACTTAAATGAAATTCGTGTAAAACTAAGTACGTAGTTTTGGGAACTAAAACAGTATGTAACTAATTTAAAACACAAAACTTTGTTATAAAAATAAACAACGATGTCATTGAACAAGTGCCCTCTATTAAATATTTGGGGGGGATTGTGGATCCGCAACTGACATTTAACAATCATGCAGAACACCTATCTAAAAGTTAGGAAAGAAAATTGGTTTCTTGAGAAGAATTTCGATAAACCTGTCTCAATGGGGTAGAATGATTATATATAATACCATTGTATGTCCATATTTGAGTTATTGCATATCTATGTTACTTTCAAGCAATCGAGAAAATATAAATATGCTACAAGTATTGCAAAACAAATGCATGAGAGTTGTATTAAGATGTAATATTGACACATCAATTAATGACATGTTACAGTGCTTAAATTGGCTTGCAGTTGAGCAGATCATTAAAAAGGCAAACTTAGTTCTAATATACAAAATGAAAAATAAGCTGACACCAGCATACTTAATGGTGAGCATAAAGTATAGTTAGTTGCTTATTTATAATGGACTTTTGCCAAGTTACATGTTTAGAGCTATTAACAATTGTAATAGTTTTATATTAAAATTTTAGTTAGCCAAGTCAATATTTAAGGTTGTGACAATAAGGTGAACTATTTTGTTTTACTCTTCTTTTTTTCCTCATAAATTTCTTTGATCAAATTCCTTTTCTCAAAAATTTTTTTTTAGTAAAATTTAAAAGAAATTAGAAATTCAAATAATTTAAATGTGTTTAATAAGAAAATTAAGAAACATCTCAGTGAAGGGACATGTTAGATAATGTACTATAATGCATATCTGTAAATAATTGTATTTCAATAGCATATACTAAATAATAATAAAGTTTAAGAAGTGAGCCGGAGGTCCATCATGCACATAAAGTACATGTTTTGTCTTACTTGAAGCGGTAGGACATCTTTCAGCAGTTCCGGCAGTACTTCTAGAAATTGTCGATAATGTGCACCGTTTAATCTGTTTTGTAAAAAATGTGGGCTTATCAAATGATGAACAACGATGCCAGTTCAAACATTCACGAAAAGTTGTTGCCGATGATGGCCTTCTGCAATTTCATGTGAATTTTCTTCAGCCTATATGTGGTTATTGTGAAAATAAAAAAAATATCATCTCTCAAGAAAGATGCTTCATCAGTAAACAGAACTTCGGCTCGAAACTGAGAATTTTGAGCTATTTTGTCTTGCACCCATCTACAAAAAGCCAACCTCTTGACAATAAAGCTTGTACTCTTTAGAAATGGTAGGGATACAAAATTGTCTTTTGAAAATTCTCCAAACCGTCGAATGAGGTTGGTTTAATTTGTGAACAATTTTTCTGGTACTTGTGGTCGGATTATCTTCAATTTCGTTGAGGATAGCTTCTTGTAGGGTTCCACAGGCCGTCCATTATCAGCAGTATTTTTTTAAACTTCTATTTTCCTATAGTCGTTGGTGAATGCGTTGAAACAAGTTATGGTGTGGTACTTTTCACTCAGCGTTTGTGTAATTATTGATTTTTAATTGTGTAATAAAAATTTACTTTTTGCAGGTACAAACTTAATGTTATTTTTTATTTTTAAGAAACAAACAACAAACCATAGATAAATAACCCCTTTGACAAACTAATTGTTTTTTTGGCAGGAGCACAGAGTAAAGATATTATCCAGAGGAACAACTCTCATGGAAGGGGAAAGTACGCGCATCCCTTCTCGCGCATTGGTATTCGCCATGTTCTCAGAATTTGAAATCGTTTCTTGAACAAGAAATTGTACAATTTTTGGATCAATCTAAATTGTGAAGAATATTGATTTGTTCAAAATATTTCTGTTTGATACTGGCACTATTTTTGGATCAATAATTGGTGTGAAATTCTGCGCATTTATAAGTAAAATATTTGAAAGTACCACACACATCTCTAACGAAACCGTAGCATATGTACTATGCGTCTGTAAATTTACAAAAATAAAGTTAAACGCTCAGATAAAGCATTGGTTAACCAAAGAACCAATACGTGTGATTAGATTTTGTCATAAAACATAAAACCTGCTCTATTTTTGAGACAATTTTTAACACAGTTTGCCTGAGTAAGTACAGCTTAGGTAGGTATTTTTTAATTTTTGTAATGGAAAATTTGCATCATTGTTTGTTTTCGGTTAAAAATAAACATTATTAGAATAAACAGCTGTTTGGTTAAGGGGAAAAGAGGGGTTTGAGGAGTAAAAAAAAAAAGTGGGGTGGGGGGCGATGTTTCTTGCCAAACGGAAAAAAAGAAAGAGTTCCAAAAATTTAGGAAAAACTAGTGAAACGGTACAAAAAAGATTATGAGAGAAAACAGCCGAAGACTTGTTGCAACTCAGCTCAAAAAAATTGAAGTGCAATATTCTATTCGTGGAATTCACCGAAATAGTCTTTAATCAATCAATCAATCAATATTTATTTTGTTTAAAATTTCATAACAAAAGATTCAGTTTTTCCCTTTTTTTCTAAATTTACCATAACAACAAATAAAAAACAACTTAATATTTCATTAAATTATAACACAACTAATTCCTGTTTCCTTCTTCAACCTCCCATACCTCTCTTCTCTAAACTTTCAGTATTTTTCTTTTCCTCTCCATCACTTTCCTCCTCTCCAACACTTCCCTCATCCATTGTTTTCCTTCCCCTTTTTCTCCTAGTAGTAACTTCCATTCCTTTTTCTCGTGTCTTGTTTCCCTGCATCGCTCTTTATATGTATTATATTTTTTCATTCATCCCCACACAACCTCCATAATCTCTCCTCATCACTCATCCAATATTTATTTTCATTTTCTTCATTACCCATTCTGAACCTTGCAATCATTCTTATTTCATTCATTTCTTTTCCGCTTGTTATGTACCTTGGTGCCTTGTCTGTCATTATTTTTATGTATTTCTCGTTATATTTTCCTTCCTTTATTTTTGCCCTTCTTTCCTGCTTCTGAGTATCTTTATCTCTTGCAATTATTTCCTCTTCCATCTTTCTCCCTCCCTCTCTTAATCTCTTTATCTCTTCTCTCGCGTATCCCCTCTTTCATAGTATTTTCTTCTTTCTTCTTCCCTATATTTTACCTTCTGTGCCTCGATCTCTTTCCAACATTCGTATAGTATTTCATTTTCCTTCCTACTTCCCATTTTTCTTCATACCTTACTGCAATTCTTCCTGCTTGTATCCTTATTTTTCTATTTCTAGCTCTTCTTCCACTATATACCCCAGTGTCTCCTTCTCTAGTCCTAACGTCCACCTCCAGTATTCCTCCTGTATCTTCTCCAGCTCTTGCCATTCCCTCCAACCCCAAATCTCCGCTCCATACAGTACCACATTTTTTTTCTTCTAACTTTACATACTTTTTTAAACATCCATCTCCTTTTCTATATCTTTAAGGTTTGTTTATTTTATTAAATATTTTAAAAAATAAGAAAGATGTATAATTATTTTTTTGTTCTAAAAAAAAAAATAAATAATAAAAATTTAAGAGTTGTTATTAAAATTCCCTTTTTATTAAGAATATTTCATAGTCTTTTAAAAAACCTACACAAGGACATTAATCAATTTCTTAGCTAATGTACTCGGGCATCAGGGTTTCTATAATGCTCTTACAAGCATTCGGTACAATCACTCGTTAGAATTAAAATCTCTAAATACGATCTAACTTCTAATCTTCAAACATGCCGTTCTCTTTTGCAAAGATCAAATGCGCCGACGTTGAGTTGTTCCTCTGATAGTGTTTATTACTCTGTGACCCGAAGCTACTAAATAAATATTCAGATTTTGCTTAAATTTTCAGACACATGTCCAGGACATTACTTGTGGTAATTTGAATTCCATTTTGTAGTTCTTTCTTATTTTTTTTTCTTGCAAGTTTAATTTCTTAACAAGTTTTCTTTGGGATTTAACCCCACTTTCCTTTTTTCGGTTTATCTGCTAATTTCTTCCTTTAAGACTCGTTTTTAATTTCGCAGGGACATGTTTATCATTATTGTTAATTTAATAATGATAAGTTTAACAGATACTTGTTTTTATATATTTATTTAGATGTTCACTAATGTACATACTATGACATATGTATATGGCTCTTGTAAGCAACAAGGTATATGTGGTTGCATATCCATCTACAACAAATACGATCCTGAATTTCTAGTTTTTCAACATGGCTGCCGTTGTCTTACAAAGATCAAACGCGCCGACGTTGAGTTGCTCCTCTGATAGTATTATTACTCTGTGGCAGGGGTAACTTTGGTTTTAAAATTTAAAGCCTACTTGATAAAAAAATTATTACATTTTTTACACAAGCGCTGAAATGTGCGAAATGCGTTACTTTTACGGTTTGGAGAATTTTGAAAAGACAACTTTCTATCATTTTTTCATTTTTTTTTATTTTGCAGGTTACGTTAACCTTTAATTAGTAGAAAAAATTAATTTATTTAAAAAATTGACTATGTTTTTCAAGTAAATTTTCATCGAAAACGGTCAACTTTTTTGTGTAGAAAACATTGGCAGTTCAAATGGGCGTACTTTTTCCAGCGGTGTAAAATGTTGTGGAAAAAAACACCCACTATCTCTTCAAAATCTTTACCAATGATAAATTTTAAAAAAAATTCTTGCTCAAAACATAACTTATTATGAGTAGAAAATGCTGTAATGGTAATAGATAAATTTTACAATATTTTCTTGGATTATGATCTTACATCCATAACTTCTAGATTTCAGATGCCATTAATTAATACCTTTTTTGAAGAGATATGTTATCATGTTATCAAAACGAAGCATACAAATTAAGAATATTTTCTCCCCCAATTAATATAATAGAAGTTATAAGTTGTGTACCTTCTAGGTGGGAGTCGAGTAACAAAACTACCGGTCTAATGGCTACATAACAGCCGACGGCTCGCCCAAAATCAGGTGATGAATTGGTCAACTAAACATTTAACAAACTATACAAGACACATAGAGATAATGTTTAACGAACGACTAAACGTTCGTTAAAAAACACAACCACGTACCTCTACCACTTCAATTTCAGTAAAGAAAATCACGGGTGAAATCATCGTAAATTTTCACAGGTTAAAATTTCGACTAAAAATGTCTTAAATTTTGTTCGTGGAATTTTCATGCTGAATACAACTTGATGGTATGAAATTACAAAATTTTCTTCTCAAATCATTCAGATTTGAGATCGAAAATTTCCAGTAATATTATACCAATTCGTTGGATTAGTTAAGAGAAAAAATTTTTAAAGTAATCGATGAAATACAAACATGAACACTGAGAACCAATAATTTTGCGAATAAAAATATTCAACCAAAAATATAGAATTCTGACACTAATATAAATTTAACTAAAATTTTAATACGCTAGGCAACTGAAAAAAGAATGCAACGTAAATTAAAACAGCAAGTGCGTTACACAAAGATTTTTATAAATGTAGTCATTAGTAAAATAAAACAAAAGACATACCATAAGCTTCTAGTCCGCTCTCTAAATTTCGGCATGCCAAAATAATTTTAGTGTCTTTCAAGGCTATCAATTTTGCCGCCTCTTTTCCTAGTCCTTTACTGCCACCTGTTATAACTACTGTTTTTGTGTTCATATTCATGATTGTAAAAATTCGAAAACCTGTTTCCTACACGGCCGTTACTTATAAACTATAAAACATAAGCATAATAGAATCGATATATAGAATATTAAAAAATCAATAAAAACACTTACTTCAAAACACTTGTTTGGAGTGTTCGAATAAACTTTCTAAGTATATATTTTTCCACTAATAGATCATAATTTCTTTCAATCCGAAATTGATTGTATTCTACATATACATATTGTTTTAATGAAATTGTATTTATATGTGCGTGCACTGTCTATAGTCATATAGTTTGTTTGAAATGAGTTACTTTTTTGCGAGAGAGAGCTTTTCTCCGACTAAACTGATGTTTTTCAATTTGAATTAAATCCAATTCGAAGCATGAATAACGAACTAATAAAAATACACTATTGATAAAACTTGTCGCTATAGCAATCCTAGAAACTTGTTTGAATTCACCGAGTAGCTATAACTATGATAGGTTTTATACTTTGACAATTACATTTTTAACAGCTCATTAAAGAAAATCAAAATGGACTTAGATGAATTTGACGAGTTTGCCGAAGATGAAGGAGAGGAGGAAGAAGAAGAGCTTGACCCTAACAATCCCGATCACGTATTTTTAATAATAGAACGAGAATTTACAAAAGTAAGATTATTCTGCATTTTTAATATTGTCTAACACATTATACAGACTGTAGCTGAAATTGAACAAAATCCAGCAATTGCCGTATACGCCGAGGAGTTTAACAAACTCTTCGAAACTTTGTACGAGCTAAATGAAAAAAGGAAACAGTTAGTGGAAAAATGTTCTATTCTGGAGATAGAACTAGAAGACGGTACAGAAAAATTAGCTACTGCAGCAAAATTGGCCGAAAACGACTCGGAAGTTATATCAAGTTTAACGGAACAAATTAATCATTCTTTGAAAATGACGGACGCAGCGCACGAACGAGAACAACAAGCTCAAGAAATAATTGATAATTTGAGAAGTCAAGTGAATACGTTATCGGTTGAGTTGGATTTTAAAAATAAAATGAGTGCTGATGGAGAAGACGAGTAAGTAGTATTTAACAAAAACCTTTAACGCAGCAGCGTTCCTACAGAGGAGCAGCGGCAGCATCTAAAAACCAAGAAGGTTTTGAAAGAGAAAAGGAAAAATTACTCGGAGAAGTTGCACAACTTAATCAAAAACTAAATAACGCGCTCGGGTATCAAGAAGAACTTGAAAGAAAAAACTCTCAAGCCGATATGAAAATTGCGAATTTAATGGAACAAATTGACGTGCTTCATTGAATTTTATTTTATTTCAATATTTTACTAAATAAATATTTTTTAGGAAATGCTAGTAGACTCAGAAAAGATTAAAAAGGAACGCGATCAGTTCGAATCAGATTTAGGGGAAACAATCGTGGAACTGAACAAGAGCACTAACGAAGTCAAGCTTTTGCAAAATTCAGTACTTAAAGGAGAAAATTTGGCAGCTAAATTAGATCGGCAAATTTCTGATTTAAAATTCGTAAAAGAAAAGCTTTCTGATGAATTAGAAACTACTACCGAAAAATATAAGTTAATTAAAGAGAAACATAAAGGAACTTACAGACACTCACGAAGAAACTGCAAATCAGCTTACAAAAGCGACATTTCAAATCAGAGTAAGATAAAGCAGTATTGACTTACAAAAAAGTTTTGTTTTTCTAGATGAAAGACGAACAAGGCCGCATCATGGAAGCTGAAATTAGCAAATTCGGAAATATTAAGAAAATACGACAAAAAATTAATAAAATTAGAATACGACAAACAAAAAGTTGTTGAAGAACGCAATAAGTTGGATCAAAATCAGCTTGACATCGAAAAGCAAATGGCTTTGTATAAAAAACAATGTGAAGTAGATCAAAGAACGATAAACACTATGACCAAAGAAAAAGAAATGTTAAACCAAAACATTTTAAAACATCAAGGTAGGTTCATAATGTTAATAAACAAGCTCCTATTAAATATTAAATTAATTTTAGCCCTTCTAAGAGAACATATTACGTTAATAAAAATGCAAGAGCAAAGTAAAAAAAAGTTAACTGCTGAAATTGAAGAGCATGTACAAGAGATAAGTAAACAGCGAAAGAATCTGACTTCTTTAGAAAATGAACGAGACCGATTGGTAGAAGAGGGTTTAGATTTAACTCAAAAAATAGAAGACACTTTAGACGAAGTGAAGATGAAAAAGGTTTTAACCATTGATGTAATTTTTTACTGCAAAACAATATGTTACTTTAACAGGGCGAGATATACGAGATGAAGAAATCGTTAACGGAAAACGAAAACAAACTGCGGCTTCAACAAAATTTATTTGAAACGGTACGAGCTGAAAGAAATAATTTGCAAAAATCCTTGCAAGAATCGACTGCCGAATGCGGCGAACTAAGAAACAAGCTTAAAATAAGTTCACACCAAGGCGAACAACTCAAAGAAGACATCGCTTCTAAGGAACGCGAACTTATTCGAGAAGAAAATATTTTACGCAAAATTACCAAAGAAAAAGAAAATATACGGTGAGTTTCCTTTTAATTACAAAAAATTGATTGAATTGTTTTTTCATAGAATTGAGCTTGATAGTGCGATGGACAATATTAAAGATTTAAAAAAATATATAGCCGAAATGAAAGTCGAAGAAAGGCGTTATCTTAGAATTATTGATGTAGGTTTATTTAGGGTTATTATTTTCCTCTACTCACTTCAAACTCTAGGAAAACGACAGGACAATACGAGATCAAGCTAAAGATATAGAAACTCTCAGAGGAGAGAGGGATATTTTAGGATCGCAGTTGGTTCGAAGAAATGATGAAATTGCATTGCTTTATGAAAAAATTAAGATACTACAAGCCACGATGCAAAGAGGTAAACAAATTGGTATTCAACAAACGACGTTTACAAAATTTTATATCAATAGGAGAAGCGCATTACGAGCGTAGATTAGATGACATTCGCCTTCTTAAAGTTGAAGTCAAGCGATTGCGACAAGAAAAACTACTTCTCACAAAATCGATTACGAACATGACCGATTTGCGGCAAGAAATATTTCATTTAGAACGTGATTATACACGAGAAAGATTAAAATGTCGTGCTCTTGAAGAAGAACTGCAAAATCCACTGAACATTCATCGTTGGAGAAAGTTGGAGGGGTCAGATCCTGAAGTGCTGGAGTTACTGAAGAAAGTTCAAATTTTGCAAAAGTAAGCAAATGTTTTGCAATTATCTTATTTTTCTTATCAACCCTGAATCATCTACTTTTGATATCAGTCTGATACCTTTATTTGGCATTTCATCTTATCCAGTGCTTATTTTAAAAGTTTAATTTTCAATCTTTTTGATTTAATTATAACTCATCATTATTACTGCAACTTATATATTTGTTGTTCAATTTACGTTGATTTTGGCGATGGTTCACTCTCATTTGTTTTTGGAACTCGTTTTAATATTAACATGACTCTACCAAGACTAACGAATTATTCTTTTTGTCAAACATTTATTCAATTGGTTTAGTATTTTTCCGTCTCCGTGTTTATCATTTTTTCCCGCGTACAATTACAATTAATAGTTAGTCAGTATCTTTAATTTTTTATTCTTTAACTTTTATTTATTTCGCAGCATAACTTTATACAGTTTTATTTAATTGATTCGTTCTTCTTCGGGGAGGGGCACCAAAGAACCACTAAGTTGTTTTTGCAGGCAACGTTTCGTGCAACGAATGTGTACTTCTTCAGGCATTTAAAACAAAGAAATGTAAATAAATATCTCTAATAAAACAAGCATTCTATTAATTTATTTGTGTTTGTTGAACACATGGTTTTATATTATTTTAATTATGGACCATTTCTTTGTTTTAAAGGCCTGAGTAAGTGCACATTCGTTGCACAAACGTTGCCTCAATAACAACTTAGTATTTTTTTGTGCATCTCATCAAAGAAGAACGAATCAATTAAATTAAACTTATAGGAGAAAATATTTACGTATCATTTATACTCGATACATATTCTAAGTATTCCGTGTGTCCCACGGAAAAGTTGACATGGACGTTTTCTATGTTCAATTCAAAATGAATGCAATTTTTTTTTCTGCCACAATTTGAGCACAATATAGCAACATATTTTATTAGATAGATAAATCAGAACAAAATGTGGTAATTTAAGTGTTAAATTTTAATTAAAAAAACAGAAAACAATGTATAATCATTTATATCAAAACTTCGGGTTTGATTCCGATTATGGTAACTTTTTTTATTCATAAAATTATTATCGAGGTTACTATTAATACAGTTTTTATAAATTGAGTTTAATATATATTTTTGAAATGTTAAATTTACTTTAAAAATGATATTATAATATCAATAATAAAATTAACAAAAAAATACTGCAATCGGAATCGAACCTTGGTTAGGGAGCGCAAAATATTACTAGGCTATAAACTAACAAATGCGCTTATTATATGAAAATCGTACGACACTCATTAATGATAAAATTAATTCATGAGCCATAACCATGACAACCAAAAAATTTTTCTGAAATTTTTGCAAGTAGACTAACCTAGTAGGAATTAATAAGTGGAAATTTTTCTGTCAAATTTTATTAAATTAACAATAGTTCTACATACAGATAAATACTAAAACAAATCACTTAAAATTAAATATACAGTATTGTAATTAACATTCTCTCTGAAAAATACTTCAGAACTAGTGGTGGTATTTGAATTAACAACAACACGTGATTCAGAATTATTCCTCATACGTTCCACTATCCGTTGATGATGTTCTGCATTAATTTGTAGATAGGGACGTATTGAATGCGCATTACTATGCCCTGTAACTTTTATTAGCTGCTCTTCATTAACTTCTTCCCATGCTAAAAACGGGTATTAGCTCGTATGGAGTGATTTGTGATCTTGACCGCTTTTGTGTCGATTCCAATTTTCTGAGCTAAAATATTTATCCAAGTTGAAATGGTGTTCCGTCCTATAAGCATATTTTTGTACCAGAAACATTGTGCCAATTTGGGTTTGTTGTCAAAAATAATCTGTCGCTGGTAATAAATCTCGTTCTTTTTTCTAAACGTTTCTTAAACAAACTAAAAAGAAGAAATTTTATTGCCTTATAATGCAAGCAGCGTTGGTATTACCGAACTGGACAGAAGTCTGGAGAATTTGCATTAGAAATTAACCATTTGCTATCAGCTAACTTTTGGCCCTTCCTTGACAGGTTTTCGTGAAGACAGGGTTGTATTCTAGGCGGCCAGTACTGGCGCCCTTGTTGTCCTTTTCTTCCGAAAAGTGGTGAAGACGACATGTGGCACCCTCTTCTCCCCTCCACGCAAGTTCGTAGCCGGCAATCAAAAAGAATTTTTGTTGTAATCCCGAGGGCACATTTTGACCATTCTTTCTATTTCTTGTTTGCTTACAACAGCTGAGCTCAATTTTTTTTTCCTTAGATCAGTTTGTAAATTTCTTCGCTTGGCATCCCTCGGACTACTGCTACGTCAATATTTGTCAAACTTTCAACTCCAAAGCACAATTTTACCAAAACTTTCGTTGTTGACAGTTTTGTTTTTGGTTGTCACGGATATGTTACAACTTTTGATATTCTTAATCAAAATTTAAACAGAAATGGATTCCTTTTGCTTGTCTCGTTACAATTTTCTTACCGAAGTTCATTCGAGCATTAATTATTATCCGCTCGTGCAAATTAATAGGACGTTGTTGGAACGCACTCAAAAAATTTCCGGAAATAATTAAGCTGTATGAAATTATAGTGAAAAATTTTTTTGGGTCATGAATAAAATTTGTAAAAAAATAACCTAAAAATAACTTTTTTACTGATTTTTTAGTCAAATACGCTTTGAATACTCATCATTATCCCATGAATTTGTTCTAGTGAGATTTTGAATTGTTGGTTACTTTTAGACTACAACACATTTTTTGCCTTATTTTAAAATCGTTTTTTTCAACATTTATTTTTTCTCTAGAATAAGATATAGCACCTAAACTTTCTTTTATTGAAGATTACAGAGTAGGTTTTCTATATACTTCGAATTTGGTGAGTATACTCTCAGATTCAGGAAAGTTGACGATTGGGTCATTATTTATGTTCATATTAATAAGTATTAACGGCTAAGATATTTTTCGGTCTATCCACAACTTTTTCTATTTCATAAATTGACGGCACAACTATGATTATTACACCTTGACACATAATTGTTTGTTATTTATAGACGACTTCTTCATCAAACATCTCAAGCAGTAGAAAGAGAAAGACAATTAAAAGAAATCGAAAAATTGTACACGAATCTTAAAACTGTGTTGTTGAAACAACCAGGACCTGAAATTCAAGACGATTTAAGAAAAGTGAAAAAAGCTCTTACCCTTAGAGGATCTAAAATGAAGGTATACCTACGTATTTTGATAATCAATTTTACAGCATACGTTTACAGTGTTTGGTATCCGAGTTGAACTTGACCGAATTACAAGTAGTAGAATATAAGGAAGATTTATACAAAGTACGTGAAGAGTTAAAAGATGTGAAGAGAAAGTATTTAATTGAAAAAAAATCTCATCGAAAAGATCTAGAATTGTTGAGAATGTTTGAGGGTAAAGAACCACGAGGGTCTAGTTCATCGCAAATTAAATTTACTGGAGGTGGTTTCAAAATGTCAATAACAAATGACTTGATATAAATAGATATTCACAATATAAAATTTCAAACAAGTTTAACGTTTTATTTATAACAAAATAATTTTAACTGAAAATTTTATTTTATAAATGACGCGGTTATATTTTACAACCACAAATATTCTTGCTGTGAAAATATTTATAAAGTACTAATATGAATGGTTTTTATACATTTGATAAATAACATGTAAAAAAACTGTATGGGTATAAGTTAAAGTGAATAAAAACAGATATGAGTTATGGAGGAAATAGCCATGTCCCGATAACAATTGTGAGACATGGTGATCGGCGTTCCCATGTTTTCTCTGTACCCATATGGCAATATTTGGGATCAATTTCTTGGTCCATTGTGCTTTATCTCCGAATTTCTCCCATCTTTGCTGTCACGCTATCATTGTGTCGTTTCTGGCCTCTTTCTTAGGTTTACCCCTGCGTATGTCCTATCGTTCGTGGGTTAGTAAATCCATGGGTATTAAGGATGCTATTACTAGTGCCGTTTCCATAGAGCAATTCTTTTCTAGTGAACTGACCCTTATTGCCGTTATTTGTTGCGTTTGTAATAACTTGTTTTTATATTTTTGATGTTTAAGGACATCCACCCATATAGGGGCCACGTACAGGCAATTTGAGTTTATTAGGCTACTATATAGTTTACTTGTGACCTATTTAATTATCGCCCAGTTGGGCTGAAAGCGGTCGCTTTAGTGGTAATTGATTTGATGTGTTCAGTCATTTTTCCATTGTTTTGCAGGGTGAATCCTAAGTACTTTAAAGTTTTTCATTGGTTTCACAATTACCCCGCTTACGTTTATTCCGAAATCTTTCCTGATTTTTCTCTTAGAAACAAGTAATACACATTCCGTTTTTTCGGCAGCGATTTGTAGGTTGTGATTTTCTATCCATTTCAGGATGTATTCGTTACAGAATTCCGCGGCTTGTTTTAGTTTTTCCTCATCTTTGGCCTTAACTATCAGCGCTAGATCATCTGCGTAGCCGATCAGCGTTCCTTGTTTGATTAGGTTGATTAGATATTCCATAGTGTTGGTCCTAAGGTTGATCCTTATGGAACACTGCATGACAAATAGATCGCCTGGTCCCCAACGTGCACCGATCGGCAACTAAGATAGGATTTTACTATGTTGACAAGGTACTCATCAATTTTCCATCTCTCTTGTAATTTTTGTATTATTATATCCTATTAGTTTGCCAAGTTAAAAGCGTTTTTGACATCGTATGTGATTAGCATGCATAGTCCTTTTATGAGTGTGGCTTAACTTCCTTTCTTCGTCAGCTATATTCAGTACCTACAGCCTCCATAGCGTCCACCGTGGACCAAAACCAAATTGCCTTGGTGAAAGGCCACTTTTTTTTCTATTTCCCCTTTAAGCCTTTTATCGACTATAGCTTCTATAACCTTTCCTAATGTGTTTAATAGACATATCGGTCTATATGTTTGTTCATTGATTCCTTTTTTTTTGGCTTTTGATGAGGGTTAAATTCTTGCCTGTTTGCAGTCGTTAGGTATATTTTATCTATTACGGCTGTAATAAAGGGAGGTTAATTTAATGATTGATTAGTGAGCTTCTGAAGTTATCCCGTCTGAACCTGGTGTCTTCTTGAGTGCGCAGTCGGCCTACTGCTTCTTCTACCTCTTTTTCAGTGATATACTTCAATCGTTATCCAGAAAGAAGACAAACTCATAAGTCTATTTTTGTTAAATTAAAAGAAAATCTCACGAATCATTTCTATTACATTTATAGCAACTTCTTCAGCATCTTGAATGTTGTACTTTTTTTGTCTTGGTTTGTTAAATGTTCCATGATTCGTGAGATCATTTGTTTTAATTTTAAACAAACACTAATGAGGTTGTCTTTTTCTGGATAACGATCGGAAGTACATATTTCCGATGTAATGTCGGAATTGTTATTATTTTGAATAAAGCATTCTAACATATCATACTTTTCATAGTTTTTGTAAGCCATTTTGTACTTTTCAGACGATTGAAGAATGAAGTATTACTAGTTTTTCTAAAATAAGAAACAACTAGGATATAGACATTTTTCAAAATATAGAAACATCGATCTTTTCGCTGTAACTCGAAACAAAGACGATAGGCGATTCTAGTTTTCACCATGAGTTTCTCTCGAAAAACAGATCGCGACACCGACATCGATTTTTCTATCTCTTCCCACATAGCAAGACATCAAAAATGTTTTAGAGATATCTAAAATGAAACTTAGGATATCTCAGAGAGGTTCTATTTTGTGCTCAAGATATATATGAGACATTTTAGAGACATCTTAATGTCCGCCTTGTAGACATCTCAAATATATCTCCACAAGACATATCTGATATATATTTGACATAGTGTTTATATGTCTCAGAGATATCTTTTTTTGAACTTGCGATATAAATGAGATTACTTTGAAACATTTTATGGCTTCTTTGAGATATTACTGAAACTTAAGGAAATAAATAAAAGTTATGCATACATCTAAACATTAAAAATTTAATTAATATCTTGTTATAAAAATAACAAATACTTAATATAGAAATTGAAAAAAAAATATTTACAAACTACTATACTAAGCACATTCAAGAACATCGTCAATTTGCCTATCTTTGGCTGTTTCTCGCTCCAGTCTTAGTTTTCCTAGTCGCAACCAGTTTTTCATATGAAGTAGGTATTATTCTGTGATATGGATACTGTGGCGCCATTACTATACATACTAATCTTCCATGCTGTGTGTATAACTTCCTTTAATTTAACATTTAATGTAACGTAATGTAAAACATTACAAAAAATAGATGCATTTATGAACTGCTAATTTAATTAAAAGAAAATGAGAGTGTTCGCAGTCGAGATGTAACATTGTTACAGTAGTAGGCCTAGACAAACAAAACTTTTATAGATGGCCAACTCTTTCATACAAAACTGGTGCACAATTTTGAAAGCCATCTACCAACAGTTACCTGTAAAAAAGTATCTTCGATATTATAGATTCATTACCTACGAACATAACCTTAAGAGCGCCCTCGATTCTTTGAAACTTTTTTTAAATATTAATTTGTTTGAGTTTAGATAAATTTGACAAATGTTCACTTTATACACGAAAGTAAGCACAACTTCTCAAAAACTACCCACAATTAAGCCATAAACGTTTTATAAAAACAATGTGGGTTTTGTTTACAACGCCACAACCTTACTTTTCCGCCCGCACGGTTAAAAAAGGATAAACTATAACGAAAACAAAGAATACACATTTTTGTGGTTTATGGAAACAATGATTTTTATGGTATATACTGTGGATAGAGCATGTGCGCAAACAAATTAGATTGCGTGTTCAATGCGTGATCCCGCGTGCTGTCACAAATTACCATTGCCATTTCTTTTTACCTAAATTATTGTAAAATTCAAAGTTTTCATAAAATTATATCTAAGACGTTTCGTAGATATACACAATTTCAGAAGTGTTTGTGGAAAATGTCATATCTCTGAGACCAACGATAGATATTTAACATTTAATATGCTTTCTAAATTCTGTATTATATTGGCGGAGAATAAAAAATAATAAATTAAAAAAATTTTTTTTTTTTTTTTTGTAAAAGCAATTTTTCTGCTTTTTAATAAAACCAATAATTTCCAAAAAAAAAACAAAATTTTTCCCCTCCTTTTTTCATAACCACCCACATACCTGGAAACAAAAGTTTAATTTTTTTAACACATTTCCATCAGCCCAGGTACTGACGAAAAAAAAAAAAAAACGAGAATCATAGCCGTAGATGTGGGTATTATACCAAGATACAAAAATAATGGTATATAATACGTAAGAAGTAAAATTTGTAATGTGATCTACTATACAAATAAAATAAATAACATATAAATAATATATGACATAAATATAATATATTTACCTAATAAAATATGATTTTCCAAACGTATCAGGTACCTACGCCACTGCAATACGGGAGATCGATAATTCTGACAGGTTTATTACTCCGTGCCAATAGTATACTGAGTATATATTCAACTGAGTATCTCTCAGATATATCTCATAAATTTCTCATTTTTTCTGAGATGTTGTGATCAATTTGAGATTAGTTTGAGATATCTATGATACATTCGATGCTATGTGGGTTATGGTTACCGAGATACCCTATACAAACGTCGAAATTTGCCCAAGCAGGGTCGATCGTTCATGCGGTATGTCTACGTGGACTTGGAAATTTCACAACGAAATTTCTTAAAGAGAAAAATGCAAATTTCAAACGCAAAGATTGGCGATAAACTTACTACAGAAATTGCAACTATTGTGAATAATGTTGATGGACTAGTTAATACCTAGACGTAAACACTGCGAGTATAATAAAACAAACCAAATATTATATATCTGTGTGTATACAATCGTCCGAATGTGAAATGCGATTTCAATACACGAACAGTTGTTTACTATAACTAATATGAAATGTTTCATAGCTCAGAACAAGAATTTAATACAAGCATATGGTACAAGTACAAAGTGCAATTTAAATTTCAACCAAAATAGTTTTGTGGTAACCTTTTACCTTTTTACCATATGTAGGAAATCTTTGGGAAGGTAGCATTTTGTTGTAAATTCGATTGGTCACTTATGTAAAAACTAAGTTGTCATGAAGTTTGTCCAGTTAGGTATATTTGGTAGTATCACATATATGAATAAACATCTAATTAAATTTACTAAAGGGTTGCATAAAGAAATGTTTAAACTGTACTCCTTACTAGTTACCAAATTTTCAAGAAAAGAAAACTATCATAAAAAGAAACTAATCTACATTTCAATTGAGACAAAATTTATAACTTGTTTATTTTTGGCACCATTTCTTAAGTAGAAATGAGCTTACACATTAAAATATCTCTCACAGGAACATAAATATGGTTATAATTTTACACCTAGACTTAAGACTTATTCGTTTTTTAAAATATGTACTGCCTCAGTTATAAGAAGATCATCAGCAACAAGTAAAGGTCCATCATTTTCTCCTAGCGTCACCTCAGTTTGTTCATGCTTCCCTTCAGTCTTGACTTTTCTAAAACTACCGTGATACTCCTCTGCTTCAGTATTTTCCATAATAAATTTCAAATTTTCTTTGTTAATACCACCTCCGGGAATAATAATAATCCTATCATCAACTTGATCCATAAGTTGGGTTATTAATTTAACACCCAGCTGCGCTGTCTTCTGTTTCCCACTAGTCAGTACTCGCTTAAAACCTAAATCAATAATAACTTCAATTTCGATAGTCGGCCTCCTACAAAAGTCAAACGCCCTGTGAAATGTAACAGGCAAAGGAAAACAAGCTTTAATAATTTCCCGGCATTTCTTCATGTCGACATCGCCGTTTTCCAACAGGGCCCCAAAGACGAATCCATCAGCACCTCGCTTTTTCAACATGTTAGCATCCTCGACCATAATTTCAATTTCTTCTTGGGTATAAACAAAATTCGATGATCGACATCGAAGCATACAATATATGGGTATCTTTTTAGCATTGGCCTGTTGTACTTGCGTGAGAAAACCGGGCGTAGGAGTTAAACCCCCTTCAGACAATGAGGAGCATAATTCAATACGATCTGCGCCGCCAGCAAATGCTGCTGTAGCTGATTCAAAACTATCCACACACACTTCAAGCAACTTCGGCATTATTGTTATTGTTAACGCTTACGAATTTATTTGTAAATATTCAGAATTTTCAATAACCAACAAAGCCGGAATTGCCGCTTTAAAAAATATTACAAGTGTGTGTTGCCAACCTAGTTTTTAACAGTCGGCATTAATATACAGGATGTTTCCTTATTTAGTACAACTACTCAACTCTTCACTATGAACATAATACTTCTACCAAGATTATTGTAAGTACATAAAATAATTACAATTAGAATGCTACTGGTCAGTCACGTCGTGTTTAAAACTTACTTAGACGTACTTTGATATTTTTAGGCAATCTAAGCCACCAGTACTCTATAAAATTAAAATAATTACCTTTAATGTTTCTTATATGTTTAGTTCGGTTACATAAACCGGATGCATAACTGCAAATACTAACCGAATAGTTTATATAAAAACAATGGTATCACCAAGTCTCAATTTATGTAAAAGGTCACATTCCAAATCAAATTTAGCGCGTTATAAGTAGAACCTGCGTCGTTTTTTTTGCGAACAAAATTTTTATTATGTTTTGAAATATGTTCGTAGGTGACGTCATTGATTTTGGTAAACGAGAAAATAAGTGACATGATTTGGCGATCTATAAAAAAACAGCTGATTCAAAAATCAGTTATAAATAAAAACTATATAAATATACAATAAGTAAAAAAGAATTTTATATGAGCAATTACTTTAAATAATTTACGCAATTATGTTTTTCTATACTCAAAAATATCTATCTTCTAAAACTAAGAGGAAAGTAAGATTAAACGTAGTACAAATTATAAGAAAAAACTAATTTAATTAATATTTTATTCCTGATTACAAATTTTAATAATGTAAATAAATATTAATAAACAATTTAAAAATTAAAATTTAAATGTTAGTAAATTTGAATTTAGATGTTTGTATGCCCCATCGACTCTATCTTAGGTCACGTATACTGGATTGCTCTATAATCAAGAGGTTATTTTTAAGGTATGTTTCCCCCACCACACCTTATTTTTCGAATTTAACTACTCCAATAGTTTAAACCAACAAGAATGTAGTTTAAATATATATGTTTTTGACGTCATAAATTCAACAACAAAATACCTTATAGGAGCTGTAATTGGAAGGAATCCATTCAATGAAATCATTTTTGCTTTTTGACCTAGAAAGCGTATTCTTGCAATGTGTAGGTACTTAATCTGTGCATTATAACCTAATTGTAAATATTTCGATCATGTGTTTCATTTTGTAAGCGAGGAAGTTCGTATTCCTTACTTTACGACCTATTTGACCCCTGGCTCCACAACCGTATGCGCTTAGACCTAAGCTATTATAATCATGTTTGATCAGTTTCTTAAAATAATGACGTAAATAACCAACGATTTAACGCTTTTCATCAAATATGCTGATCACATTATTAGTCGATTTGGTGAATTAGTTTGATAAAACATCTGTCTAATTGACGAACTCAAATTATTTAAAACGTACAAAAAAGGAATATTACAATAAATAGAAAGGCAACAATTAACAAAATAACAACACAAATCAACAAATAATAGTAACAATTCTACAACTACATCAAATTATTATAATTAGATACAAAACAATAATTACTCAAAAGTCAGAATGCCTCGTTCAAATAAGCTAATCAGGTTGACAACAGCTTTAAACTGACTGATGAATTTGATCAAATTAAGAGTGTGACGTCATTATTCTAAACTGACAGTCAAGTTCATCTATAGTTTATATTCTATTGCGTTATTGCGCTATGTATTGGAATGATTTTCTAAATAATGTAGGATCTTAGAACATAACTAGTGGAACAAGCATACTGTTTATTTATTTGTATGGTATATTTTAAATATTGTATTGTGATCTGAGTGTTATGTATGGTGCCCCAGAATATCGAGTATAAACCTATAGTGTGGTGACAAAACCGTGTGCAATTGTGGATTGGTTTGTCTTGGCAAAGCATTTACTTCAAGGTTTAGAAAAACCACTAAAACCTAAACATGCCAACTCTTACCAACCTTAGTATTTATATAATAATAATATTAATTAAATGTGTAAACATTATAGAAGGTAAATAAGAACATAAAAATATAACAACACAGCTATTCAAGACGACATATAATGGACCTGTTGACAAGGATAGATATACAATAGATCTATTTCAATTGTCTGAGAGAGATCTCAGATTTGCATTTTGCTTGAGAAAAAAGAGATGACAACATAGATGCTCATGCATAAGATTGAAAACAGGATTTTTAGACCATGTGATGGCAACTTTTCGCACAGTTTCAAGCTTGACAAATACTTGACAGCATTTGACAGCCAGTTGTGACCACGTTTTGACGTCGTTGTTTATTTAAAATCTGCGTTGTGTTGTGTTTGTGTATACGTCAATTTCCAATCCTATGAGCGTGCCAGGTGATTGGCAACAAGTGTATTGATACTAACGTTCTATGCATGTGCACGCGCATGTCAATTTCGAAGCATTCTTTTTTTAAGAACCTAAAATCTTTATGTTTCAAATAAAATAGTACATGTCATCCGTTTTACAATTATTCTGTGTTATAATATTTTCAAGATCTCTTGGCAGTTTTTCTCCCCTATGCAGAAAACTTAAATCGTTTCTACATATTCGGAAAATATATGCTTGTTTAAAATCCCGCCACTCATCTACATGAAAGTCAACCACCACCAGATCTTGAAGTTATTATACTATCGTTATTATCTTCAAACAGAGATTTCGCATTAACCACAAAAAATGCAGTCGATATTGACGTCTGTCAATTTTAAGCGCAGGCTTATGCTCTTGTTCTACAAGTTATATGTCTAAGTGTAGAACAAACCTCAAGTTATTGTGCCATAAATACACTGTCTCTAAAATAAGAATAGACAACATTGAGATCTTGAAAACGGTATAAGATACAAAGTGGCTCAAATTGCCAAAGTTGGGCAATTTAATTTATTTCTTAAAAAATTAGGTTCTAAACAATTATGTGTGATACATAGTTGAATTTGTAATAAAAACACTACTAAATACAAGGTGTTTTTGTATGCGACCATATAAAAATAAAGATTTTTTATAAAATCTCAAAAAACGAAAAATATTATGAAACTTTTTCAACACCATAGTAAATATACTCTAAATTGCCGAACTTTTTTGCAATTTGAGTAGCCTTAATATCTTCTACCATTTCAAGATCCCCATGCTGTTGATTCTTATCTTGGACACAGTGTACATATAATATTGATTAAATTTGAAACATACCCTACGTTATGCGTTAGATATTTTGAAAAGATTAAATTGATTAAATTAAAATAATTTTCTAAATTTGTTAAATGACAAGCATAATTTACTACTCATTTTGATTGGTTTTAGAACTTTGTTTCACACACGATAATAAAGGAAAATAAACAAATAAATAAGAAAGTTTAACATTTAATTTCTAATAATTATTCAAATAATTTGTACATGAGCGCATGGCCGAACATGCACCTTTTAAATCAATTACCTTGTATTTATAAAATTAAATTCTTAACCTTTGCGCATATGGTACCAACTAAATTTACAAACGTGAACAACATTGACCTAATTTCTTAAATGCGTGTCAAACATAATTAGCATTTACAACTTTTTAACAGAATACAAATATTTTTTGTACATGTTTTTGTTTTACATGTCCCGTGTTAAAAATGCTGAGGTAAGAATGACACTACATACATAACATCAAATTTGAGGTAACTTTTGGGTTGTGCGTTAAATAACTTGCGCAGTGTAGTTGGTACACTTTTCCGTACATAAAAATTCCTTTCTTTTATGCAACTGAATTGAGCAACTCTATTAGATCTGAGTATCTCAGCTCATCTGAATAAGGAATAATCTGCATTCCAGTCATTAACTAAATTACCCCATTTCGGGGTTTGACGTCGACTTAGTGCAATCGAGAAAAAAGGGAGTTAAAGATCTCACTTCTTTAAGAACGTATTCATCTATGTATCAATAACAGAGTTACCGTGAAGTTATTATTCTGTTGTAAAATGAACTGAGACAATCTAAGATTTGTGCATTTGTTTACCTATTTTATTATTATTCATATAACACATTCATAATAGATCTAGATGAAATCCATATGGTTCAAATACTGATTTAAGATTTAGAAGACGCAGAAGAGTAAGATGGTTATGAGCGCCAAGTACTGCAAATGGAAGACTCTTTTAAATGACAGATGATATCTTGGTCTATTTTCATTGGTTAAAAGCAATGTGCAAAAAGCGGTAACAGAGTATAACATCTCTCGTAAAATTTCATCTAAACTCCTATTCACTTGCATTCAAGAATACTGGTTTTGTGAACTAGGAGAAAGTGAAGGAAATTTCAAGTGAAGTAATTTTATATTTTTTCCAGAAAAGTATTCACTCTTTTATAAACTAAGAAAAATGCCAACAGTTAACTGTAACGACATGTGAGCGTTAAGTTAATAACAGCGAAATGCTGCATCAGGTGTTCTTTCGTTGCGTATGTGCTTCTGTACAAGAAATACTTGGCTTTATCGACACACGTGGGTTTTAAGCATTAAAGTTATCGCTTAGATAGCGCTATGCACTTTAACACTCACATGTCGTTACAGTTAACTGTTGGCATTTTTCTTAGTTTATACTATTTACATTGTTATACACGAGATGTCGTAAGACACACATTTTACTTATATTCACTCTTTTGTTGTCAATAGTAGGGGTCTTGTAGTAACAAATTAGCTGTATAGAAGAAAATAAATTATAAGCAAAATGTGTGTCTTACGACATCTCGTGTAAAAGCATTGACACGTATGATTAGTATAAACTAAGAAAAATGCCAACAGTTAATTGTAACGACATGTGTGCGTTTAACGTGCATATCGCTATCTAAGCAACAGCTTTAATGCTTGAAACGCACGTTACTGTACAGTACAGTTGTATACCGCACTTAAGTATACACCTCTGATGAGCTCATAAGAGCGAAATGCGGCATCAGGTGTTCTTTCGTTGCGTGTTATGCTTCTGTACAAGTTTTTACTTGGCTTTATCGACACACGTGCGTTTCAAGCATTAAAGCTGTTGTTAGATATCGATATGCACGTTAAACGCACACATGTCGTTACAATTAAAATAAATTATGTGTTTATGAATCGACAGTTAAAATTTATTTTTCTTATAATTTTTTAAAGTCTAATATACGATTTTGTTAAAACTAAAGTGATGATAAGATTAATGTTTGTTACAAACTCCTTCAATCAACGCTTGTTATACTTCTATAAATTTTTTTATTCAATCACTCTGTATGTTTCAAAAAATGTTATCAATTTTTAACAGTGTACTTTGAAGTTAAACATGTTGATAAAGCAGTTATCTATGAAATTCTAACCATATTCCAACTGTCAGAAAGATTACTTTGTAAATATTTACTCTAAAATTTAAAAATTACATTCCGTTCAATAATGATTGTGTGAAAATGGGTAATCAATTGGTTGGAATTGCACCGTCTCAAATATATCCTGTGGAACATTATTTAACGGACCTTACAGAATTAAAATTTGACACAAGGTAAAATTTACATGACAATACAACAAAGAAATTCTTTTCTTTTTTAACTTCCAGCTTAGGGAGCACGAGGTTCTTCAAAGTAGCTCGTGCAGAATCACAAGAAGGTCTAATTGTTGTAAAAGTATTTGCAATTCATGATCCCTCACTACCACTTCAACCTTATAAAGATTGTCTAGATGATATTCGTATTAAACTGTCCTCGGCAGTTAACTGCCTACCATTTCAAAAAATTGTGGTTACTGAGAAAGCAGGGCTTATCATGAGAGAGTATGTTAAATATAGTTTATATGATCGAATAAGTACCAGACCTTTTTAACCAACATCAGCGTTGGATAACGTTTCAAATTTTATATGCTTTGCATCAATGCCACAAAGTAGGAGTGTGTCATGGTGATATTAAATTGGAAAACATAACTGTAACTTCATGGAATTGGGTTTTATTGGTTGACTTTGCTTCTTTCAAACCTACTTTTTTACCTGAAGACAACCCAGCTGATTATTCATATTTCTTTGATACTTCTCGCAGGAGAACCTGCTACATTGCACCTGAACGTTTTATTAAAACTTTAAGTTCTGAATCAAGTTCCTTATTTAATGAAGCACCATGCAATTCTGGAGAATTGAAACCTGCAATGGATATATTCTCTGCTGGGTAAGTAAAATTTTAGCTTTGCTACAGTTTTTATGTCACATTGATCCATTGTGTGTCCAGCAATCTAGTAAATTAAAATAGATGATATGTTTGCAATGAGTGAGGGGTCAACCATTCTAAAATTCCGTGTACACATACTTTGAAGTACTTACCAGAGATTGAAATATCTGTGAAGTATTTGAAAATATGGAGTAGAATTTTGCAGTGAATGACCCTCGGCAATGGATTATCAAAAATCTGAATCGTGTTGGACAATGAGTTCTTATAATCACAGCACCTTATATTTCAATGGGAGCCTAAAATTATTTTTTATTTTACAACACCACTTTTAATAAAATTGTTTGCTCTTAATGAAGCTGTGCCCTGTTGGAGTTATGGAATGAAGGCCACGCACCTTTCGATTTATCTCAGCTGCTCGCATACCGCTCTAACGAATACTCCCCTCAGAAACATTTAGATAAAATTGACGATCCTTCTCTGAGAGCATTGTTGGCTAGCATGATACAAAGAAATCCCACACAACGTTTATCAGCCGAATTATATTTGTCGCAAGACGTGAAATTTGTTTCAGAATATTTTTATACGTTCTTACAACCGTATATGCAGATATTTTCGGCCAGTCCTATTTTATCGTCAGACGAAAAAATTATCAGGTTGAAGAAGGACATCAAAAACATATTCAAATTTTACATTTAAATGATCACCTTGAATCGAAAGATGATGAAAAGAAAGATGACGAAAAGTCTGATGTTTTAGTCAGAGATGACGATGGCTTGGTGATTGTAACAGCTTTGGTAACTTCTTGCATCCGTGGTTTACACGATTGTACCTCGAAGCTGCTATCCTTAGAAATTCTTCTCGATTTGGCATCGCACGCTAATGAAGAAACTATTTTGGATAGGATTCTGCCTTTTATTGTAAGTTAAGATTAGCAATGTTTTTACATTTAAACGTTGTTTTTAGTTATACTTTGCGCAAGATTCAAATGCTAGAGTAAAGGTTTCCGCTATCAATGTTATAACTCAATGCTTAAATTTAGTTAAACACATTCCAAGATCTGATGCGAATATATTTCCTGAATATATACTGCCAGGTTTGGGGCCGTTAGCTGTGGATCCAAATACTAGCGTAAGGGCTGCTTATGCTCAAAACATTGCCACGTTAGCTGAAATAGCGTTACGGTATTTAGAACAAACTCAGACGGATTGGTGCGATAAAACCAATGCCGGTAAAAGCAAAGATGTTCCTCATATTAATTACGAGATTGAATTACAAACACTTCATGACATGGTTCAACAATCTGTGAGCGCACTATTAACAGACAGTCAGACGTTCGTTAAGCAAACGCTTTTAGAAAACGGCATCACGAAGCTGTGCATATTTTTCGGTAAACAAAAAGGTGTGGTTTTTTTTGAATGCAACTTTTTATTTTATCTTATTGTTAAACTGTTTTAGCAAATGATGTACTTCTATCGCATATGATTACGTTTTTGAACGACAAGGAGGACAAGGAACTTCGAGGCTCTTTCTTCGATTGTATCGTAGGCGTTTCTGCTTACATAGGATGGCACTGCTCAATTATTTTAACACCACTGTTATTACAGGTATGTTCAAATTTGTTAGTGATATTCAAGAAAAAACGCTCCCTGTTTTTAAATGATATTCCTGTTCTCCTGAATGTTGACTGCTACTTCAATTATGATTGTTTTGTTAGTAGTCATTGCATGTTAGCAAACTAGGAATGGCTACATTACTCTCGCGGTCTATGAGTGTTTCACTCATTAACAATCATCCGAGTTCTGTCTATGAACGTATTAATGTCGTTTGAATACTATGAAATGAAGCTCTCCTAAATATAAATTAAATGTCAAACTTAAAGTTTATTTGTTTTAGGTTAAAAATTTTAGCAATTACTAAATCAATATCTAAATAAGCAACCTTAAATAAGAGGAATTACAAGGTAGCCACGATGTAGTTATAATTTGCATTAATAGTTGCTTATTACGTAGATATCAATTTATTTATTTGAATGAAGAGTTCTATACAGGATATACCCAAAAATATAATATACTTAGTAATATTAAAAGCAAAAAAAATTGGAAAAAGAGTGAAGGAAAAAGAAAAGAGAAAGATCTACACAATATTCAATTTTTTTTTTTCTAAATTCTAGCATTAAATATATCAATTCCAATTGGTACATTTTGATTATAAGTAAAACATAGGCGAGGAATTGGCGAATATTGATATATGTTTGTTCTTGTCAGAGGTAGTTAGAACAGCTGGTAGGTACGAATATTATGAGAAGAAACATTAAATCGTATTGACGACAACAAATTAGAGTTATCCCGGATATAGACTATTTACAATTTTATATCAAACTAAGATTTCTAATTCTAATTGATGAAAGTGGTCTAAATTTGAAGTGAGCACAAACCAGTATATAGTTTGTGTAGTTAACACCAAATGAGTAACATAGAAACTTAACAAAAACTTTTTGTACCTTTTCGATTCGGTCTATAAATATATAATAATAATGCGGGTTCCAAACAGACGAAGCATAATTTAATTTACTGAGTACGTAGGCATAATACAATGATTTCCAAGCTTTTAGAGAGTGGAAGCCTTAAGTAGAGCAAAATATAAAACCTAAAGGCCGGAATGCGTTATTAGTAATTTTATCCACATGGCTGTCAAATAAAACTTGGAGTCAAAAACTATGCCTAAATCTTTTATGTGATGAACTCTAGTTAGCGTATGATTATTTAGTTTATAATCACTATGAACATAATTACGTTTACGTGTGAATGTAATTGTGCTACATTTAGTTGCGTTTAAAGTTAGGCCATTTTCAATGCAGTACGATGTTAGCCGATTTAAATCATCTTGCAGACGATAAGAGTCTATGGTGTTCGATTTGGCGCAAAACACTTTTAGGTCATCTGCATACAGCAAGAATTTGCTGTGAATAAAACAATTGCTAATATCACTTAAATTAATGTTGAACAGTAAAGGCCGTAAAAGTGATCCTTCTGGCACCCCAGATGGTATGCATATATAATTAGAATAGTACCCATTTATAACGACTGCTTGACTGCCATTTTCTACATATGAAATAAACCAGCATTAATACCTATTTTCAACAATTTGCGTTTGAGAACATCATGATTAATTTTGTCGGAAGCTTTAGAGAAGTCCATATAAATGGAATCGACTTGTGTAACATTGTCCATGGCTTTACTAATAAAGTTAGTGTATTCAAGTAAATTAGTTTCCACAGATATACATTTTATAAAACCATGCTGTTTTGGTAAACGAAGGTGTTTAATTGGACGTCAATTTAATAAACTTTACAACCATCAACAAATTGATGATTTGGAGGAACACTTACCTGAAATTATATCATTCTCTTTGAAGAGAAGGGTACTCAGAACATTGTCTTGTGGTTTTATATCATACCCGTTGCAAATTGTTTTGCTTTTCAAATTACGAATGATTGCTTGGCAATGTACTATGAGGTGGCGACACCGACTTTCGCTTTATTAATCAGTAATGTATGTAAGGATTTTTTAGGTTTAACCGATTGCTCAGAATTCGTAACAACTAAAAGTATCCACGCCATGTCCGCATTAACAGAACTTGGGTTAATAACAAAGCCGAATTTATGTGAATTAGTGTCTGAATGTTCGTGCTTCTTGGTTCACCCCAGCTTATGGGTGCGGCAGGCGGTGGCAGGTTTTGTTGCGACATCAGCTAAAGTACTATCCGTTTTAGACGTGCAATGTAAAGTAATGCCTCTTTTAAGTACCTACATGAAGTATCCATTAATACAAATAGACAGGTAAGATTTTTTACCTTCACAAAAAAATTCTTATGCCAATTTTTAGGCCGGAATTGTTACTCGAGTCACTTGTAAGTCCAATTCCAAGAACTGTTTACGATAATGTAATTAAATATTCGGATATTCAACTGTTATTGGACACGTTAAAAGAAAGGCAAAGTGCGAGGCTAATTGCCAATTCTGGTAGAATCCCGACTTACGGTGAAATGAGGCAGTCGTTAAAAAGTGTAAGTTATTTTGTCGTCAATTACACATTTTTATTTCTGAGCAGCTTTTCAGGAGATTAGAAGCCGATGGAATGACAGATTCAGTTGAAGATTATCTGCTTACAATGAGCAATCACATCAAGAAAATCCACAAACACAAAACGAGCGCCGATGCTAAACACAATAAGCAAAGTGAGGGAAAAATTGAAGTCACTACGCCCATCCGGACTCACATACATCATTTGAACGATCCAAGAAATAAGGCGGATTTACTACAAAACCGAAGGACGAGAAGGATACCACCTACGTCACCAATGGAACCTAACGCGAACTCGGATTGGAACGTGGTTGGTCCCGATATACTTCCAAGAGCTTCTGAAACTTTGTCTGATAGCAGACCCACAACTCCGCCTTCGGAAGCGCAAAGTGCTTTTATTGGCGTGGAGCATGGAGTGAATATGAGCCTTCACGAAAGATCCTACATACAATGTAAGACGACCGCGTATTTAACCTATTTAATTCGAATTGCACATTACAGATAGAACTGCTAATTGTAGTGTCGAGTTAAGAAAATTATTAGGTAGACAACAAGATCATTTTCTGGAGGCTTTAAGGTAAAATAAAAAATTGTTTCAGTTTTTTATGTTGAGTGTTTGTCAAAAAAAATCGTTTATTAATGGAACTCGTATCTACATTGTATTTTTACACGCGATTTAATTTTTTACGTAAGCCAGAAATGTCAAAAAATTTCAAATTGTTCTCTGTATCAATAAAAAAGTAAGGGGTGTAAAATTCCAGAATTTTCTGCTGGGATGAAAACTACTGAGGTTGTTATGTACAAAGTAAATTACCATAATAAGTTTTGCTACTTTTATTGGCCGAATTTTTTTTGTCATAATATTGAAGGAAAAAGTAAACATCGTTCACCATTCCAAGCTTGGCCTTTAAAGCCGGTTTGACGTAGTAATACACTCGATGAACGTAAGTTTGTTGTTGCGTTGTTTATTTATGTGAGAGATTGACTTTACAATAGGACTTGTTTAGTATTTATATTCGCATAAATAAATAATATTCGCATTTGCGAAGTGTACAATCGGAGTTGTGCAAGGTCTTTATTGAATGGTGCTGATAATACACTTAACAAATATGTCATATCGCTAAATATTGATTTGTCGTAGACGGTCGTGGCGTTGACTAGTACCTTATCGAATTTGAAATAGTTCAAAATGTTGGTAATGGGTAAACAACAAGTAAAAGTGTTGTGCGAGAATCTCAAATTTCAAAGTTAAAACTAATATATAAATTCCATGTGGTCAAGCGAAAGGAGATATACAAATTTTCTTTAGTGTAAACGAATACAGAAATCGTTTGATCCTAATACAACAAATTCCAATCGAAAATTATTTCAAACTAATTTAATTCTCATTTTTGTGGTCACTATTTATCGGTTATATTGTATTACATTATCAATTTAGAACTAAAGAATGGGCGGAACAGGCGGCCTGGCAACCTCGCTTACCACCACCGGGTTGGAGATTACGCGGTTCATTAGTCGCTCATCTGCACGAACATCGTGGTCCCATCACAAAATTAGCACCGCTTCCCGAAAGTCCCTATTTTGCTAGTTCCTCGCGAGATGGGTATATCAGAATATGGGATTGTTCGAAAATGGAAGGAAAAAATATTGCGAATCGTTCTAAGCAGAGTTATAAAGTTGCGGGAGGTGTCGGTATTTCCGGTATGGCTGTGTGCGAAAATGGACAATCTTTGGCCGCTGCTGCCCAAGACGGTTCTATTCTAGTTTTAAGGGTTGAACCTACGAGCAGCAGGTGAGTTGTTTCTTTGTTTGTGTTATGATTGAAAACAGATTGGGTGTAGGATGACGTTAGTTCAAGCCCGACAATTAGATCCCGATGAAGATGGCTGTGCGGTAGATGTACAATATTTGGATGCTGGACCTCAGAGTGTGTTGGTATACGCCACCTTGTACGGTTCTTTAGTGGGATGGGATTTGAGAGCACCTGGAACATCGTGGAGGTTAGAAAATGGTTTGAAACAAGGTGTTATTACCTCATTCTGTTTGGATTCGCAACAAAATTGGTTAACAATTGGTACGAGTAGTGGATATCACATAGCTTGGGACTTAAGGTTTCAGTTACCGATTGCTACAGTAGAGCATCCATCAGGTATTCCACCGAGTTTTAAATTGATTTGTTTTAACTTTTGATTTTGTAGCGGCGCGAATACGCAAAGTAATAAGTCATCCCACTGAACCATCATGGATTATCTCTAGCGTTCAAGGGAATAATGAAATATCAATGTGGAATTTAGAAACCGGTTTTCGACAAGTTACTTTGTGGGGAAGTAATTCACCTCCTTTTTCTAAGGCGCATGTAAGTGTGCCTACGCTTACCACACAGGTTTTCAAATTTTGTTTTAGGGTAATAATCAAAATATATGCGCAATGCAAGCAGGTTGTATTGATCGGTCAGGTTTTCTTTTGGCTGGTGGCACTGATCAACGAATACGATTTTGGGATTTAGAAAGTCCTACGGAATCTTATTTAGCGATACCGGCGCCGAACGATCCCCTTATAGGAAGTACGTTAACTTACGAGAGACGTTTGATCGACGGTACTAGCGTGATATACGCAGTGGCGCAACCCAATCAGATCAAAACACCGGGTAAAGGTGACGAAATTCCAAGGGGTGGTCCCGAACCACCGCCTTCGGGTCATCGTGATTGCGTTAGTGATATTTCTCTTGTAAAAGCATCTCAATGTTTTTGTTGACTGCGTCTAGAGATGGTGTTATCAAAGTATGGAAATAAAAAAAATAGCAAATTTTATTAGAAATATTTTAGTGGTACTTACAGATGTAAATGTAATTTATTTTTTCTTAAATACATACGGGCATATAAAATTATGTATGATTTGCATTGTGATCTAAAGAAGTTTAGAGTAAGTGAGATTGCAATATATATAAATTTTATTGATGTACAGTAGTTTTCTTTCATTTTACGTGTTTTTAATTATAATTATTTACAATAAGAAACGTAGATAACAAAAAGTTAATGGTACAAACACCATCGGTACAGGGCAGCGGTGCCATACCTCACTATGAGTTTTTATTGCAAAATTATCACCAAATAAATACACAATAAACTCAAAAAATGAATGTGAGTAAATGATCTTTGACTTGAACCTTCACGGTTAAAAAAAACTACTTTTTGTTGTCTTTATGCTTCGATCCAATAAAATAGGTAAAAAATACTTGATTTGAATTCAAATACCTCATTAATTTGTCTTACATATTTTAGTATACTATCTGAATCAGGAAAGATGAGCCCTACGTCATCAAGCAAATGCGTATGATTTAATATTTCAAAACTAAAGTCAAATCAGAAACTATAACCATTCTATTGTATAAACATGACAGATCGTCACTTCTAGGTTAGAAAATTTTTAATTAACTAAAAGCGATTTAAGGGATAAAATATGGAAACAAAACTATTTATTTATTATTATTGGAGTTTACTTTAAAAATATTAACAAAAACCATTTACATTGCAGTAAAACTATCGCACCTACGGTAGTTTTCATCTGAAAATGTTACGTAATACAACTAACTTCAATGTAAATTTAAAATAAATATTTACGAATATCTTTAACTAATGACAAAACACAAGATAATCCAAAGCAATTAATACAAGTAAAATAACAGGTTATGATCGTTGTAATTGTCGAACACAGGGTCGGTAAAACAAAGATTATTTATTGAAAATACAACTGAAGTCATAATTCGTAAAAAAATAAAGAGGGAATTATTTTTATCTCTTTCTCACGTTCTCATAATCATTCATCTTTGTTTTTATTGTAAAACAGAACATACTCGATATTGAACGTGTGTATTTGATAGTTTCGAACAGTGATGACGTAGGGCTCATCTTTCGTGTTCATATAATATTTAAAAAAATTTCAATTGTTTTAAGAATAATCAAGGGGTAATTCGCCAGTCAATATTGGTACACTATTTTCTAAATTTCCAGAAATGTCGGTATTATTTTGTATGTATTTGTTCTAATATCTTAATACCTAAAATTATTCCTGCCATACTTTAAAATTTTTGTAATTAAGTAAAATAATTCCTGTAATACCTTGAATTTCCTTTGATACCTCAGTACTTCATTCTCAATTCGTAATTCCTTCGAATGTATTATATTAGGAAAAGTTATATTATAATAAAACTGTTTGTACTGTTAAATTAGAGCTAAATAGAATAATGAAATAAAAAAGTTGCTTTTCAAACCCACAAATAACATAACATAATAATAACAATATTAAGCAAGCGAAGTCGGTGTCACCACCTCATGGATAGTTGCCATTTACTCAGATTCATCAAAATGTAATATTTGTAGAAATGTATAGTAAGATGCCGGCTGCGAACTTTTCAACATTGCGAAATTTATCCAAATGTAACATTTTGAACAATAACATTTTTGAATCAATAAACAATAACTTAAAAAAGCTTGAAACATTCTTCCATTAACAACATGCATCAAAGTTATTTTACACTATGAAGAAAAGGCACAATCTTCTTAAATCTAAATAGAAAATTTTAGCTTGTATCTAAAACAGGATTGTTTTCTTAATTTTTGGTACACTTTAGAAAATTTACAAAAAATGTTGTTCATCAAGGTTTGATGTAATTTGTCAATTTCAAGAACAACATCACATTTAAATAGTAATTTAGTGACGCACTCTGGAGGCGAATTCTCCGATGGATTCTATACAAGATTATCTGTTCCATCGAATGAAAAGATCTCTATATCACTGTCGCCATAGATCTATGAATTTTCATCGTAACTGCAACTACGAGTAGTTCAGGATTTCTATGAATGATTGTCTCATCAGGTAAGTGTTGGAAAGTTTTAAAATGCAAATTTGTAGCTTAAATTGATAGTGAATTAATGTATGCTAATATTATCATACGCCAGTTATTTCATGGTGTTGGTGTAATTGTGTTCTTCGTCGTATATCGTTAATTTTGTAATTTAATTGCCAACTTGATGAGACAATAATTTATAGAGCCCTGCATATCAATAATTCTTTTTCTGGATGGTTTGTTTTCAAATCCATTTTGTTCTGTGTATTTACAATGTTATTATTTTTCTTCATAGAAAACCCTGACTTGTCCATGCTGACTTTTTCCTTTACCTTATCTAGAAGCCAACAATATTAACATTTTTTTATAATAGTTTCATCGTAAATTAATTTTTAAATATAGAAAGTCCTCAGTTATCTAATTTACTTTTGTCGAATAATCTTTTAATTTTAAAGATCTATTTGTTTAACTATATGGTATGTCATATCTGACGCCGTATATTCTTCTCTCAACTCACTTGCTAATTTTTGGGCCAATGTCTTTGTTCCTTTATGTTACAACGTGTTCTTCTGATTCTTCTTCGCCTACAGTGAACTGTAGGTATATCAATACATTTCCAAGCATCTTCGTTTTTTTATTATATTATAATTCGCAACCAATAAAGTGCGCCTTTAACCGTTGATTCAACGTCCAAAGTGGATACGTGATCGATATAGTAACTGCTCTCTCTCTCAAATGTTTTTCTAGTCAATTCTGTTCTCTAGCTAAAAATGCTCATTTCAAGTGATTTAATACCGATATTAATTCTATTTATTCAATGATTTAAATCGCCGATACAAAATAATTTATAACAGTTTTGGAAGTAGACGTCATTGATCAAGCAGCTTAAAACAGTTTCATGGACTGCTAACTAAATTTTGTGTGTTGAACATATGCATGAGTCGTGAGTGAAATTTTTCATTTTTAAGACGACTTTAATCAACGAGGTAAATTATTTGCAGGATAACTCTTGTTAGATAGGAAGTCCCAAATTTACAACAACTATTCGGAATTTGACTTAAAAGTTCTATTTCTTGGCTAGAACACATCTTTTCAGCAATTAACTCCACAAGATGACTTACTTTACCTACGTAAGTCCGGGTTTCAACAACATTGTTCTTAATTTAGCAATATTTCGCTGATATCAACATCAAGTTCCATTGTGTGAGAACATATTTGAATTTGTTATCTGTTCATCCGTATAATGATAAACAAAATGGAGGTAACCCTTCAGCTTTGCAACAATTGATGGTAATACATAACAAAATAAAAATACTCATTTCCCAAGTAGCTATGCAATATTGGACCGATGTTCATTCAATATTTTTCTATATTGGCTCAATATACAGTTCAATCTTGGACTAATATATTAATGAAACAAAGTGCAATATCGTACCTATATTGGTAAGTTATATTGGTTCATCACTAGAAATTATTTTGGTCCAATATTACCAAATATATTAATTTAGTATTACGCCAAGTTGTAAAATAATATTCGACCAATTTCATTTCAATCATAAATCGCATTAGTTTAATATAATCAAAAAATTAATGTAGTCCAAAAAAAGAATAGCTATTTATGTAAACAGTGACGAAACGCATAATTTTTTATAACGAATGTGATAATTGCGGGACGAGCGAAGCGAGGTCTAGCAATATCACATGAGTTACAAAATCATGTTTCATTACGTGTTTCATACAAGATTTTTTCTAATTTTGACAAAAACAGAGTAAACGTGCTTAATTCAAAATCATATTAACATATTCCCATTGTACATGTATATTGTATATATAAATTTAAAAAGCTAAACGGATGTTATCCATATAACCTCAAACAGTAAACTAGGTTTGAGAAATACCAACTGATTTTCTACTTTTCCTAACTAGTTACGAAAAGTAGTTACGTAAAGTAGATGGTTTCAACACTTACTTTGATTACGAAAAATGTCACTTTACATGTCAAAATTAGAAAAATATTAGTATTATATATCAAAACACATAATATTGTCTACATTATTTTATAGTAGTAGTTCTTTCCTTCCTCCCACCCACTCGATCTGCAGCGGTATCTATTTACATTTAACAGCTTCAAACATTTTTAATTTGTTAACTGGCCTTTTTCCTTTTGTCCTTGGAAGGAATAAAATAAACTAATTTCCTTTTGTTCATTATTTGAAAATTGAAAACACTTTTGTCGGTAATAAATTGCTTATTCCAAAATTCGTACAGGGTGATCAAAATTTCTAAGATTTACAATATTTTTAAATAACAACCTCGCAGCTACCCCAGCATCTACGCCACTGCTTAAGATCTTTATTGAAAAGATTATTAAATTGTGTACCATAATGACATATTTTACAATATAAATTTTCAGATTATATCTTTAACTCATTTCTGAAATAATAAGAAAAAACAAATTTAAATTGAAACTTTACAAGGCTTACTGAACAAAAGTTTATAAGAAAAATTTTCATAACTTTTTATGCTTAGTAGCGTAGTATAGTTTGCGACCTATATTTTGGACTACCCTGTATAGGCATAGTTTGCTCTAGAGAATTATGTCTGAAAATATTTCTCTATGATGGAGATTGCAGTGAAGCGTTAAAATTACCTACTTTAGGAGACGCAATTCTAAACTGACAAAATCTTATCCACTGTCTAAGTATCTAGCTAAATACCCATAAATTCCTAAGTATTTCTTTGCACTACCCAATAATTCCTAACAACTTTACCTACACCTACCACAGCGAATTACCCATCGAGAATAATTGTATAATATGAAAATTATAATAAATTTTTTAAATAAGTAATTTTAAAACATATAATATAAAATTGCAAAACTGTTTTTAAGGATTTAAATAATTTTAATACAAAAAAAATTAAGATAAAAACTGTTAACATGTTAATAAATTATTTCTAGGGTTGCAATATGTACCACTTTTTGAATTATTGAATACGAAACATTTAAACAAATATATAGTTACTTTCTTAGATTTTATCAACAAAGTAAAAGTGTATTTATTTTTTCACCCTCTCACCTATTTTATTAAGTGAAACCAATTGAAGTTATTGAAGCTTGACAAAGAATATGGTCGAAATCTTTCACTCGGAGATACCTACCTAAGGTAAATCATCAACATTCACTTTATAAGGAATATTATGCAGTAGGTAACTTAATTATGTTATGTTGTCGTAACTTAATATATACAATGAGATACTGTTACAAACTGTTGTACTTTCTATTTACTTACCCACAATAAAACGCTTTTGATTATTTTGGTCAGAAATCAACGTTTATGGTTGCTTCTACAATTAATGTAATTAATTGTCCGGAAAAAATAGGATAAAATCTCGCTTTTGATTTTCAACACGCGGATCTCGCTGTCTAGAAATTCGGCTGTTTATATGAAAAAAATTACAATAATAAATATTTTTTTATTTAATAATAATACAAACGGTTATTAAAAATATCTTCTTAATAATAAAAAGGGCACACTAGATTACCAACTCGACCAGGAAACGGAAGATTATCTATTGCATGCATGTGACATATTTTTTGATATTTTATATGGCCATCATAACTTCGTCCATTACCTCGTCTTCTTCCACCGTATCCACCAGAATAACCGCCGAGTCCATATCCACCGTCGTATCCACCAAATAGTTTTGACCAAAAAAGAGGTGTAGCACTCGACATGGTAATTACGTTAATAATTAACAACAAACAAAATAAAAATATTTTTGCCATTTTTGTGATTGGTAAAACGTTTGGACTACACTAAGGTCTCCAAACTGCTACCGTGAAGATACTAATCCGCATTTTATCTTTCATTACTTATATAGAAAACAAAACGCGTCATTATTCATCTTTGGTTTCTTTATGGTCAAGCGTTGTCCTTGATTCTTTAGAATATTTATTTAGGGAATTACTCTTATTTTTCTTTGTTTCACAATTACTCGTGATTATTATTCGAAGCGGGTACGAAAATTATAATTTTATATTCTTTTATATTTCTTTTATATTTCCTTGTTAATTAAAATTTTTAAGAAACAGGCGTGAGAGTAATGTTATTGATGTTCCATTTTACACGTACATTGAAATTTCTATGAATTTATAACTTTAGCAATGAACTCAGATAACACTTAAGTATTTATCTCTTGAAAAATCCGACCTTGATGATGAATTCGCGTGTAATTCACCGTTGAATAAATGCACATAAGCTCATCATTACTATTCCATCGAAGGCACGTTAAGCATGCAGGAAGACAAATTTATTTTTTAGGTGGAATCCCCTAGGGATTATGCATAGGTAATTAGTTTCGATCCTGTTTTCCTTAAGAATTTGTTTTCCTGTACTGTGATATTTACGTAAATCGACTTACGGCGAAGTAGGTCATTGTTGAACAAACGAGTATGATTAACGTTAGATTTTGTGGTGTTTCCACCAAAAGATAAGATGATTAGTCTATTATTTTACAAATTTTGATTCATTGTAGACAATGATTATACCTAAGATCATATAGCAAATGCACATCGACACTAAAAATGCTTGAAAATGTGAAAAAAAGATTATTAGTAAAATAATTCAAATAAAAGTTGTATTTAATGTAATTTAGAACACCTTTCTTTTTATAACTTTTTTGTATAACTAATGTTTTTAGAGATATTGTTAAACATATTAGCGTTGCATGATTGTCTATATTGTCTAGTTTAAATGAATATTTTTGTAAATATTTTATTAATAGGAAAATGTATGTAAAAATATGAAGAAACGTTATTTATTTAGGAAGAGGTAGTCGGGGTCACTACCTCATGGACAGTTGCCATGTACTCAGATTAATCAAAATGTAATATCAAAATGTACAGATATCTACAAATAATTACATTTTGGTTATTTACTTATTCGTACGATACTGATACATTACATTATTTTCAGAAAAAAGGTTATGTATAACTACATTACGAAAATAAGTACTGAAGACCTCCAATGATCTCCTGAGCCAAAGTAGACGAAAACCAAAATTCCCAAACAAAGGATTGAACGGAACTCGCATCAACCTCTGTCCTTAATAAACAAACCAATAATTACGTTCCCGAATACTGAATGCATACAATAAAATAAAGGAATGTGCTTAGGATTCACGCAAAGAATAGGGTTTCTGTAACCACGGAAAATCACCAAATGCAGGGTACTTACGATTTTCATATCTATACACCGATGTCACCGTTGGAAAAGTTTAATTTCAATTTGGCGAAATCAATGACCTCCACGGAATGACATAATAGATCAATCATCAAATCCTTCCTTCCTACCATCACTTGTACTCGACCATCGGATTCGTATTAAATAAAATGTACTCAACTATACGAAATTCGACTCACGGGTTCTAAATGTAATGCTCTCCACAAAATTAGTTCGACAAAAGCACCCAATAAAATCATCAATCTGTTCTTCAGTAGAGTTTAATAAAATACAATTTATGGAGCAGTTGACTGGAATTTCAGACTTACTCCTGATGTCCTACTGGGAGTTCTATTTTGCACCATATGGGCACAGGCAATTTTTAAATATCACAATCAAAAATGATCAAAAAGTCAATTTTTTCCAATGGCATCTGCTTTTTTACGTCATTCGAGAGGAATTGGGTGTAAGAAATTTTCAATTTTCTCTGGAATTATGCGATTTGAAAAAATTGACTTTTTGATCATTTTTGATTGTGATATTTAAAATTGCCTGTCCAGGAGTAAACCTGGATTTTCAGTCAACTGCTCCATAAATTTAATTTTATAATCTCAACTGATTTGCGAAATAAATTTTTTTTCGTTAACTATTACAAACACAATTTTTTGAAGAGAACCATGAATACAGCTCGAGGGCTGTAGCGAGATGGATATGGTTCGATGGGCGTAATCATTCAGTAACGCCGTGGTGCATACAAGATTTTATTTTTCACTTTGTATTCTTAAAAACAAATAGAATTGGCATCTTTGGGCGCACCGCTTACCTACGCAAATACCTATAATATCTGGTAGCTATGAAACAAAAACAAATAGTTCATTAATTGTCAAATTTGGCATTGAATTGCAATTATGAATGCTCTACCAGAATGTGTATAAGAAAATGATGAAAAAGCGACGGAAAGTTTGCTGCCCGTTAAATCGAAAGCAAAATATGAAAAAGAATACTTAATTCTTTGCACGAGGCGTGTCGGTAAAATAATTTTCCCCATGCGATAACTTGTGGAAGCTAGACGTGGTCCGGCAACACCGCCGTGTAGGTCAGTCCCCACTACCATTCCATACGTTGTGCGCGCCGCTATGACGCTCAGTGACGGCCTGACAGCCATGAGCGATAGTTCCTGTTGTCTCTGTCACCGCCAAGTGTGAGTTACGCGCTGTGATCTGTTTTTTGAACGCAAAAAAGGTGGAACCTGTGAACATTCATCGTCAGTTGTGTGAAATTTATGGAGAAAACTGTATGAGTGTCCAGCAAGTGCGATTTTGGTGTAGGGAGTTCACCAATGGCCGAACAGACGTTCACGATGAACAGCGGAGCGGGAGACCGTCGCTCTCTGACGAAATTGTCGCAAAAGTTGAGGCAATTTTGTGCGAAGATCGAAGGATCACGGTCCGGGATCTTGCTCTACGCGTACCAGAGATAGATTCCGTCCACAAAATTGTGACCGAAAAATTGGACAACAAGGTGTGCGCCCGGTGGGTGCCTCACATGCTTACACCAGATCACAAGTCGCAGCGCGTTGTCTGTTCCCGGGAGTTCCTTCATGAATGTGCCAACCACGCTGAGGAATTCTTGGACTCGATTGTTACGGGCGATGAAACGTGGTGCTACCACTTCACCCCGGAAACAAAAGGAAAATCTCGTCAATGGCTCCACACCACTTCTCCTAGGGCGATGAAGTTCAAGCAAACACAATCCGCAAGAAAAGTGATGGCGACGGTTTTTTGGGACCGAAAGGGTATCTTGCCTATCGACTTTCTTAATCCCGGGACCACTATTAACTCGGATCGATACGGCGAGTCCCTAAAGAAACTCCGGAGGGCCATTCAAAATTGCCGGAGGGGGAAACTGTCGAAAGGTGTAAGGTTGCTTCACGATAATGCACGTCTGCACACCTCAAGGCAAACCAGCGACCTCATCGGCCAATTCGGTTGGACTTTGGTTCGCCACCCTAATGCCCCTAATGATTATCACTTGTTCCCGAAACTAAAGGATCACTTGAGCGGAATGAAATTCGAGACAAACCACGAAGTGAAAAAATTCCTTAACGGGTTGGCGGTCGATTTCTTCGAGGAAGGTTACCAAAAGTGGACGGTGCGCCTGCAAAAATGCATCGATCGAAGCGGCGATTTTGTTGAAAAATAAGAGGAGGCTTCAAGCTTTCCAGTGATGTACGATAAAGGCCTAATAAAGCATTTAGTACCTTAGAAAAAATGTGGAAAGTTATTTTACCGACACACCTCGTATGTATTACAAATTTTATTTTATAAAATAAATTGATTATTTAATAGATCATCAGTTAAGATCAAACAATTTTTGAGGACCTAATGAATTTATTATGCCTCTTCTTACGCCCTGGTTGTTATGGAAATGTTTATATATTTCGTATCCTAGGAGTTATCATTCAATTATAGTAAAGTGAAATATAAAACTTTTAATGTACGCTCTACGCAGATCACTCTGTATTTGATACTGAGATACAAGATATACAGTGTGTTCAAACTAAATGTTTGCTGTGCAGATAAAAAGAAAATCAGATGGATTAAACAAAAACCCCAAAACATGTCAACTTTAATACAAAGGAGGGCGCAATTTGGTCAAACTAAAATACGATAATATTCATCCCTCGAGCAGGAGTAGTCATCCCTTCAAAAATATTAATAGGAAATACGGCGTCTGGTATTATTTTTTGGAAGTCATTACTTGTATCTTGGTATGTTTTAATTGTAGTTGTAGTCTAGCGTTTGGATCATTCTATGTAATAGTTACGTAAATGGAAAGACGATATGATTTTTAATCGGCGAAGAAGAAAATTCCGAGAAACTTTCATTCTCTTAAAAATCATCCCTCATAGAGGGTTAAGCACCAATTTAACAAATTTATTTTGGACATGTGTGAAAGGTTCTTTATTTTCGAACTTACAATATTGTCAAAGCCAAGCGATGTTTTTATTATTGTGCCTCAAGTAACCTTCACTTACAATGTTTAGAAACAATAAATTAATAGTGCAGAAAAAGCAGACCACATTTTTTATTCTCTTCGTCACAGGCTTCTTTGAATTAATCCGATTTTTTTGAAACGTCAATAATTAAAAAAATTACTCTTGCATACAATTGTAGAGGCTACTTTCAAAGGAATTCCTTAAATAATAACATATCTGGGGTTATGTGTCTGCATTCGGCGTCTGTTATTTGCTGCAAATTGCTATAGGAACAGTTGGAATGGCATAGCAAACAGTTTTTGACATCTCCACAAGGCGGGTTCAGATCGGGTGAACGAGCTGGCCAATTAATAGGCATAACGGGCAACTGAGACGCAGATAGTGGATGTCTAATTAGATGCTCATTCATGTCATCACAAAAGTGTCTTCTTCTGTTACTATCATCTTCATTAAGCTACATGAACAAGTTTCAATTTGTAAGGGTGTTACTTATGATATTTCAAGACTAGTATACTCTTCTCAAATTGGACCTGTTGACATTTTTATCAGAATGACAAATATTAAGAAACTGAGCTGATACTTCATAGTACTTGTTTTGCAAGAATAATCGCACTATTTCCACTCGTTCAGCAATTGTAAAAATCATTTTTGGGTAATTCATTTAGAAATTATCAACTGTTTTAAAACTACAACAAATACAAAAAAAAAGTTAACCAGCTAACGCAACTCATAGGAAAGAAGTTTTGAGCAACTTCATCCGTTCAGTTTTTTGTAAAACCGTATGACACTTTCATTAAATGACTACGTCATACTTTTACTAAACTCCCACATACTTCCACTGGAATTCCACATGGATGTACACCTACTTCCACTGGCGATTTACCCCTCGTAATTATACAATCGTGTGGGGCTTGAATAACTTCAATTTACATGTTTACAGTCGATATTTTGAGAAAGAACTTAATAAAGAAATAAGAATTATGGTAGATAGAGAATTAAAATTAACAGTAAGATTACAATGATTGGGCTTGGAATAATATATGAGTATTTGTTGGAGCGTCATATGATAGCTTGTCGACGACATTGAAAAAATTGTTGAAGTCAAATGGCAAAACTCATTGAAGCATATAAACTAATAAAAGACAATGATAAATAATATAAATGATACACTTGAATTTAGCAATTAAAAAAGAAATATTTACTAACTAATTAACAAAATATAAAGTAGGTATGAAAGCATTGTTATATACACTAGAACAAAAAAATCAATGTGAAAATTTAATCATGATTTCAAAAGTGCAAAACTTAACGAATTCTGTAGTTCAGTTGAATTTATAACTTATTCTTTTTAAAAATTATTCTTTCCCACGTTAGAACAACCGTTTTTCAACAATATATAATACGCACGCTATAAAAAACGTGAAGGCAAAGAACATGAGTATTTTATCGGTAAATTCCCGTCTCCCATATTTCGCTAATAATTTACCAGATTGACTTATTACCCCAGACGTTACTTTTAATTCTTCTTGTGTTCCAACAACGCTATCCGAAGACGTGACTAACGTATCCAAAGTATCGGCACTTCTTTTGGTCGTATCCGCTAATTGTCTACTAATAGATAACAACTGATCGGTTACACTCGAACTTATTTTTACTAAATTCTCTTTATCGCGTTTTTGTCTTTGTTTTAAAACAGTTTCTGGGTCTTTTGGCGCGAGCAACTCTTCTTTATTGCTTTTTTCTAAAGCAAGCATCGCTTTAATATTGGCTTTTTTAAAGGCGTCCATGGAGCTGCAATAAGTTGTCGTAAAAAATATTTGTAGTCGAGTATTGTTTTTATATTACCTAGCGAGTTGCTCCCTTTGCGAAACTACCTCCTGCAGCAGCTCCGTATCTTTGCTTTCTTTTGCGATGTCTCCAAATTTATCGATGTACTTTCGTATAGCCGATATCTTCGAGCGTCCCAAGCTATTCAAGTTTTGTAATTCATGTAAAGGTCCGATGCAAGCGTTAATATCCTATTTTAAAAATAAATTTTTAACAGATCCATAGTCGTTTTGAAGATATCCCTTTACCTGAATTATCGCTTTCAGTTGCATATTGTGTGTAGTAATGTCTTGTTTTAAAGCATTGAGGACATATTTTGTTGAGTCCATCTAAAACATTTAAGTAAGTACCCAAAAACCAAATTAATGTGCTTTTCTTAAACTAAATTTTCGTTTCTACTGGGTATAAATACTACTAAGTGATGGTTACGTTCTTAGGTAAATTTAAACCAACGACCAAGTTAAATAATGTATTATTAACAAAAACAAATTAAAATTTGAATACAACTCTACAAATTAAAATTGCAACGGTAAATACATTTAAGAATTACATAAATATTATCACAGCGTTATGACAGTAGTGTATAAAATAATGTTATTTATAAATCGTCTTTATCCAAGGGTCGCTTAGGCCAGTAATCTTTAGTCAATAATTTTTCTTTAGCGTTGTACATGCGATTAACTTCTTCGACTAGAGGATTTACATAAGTACTGTACCATTCGTTAATGGTGTAATTATCATAAATAGATGCCATACTCTGATAGATTTCAGATTTCAATCGTTTCAATTCGTCTTTAATGTATTCCAAATTAGCTAAACCAGTTTCTACATAATAAGGACTCGAGTATTCACGTTTAATATTATAATTATCCACCCATCCTTTGACTTTTGAAGTTTTTAACATGATTTCAAACTCATTTTTAATGTTGTGGAATTTGTGTACAACTTCCAGTATATCAACTCCAGGATAATCGTATTTAGGCAAATCCAACACCGTTTCTACATCCTCTAATTCAAAAAGTGCAAATCAAGTGTCTGCCCAGACAACAATTTCAAACAAATTTGTAATGTTGGAAGAGCAACTGGTAAAAGTTCACATAGCACAGCAAAGTGATCATACCTTTGCCAGCCAAGTTAAAAAATACCTTCAAATTGAATGATATTTTCATATTTGTCTATAATATTCAACCAAGATCTCTGATTTTGAAGGTGGTGAAGTGGTTGGTGTAAAAAACGCTTACTGCCAGTTGCACCTTTAAAGGCACTTGCAACCCACAATCGAGGAAAAACTTTTGCGTATTTCTCCCACATAGTGGAATGCAAACTTTCATCAACGTTTGTGGTATATTTCCACACCACAGGTTCAACTAAGGTGCCAATTTTACTTAGAATTAAATCTTCGGGGGTCATAGCACGAAAATGATCATCCCACATTAATATGCGAAGGTTTGGAAATCTCTTATGAATTTCCTTAATAACTGTTGTCACATGCTTAAGAAACAGTTGTTGAGGATTTATATTGTTTGTGAACAAAAATTCCTTGCATCTTGCACATTCTCCCAAGTACCACACTTCATCAGAACCGATATGCAAAATATCGAGATCGGGATGAGCTTCAACAGTTTGTTGTACCATTTCCATTATTAAACCCAGTGTATTTTTATGAGTTGGACAAATTACTTGAGGATATGGACTTATTTCCCGCAAATCTTTATATTCTTTTAACTTTAATATAAATTCCATATGACCGAAAGTCTGTATTAAAGGTATCACAGTTAAATTATTCTTTTTGGCACTTGAAATTATTGTATAAATATCTTTTAAACTATATGCATTAAATGCTGGTATGCTACTTAATAACGGACCTGAATAAGGGAACATATCTTCATATTCCATTAATAAGCCTGTAGCACCTAATTTTGAAAGCAAGGGAAATAACTTGTTGTAGTACGATACTTTAAAAGGGGCCCCCTTTAAATCTAGATGAACGATTTTCTCACCATCGAAACTTCTTCTGTCATAAGTTGATGTCATTTTAAACGAATTTGGTAAATTGAACTGTTTCTTATCCCACGATTTTAAATAAGTAATTACTATTATTAATATAAATACGAGTGCTATTGTAGACAGCACTACTTTTGGAGTGATTTTTATAAACTTATACATAGTGAAGAAAATTAGATGTATTTGTCATGTTGAGATTTATTACCTTGGTTTTATTGTAGTCTTTACAACTGTGGTATCACGTACACTTTTTTTTTATTTGAATGAAGTGATTTAAATATACGGTGGTATCAGTTGTGAGATAACCTCAAAAAGTTCGAGTTGTGTCGACGTTGCCAACAGGACCGGCTTTCATTAGGAGAACAAAATGTGTAGAGAATTTTATATAATATATCTTCACTCCTTAGCTTCTCTCAATAAAATTTTGTGAAAGAAGAATAAACAGTGTTCTCTGTGCTTTCTGGTGAAGTCTGAATTAGACATCCTTGTCACTACTCATTTTAATAAAAATATGAATAAATCTTGAACTGCTTAAAGTGATTATAGTTGAGATAAAGCGGTTTCAACAGACAGTTAAATCATAATTACTTTAGCGTAAGTTATTTTAGGCGAAAATTATACTGCAAATCAAAACAAATCAAACTTTATTCACCGAATATACATGTTTTAAAAGACCTCTTCCTGCAAGACCCAGTTGAAATCTGTTCGTGTCGGTAGATTATTTCGATAAATTTCGGTATATTCGTTTCATAGAGGTTTTGCAGAAATCAGAAATTATCCTGAATTTAATTATGAATCCAATTAACAATTACATTTTATAATTTGAAGGGGGCAGTGACATTTAAAATAAAGAAGTTGCTACCAACTTCCGGTAAAATCGAAGTGGCATAAAGTTGAAAATATTTTAGCAGATCAGAATCCATTGATAGTAGTATAACCATCCAAATTTTCAGAATTTTCCTATGTAGTTTTCCGTTTTCCGGTGGGAAACACTGTATGTGCAATTCATTTTTTTTGTGAGGCTTTCATACCTACGGGATTCTTTTATAACATGATACAGAATATTATAAGTGTAAACGTATTAATTCCATGTCCATATGTTGCTATACTGTCTTTAGTCTTTACTTGGCTAAGGTTTGTTTTGTCTTTAATAGCAGTATCAAAAAGATAGTGCTTGCCCAAAATGAGGGAGCGCTTCAAACTGTGGGTGCCTCTAAGCACAGCACTCTTCTCGTTACCATCTTTTTATATTTTTTGCTCCCTTCAGCTCTTAAATATGCAGGCATATCTTCTGTTATTATTTTGTTGTATTTTCTGTTGTACTTTCCCTTTTTTATTTTTTTGTTTTCTTCCTGCTTCTGATTATCTCTATCTCTTTCTGTTATTTCTATTATACTCCAACCCCTTCTTCTTCTCCTCTCAACCCTGTTGCATATTCTCTTATTTTATTGTATAACCTTCCTCTATCTTCCTGCCCTCCATTTATTTTCTCTCCTTCACTTGCTTTCACACTGCTTCTAGTTTCTTACATTTCTCTCTTATATTTCTTCGTACTTTTATTGCCATCTCTCTGCGGTTATTCTAATTTTTTCGAATTTTATCTCCTCTTTTACTATGTTTGCTGGAGTCTTCTTTTCCATTCCCAGACTCCATTTCTAATATTTTATTTGTATTTTTTTATTTGTTTCTACTCTCTCCATCCCCATATCTCTACTCGATGTAATATGACACTTTTTTCTTATAGCAATTTTTTTACCATATCCTACCTAAATTCTCTCTCCCCCAAACCCCACATATGTTCTACAATTCTATTATTTTTTTTTGCAAATCTTTTTGTATTTGTCCTTCGCCACTATTATTATATTTGAACATATATATCTCAGATATTTTATTGTGTCTACCGTCTTCCTACCACTATTTCTTTTTCCTGCCTCTTATTTTTTGGAAAATTACTAATTTTGTTTTTTTCGTGTTTAATCTCAATTCTTTCTCTTCAAAGTATCTTTTTTTATCGTCTTTATCATGCTTTTCATCTTTTCTTACTTATACGCTACCATTACTATGTCGTCTGTGTATCCTAGCGCCCACATCTTTTCTTTTTCTTCACATTACCTCTTTTTGGCTCTTTCTTTCGTTAAATGGTGAGCGGAATACAGTCTCAGTCTCAACTTTGATATTCAAATACTACATAAACTGAGTAACTTGTCTGAAGCATTTATGCTTACAATGTAGGGGTCGCGGCCGGCACTGAATTCTCTACTTAAATTATAGTGTATCTTTAAATGAGTGTCAGGATGCTTGAAGATGGGATCCATAGTCGAAATTCTCAAATAGGTTTAAAACTTAAAGTCAATGACCCATCAAAATTATTTTTATTGTAATAAAATGTGTTACTAGTTTCGACCGGAACTAGGCCATTATCAAACGTATTTTTTAAAAACAACTACAAACTAAGAATTAAAGTAAATCGTATTATGGGTATATATGAAAGAATACATTATTATTATTATTAATTATTTCAAGTTCTTTAAAAAAATGATTAATTTGTTATAAATATCGTAATTGAACGTCAATTTTTGGCGGCGATATGGAAACAGTTTGGAAGTGGCAAAATTTTAGCATTGGCGCTGTAGTAACGCTATAAATACCAAACTGTTGGTATACAGATGGCTCTTGTAAAAATTTACTAGTGTCGTACATTATAGCACCGATCCAAAACCATAAAATTAAGCCTGATCGCGGTGTATGCCTTTTTGTAGTGGTTTTGGCATTAGTGTGAAAGTGTTTGGATCTTCAGTAGTTACTATTGCTTTTACTAATTCATTTTTTTAATTGATGGGTACCTGCTAAATACAGGTAATACCCTCAGTAGCTACAATTAAGCAGGCTTATAAAAAACTTTTCATTTAGTATATAGCCCTTAAAAAATGTAAATGTCCATTTTTAGAGTTTCTTATTGGAGCTATTCTGTTCCTATAGAAAAGATTTTGAAAGGTAATCAAGTAAGCAAAATGGAAGGGGAAGAAATATTGGTTCGAAATGTTACTGGTGATCCTGGCTGATATACAAGCCTAAAAAGGTAACAAGGTTCTGGTCGGTCCAACTTGTTCAGTAACGTCTAACTTATTATTTTATCATTAAATAAATTTTATCATAAAAACCCACATTTTTTATAGGCTATTCTAACACATCTAATACTTTTTTGGGTGAATAGTAAAAAAGAAGCTTAATGTACGTCGCGGATGGACTCTCAAAGACCAGTAAAGTGCGATACTACACCACGTCACTAATCGTTTCTTTGTTTTCATCCCCTCTTGGTAAACAAACGACCGACCAGATTTCAGAAAACTGATTTTATCAGGAGAAGGACCATACACCACAGCACATCATGTGTTCCGGAAAATCTGAAGTAGTCTGTTTAACATGGAAAATTTGAAAAGTACCCAACGTGTTTTTAAGATATTGCATAATAATTTTTAAAATTTTAACCGAACATATTAAAAATATTTCAAAAAATATATTGCGCAGTAAAAAACTTGTAAACATGTAAGACTTGCGCTGAATGACAGCGTGGATCAGGTGTTTAACGCATTACCGCCAAAATATCGCAATTACGTTGGAAGGTTCAAATCCCAGTCCGATTCATTTGTTTTTACTTGTGTTATTTTAAATGAACAGCATTGAATTTCTATCGGAAAGAAACGTAATTAAAGGTTTTAATTTTTTTAATTGGACTGGCAATGGTTTTATTAGAATATTCACATTATTAAACATTTAGTTTAATAATAACGAAATGTTTAATGTTGTGAATAATATTTCATACCGATAGAAATTAAACGCTGTTCTTTTAAAATAATAATACAACTAAAAAGAAAAAAAATCGGATTGGGATTTGAACCCTCGTATGCAATCGCGATATTTTGGCTGTAATGCACTTAAACATTTGATCCACGACAAACATCAACACTTTGGAGACATTTAGATCGGATATTTTAAATTCCTCATGTTAAACAGAATTCTTCAGATTTTCCGGGACACATGGTATACCACCTGGCTAGTGTGGAAGTTTTTCCAAAGGACCTATTTACTAATACCTCTTACTTGTGGTAATTCCTTTTGACTTGACTTCAGGCGAGGGAAAGGTCTCGTTTTACTTATCTTTTATGCCCAACCTTTAATTTTTCTCTCAACGCCAATTTTTTTATTTTTATGTTAGAGAATCAAGACGTGATTCACGCCGTCTACTCCGTTGATGTAGTCCATATTGTCCATTTTATTCTTTTAAGCTAGCACCCATAAAGTTTCGGGTTATACTGGCCAATGAGGAGCTGAACCACGTACTCATTCAATCATGACTTTCTCGTTTATTCCCACACTTTTTATACATCCCTTTACAATCAATTTATTTCTTGCGCACTCTTTGTTTTTTATATTGTTTCACATTTACGTCAGTAGATGTTCTTCTAGTTTTGTCGGTTCTGATTCTGCCCCCCATATTACTATGTTAGGACGTTCTCATCTCCTCCGCATTTCTTTACCACAAGTTGACTGAAATATGAAACTTTTCTTTTACAAACATACTGTACATTACGCAGAGCCAAGTATTTCTAAAATTAATTCGTCGATTTCGGATTGTGCGGAATCTCGTGAAATGCCACTGCTAAGAAATAGTTAGCTAGATAACCGCTAGGATCACCGATTTCAAACGTTCTGACACCGACTGGAATTTCTGCGCAATAAAGTATTATTATTTTATATTTATATATTGTTATAATTAATGACAGTTCCTTTGTCTTATGGTGTAAAACGCTCGACTTGGGTTGTTGCACTGTATTTATTGTATCCAATGTTACACGCGAAATTTTGTTCACACACTTGGATTTTATGCACGACAATTAATTTTAAAGTTGCACCAACTATCCCAAATCGTAGTATTTATAGGCACAGAACCTATTAGAAATACAATCGGTGTTTATTAAACGAAATAAAAGGTTTTTCAGAATGCAACGGAATGTGCACGAGTCACCTGTTTGCTCCAGTTTCCTATCGTACTGTCTCTCACAATAAAAAGAGTGTTTTCTACTTATGAAAATTGGTCATTTTCAGTAAAATATTAACCTCAAGAAGTGAAATGAGTCAATGTATTTGAAAGCTATTTGTTTTTTTATTATTTCAGGTTTATATTATTTCTCGATTATTGAATTCTCATTTTGTAAAAAAAATAGTATTTACTATTCTAGATGAAATCCTCTTGTTTTCGTTCCAGAGATCGATCACTCGCTAGTGAGCAAATGAAAAAACAGAACTTTACGTAGTGATACCATTGTTAATAATGGTAATACATAGAATAGCAGTCGCATAAAAAATGACAAAAAATTGTTTCACGACGTGCATTGTTGTCGATTTGTGTATTTTTGCTCGAGAAGTGGAGTTTGCCACATCGCCATATTTTGTTGGTTCCTTAAAGTAGGTTGTATGCTGCTCTAAAACAATCGTAAAAATTAATGACAATATTTTGGTTTTGAACCTCATCTAGGCTGTACCATACTTTAAATTCAGCACCGCACTTACGGGTTCTATTTAAACACAAGACTTTTACTTTTAAAACAAAAAGGTGTTAGCTGCGGCGTTGATTACTCACGGTTCCAACGCTGTGCAAAATTTCCCCATAATAAATACGTTGCCTTATGCTGAATTTGAAGTATGGTACAGACTAGGTTGAAATATTGAAAAGTAGTAAGTACCTAGTTGTTTTGATCAGATGCGTTTAAAGATTTTTAGTTAAATGTTTGTTTAAAAAGCACAAAATAAACATAGAAACTGTGATGTAAAGTTGATGCACCTACTATAATACTATAATTAGCATAAAATAAAGGATGCACTTGAAATGCAGTTGTTGACCTCTGTATGTGGTTTAATAAACTAACTTTAAAAGTACGGTCCTGTGCACGTAAATCAGTTGTCGTTTGTCAAATTCAAAATATATCCATAAATGTCAAAAGAATGGATTCTCGGTTTTTGTGCATGTTTTGGTGATAACACCTTATCTACCTTTATTCAAATAAATACAAATAAATAATACGCATACAATAATACGAATTTAAATGAATTACTAAAGAGTGCATTGACAATTTACCGTTTGACGTCGCCATATAAGCATTTGAAAGCTAAAATGGTGGCATTGAAATGTTAGAAATCCTACAAATGTTTTTGTTTTTATTTAAATCAAAGTATCGTCGAAAATGCTGTATAGTGTGGACCATTTTCTATTATGGAATTTTTATTTTTGGTCTTACCTCCCTTCAGGCTGAGGCCAAATGTCAGGACTCCTCCAGTTGTGGTGGAAATGGGGTTTGTAAGAACGATACTACCTGTATTTGTTATGATGGTTGGCAGGGCCCCCAGTGTCAGTTTTGTGGAGGAAAAGTGAGGTACGGTTCTTGTTCATTATTTATTAAAATCATTGGAATCCTATTTAACACCTGTTTCAGTATGTTCAGAATATAGCTAATAGTACATACCAATATAACTTCTTAAATTAATTATTTAAATTTCTTCAATTATTTGTGAAGGTTTCTAACAGGCTGACTATCATTTCACAATGTACCACTGTATATTTGTCATGACACTAGTGATAATTTGTACCTATTTTATCTTATCCTGTTGATTAGATATCAAACAACATACACTACATACTAGCATATATATGATTGCTATATACTCATTTGTTTAATTTTGTCTGTTTGTTGTTGCTACTTTTGTGACTGTATCAATGCGGGATTGGATTATTTCATCGTGTTTCTCCTTCATGTTTTATTTATGTATTAAGAGTATGGGGAAGTTCATATTAATTATTATTAATTAGATCCAAGATAAATTCAATTTAACATTGCAATTGTGGCAGGACAATAACAAAAAAATATTGCTAAAGATATTGTGCGGATTAATGATCCAAGTCAAACAGTGTTTGGTCTTGTTAATGCAGTTACAGCACCTGAAAACGAGTATTCTACCTTATCTGCATATGTTTATATCACTCCAATGTTTGTTTTTGGCTGAAATTAAACAATAATATGTGGATAAGTGTCACAAAGAAAAACTTGTTTGCCAATTTATATGAACACGTAATATTGTTTCACTATCTGTGCCTATAGAATAATTCTTTACGATGCCTTATTTTCAGTGCGTCCCAGATTCAATGTTACAGCAAATATCTTTGTTACCACAGCAACTTCTAAAAAATTGTTTAGATGAAAATTGATCAAGCCTGTTAATCCATTTTTACTATTGCAACAAAACTAAACGTTTTTTTTTATTTTTTTTTACTAAATATGCCAATATCTCGAAAACTGTCAAATTTAGATGCTTTATTTGTTTAATTAAACTTGTGTACAATTAACCATAGAAATTAAATATGTATCCACCTATACAGTGTGGCAGAAAAATGGATGTCGGTATCTAGATCTGTTTTTTCGAGATAAACTCATTGATGGAAACTAGAATCGGCTATCGTCTTTTGTTTTCGAGTTACAGCCAAAAGATTGATTTTTCTATATATATCGTAGTTGTTTATTAAGTTAGAAAAAACTAGTAAAACATTCTTGAGAGGAATTAAATGGCGTTGACGGATTTTAAGTATCTACATTTGTTTACGAGTTATGAAACAATTTTTGTTCTTTAATAGAAACCATAGTTGGGCTGTGATTTATTTTGATAGAGTTTTTTTCTCTTTACGACGATATATATCATGTAGGGTCAATCATAGTTAAATTTAGTCAAAACTCATATTTTCCAATATCAAATAAAATTAGCGTAGTTAGCAAAGACATTTTGTTTTATTTTTATGACGAAAGTCATGTATGTATGCTGCTTTAATTACATTACCACATGTTCATTCTTCAATCGTCCGAAAAATACGAAATGGCTTCCGAAAACTATGAAAAGTATGATATGTTTTATTCAAAATAATATAACAATTCCGACATTGCATCGGAAATATACTTCAATCGTTACCCAGAAAGAGGACAACCTCATAAGTCTATTTTTGTTAAATTAACAGAAATGTCACGAAATGTAGATATTTAAAATTCGTCAACGCCATTCAATTCCTCTCAAAAAAGTGTCTAAAGAAGGTATTACTAGTTTTTTTCTAACTTAATAAACAACTAGGATATAGACACTTTTCAAAATATAGAAAAATCTTTTGGCTGTAACTCGAAAAAAAAGACGATAGCCGATTCTAGTTTTCACCAATGAGTTTATCTCGAAAAAACAGATCGTGACACCGACATCCATTTTTCTCTATCTCTTATGGTTACCGAGATACCCTATACAAACGTCGAAATTTGCCCACCCTGTACATGGGGATATTGGAATCGCCATATTTCTTTTATTATAGAATCTATGGTCATCAAATTTTAAGGATATGGGTAAGAGGACACGCTGAAGCTAAAAATTGTTTAGGGCTACTATTTTGTCCGACGGCCAAAGTCAACTTTTGTTTTTCTTATGGCCGCCATATTGCATTTCTACATTTTCAAAATTCTCTATGTATAACACATTTATGTTCGGTCAAGGTAAATTCATGAAAAATAACAAAATTAAGATTTCAGGGTAGACTCTCGACTTTGATATTGCTATTCCATTTTAAAATAGATTTGAATAATAATAGTGGATGAACCGATAAAGTTTTCGAAAATACCATTAAACGTTTTCTATTCTTACAACGAACATTAAAAACGAGGAAACTACAGAATTTTAGGATTACAGTAAGTGTTCAAATAGATTTGAATGATAATAGTAAAGGACCTTATAAAATTTTTGTAAATACCTTTAAACGTTTTTCATTCCTACAACGAACACTAAAAAAGAAGAAGCTACAGAATTTTAGCATTAAAGTAAATGTTCAAATAATTGACCGTTTTGTTGCGCACACAACATACATCGTTTCAACATTGCTTCACAGGGCTGTCTTATTATTTGCTGAGTTATATTATCAACAGCATATGTAACAGATTCTCTTAATTCTTCTACGTTTTCGTAGGTCCTACTGTATACTTTAAGTTTGAGGTGACTCCATACAAAGAAATCGAAGGGTGTATGTCAGCGGACCTCGCAGGTCATCTAACGGATCCCAAGTTGTCGTGAAATTCTGCGTTTAAAAAGTTTGTAATGATTTGTCCATTATGTGGCGGTGTGCCGTCCTGTTGGAAAAACATCTGTCGTAGAACTGCTAGTGGAAAGTTCCGCTACGTTTGTTTGTAAAAGGTTCAAATATCTCTCAGAATATATGTTTTCATTGAAGAAATATGGCCCAAAACACCTAACCAAACGTTAAATCCCCACCTCACTTAATATCTAACTTACGGGTTAGCCGCGGATTTACATCTGACCAGTAAACGGTATTCTTACGATTACTTTTCGTTAGAACGATCTCATCTTGAGTGTTGCTCTTCTGTTTGGTCTCCTGTTTTTAATTGTCAATCTTCTCATCTTGAAAGTGTGCAGAAACGTTTTGCAAAATATTTGTATTTAAAGGTGCACTCAGTTTATCCACCTCGTGGAATCGATCAAAGTTTTTTTAATAGCCAGTTCAGTCTTGATACACTCGTTGCCAGAAGAAACAGATCTGACTTAATGTTTATTGGTAGACTGGTCATGAATTTAATTGACAGCTCATATTTATTATCATGCATACAATGGCATGTACCTTCAGTGTATACCAGAAACAAACCCACATTTCACATTACTACTATTAGAACAAACGTTGGTGCTGATGCGCCTATAAACAACAGGATGATGCGAAATTTCAACAGAATTGTTAACGGTTTTGTTTTATTCTTTCTATCATTTCGTAAATTTATTAACGCAATTGGTCAAACAAGGTTTAACTAGTAGTTTTGTAATTTTTTATTCAATTCTTTTTATTTTAACAATTTTATTCTTAAACACATTTTATTATTATTTTCGTTTCAGTATTATTTTTTAACATTGTTAACCATTAGCATTATTTATTACTATTAATTTTGTTTGTCGTTGATGTAATACATTTGTAGGTACAATTATTATTTGTTTTATGATGCATTATTTGTAATTTGCCCTGTAATTGGGGATTAATTTTCTTGTTGGGCAATAAAGGATTATCATTATTATTATTAAAGAGTCTACAGTTCGTAAATCGGCTCTCATCCGACCAAAGGATTTGTACGAAAAAGTTTGGTATTTTATTATTTTTCTGAATAAACCACTGGCAAAATGCCATTCTTCACGATAAGGATGGTATTTATGGCGCTTTAAAATATTATCCTCTGTGACCGAGCAACGCCTGTTATTTTTTCAATATGACGTTGAGATGTACGGGGTGTCTCAACCACTCTTTGCAAAACCAAGTATTCTTTATTTTCGTTTACAGATTTGTTCATTTTAACCTTAGCAAAACTTCTGTAGGCGATAAGGTTGTCTTTCAGAAGCCTAAACATAGCTATACCCAGTTGCCGTCTTTTAGGGTATTTATTCAAATTCATTTCTTCCGCTTGCGCGTCATTTCTGCGACAAAGAATAAAACACTCTAACATATCTTACTTAATCACTATTTGAACAGTAATTTATTTTAAACCCACAGTTTATTAACTAAACACAAGTAACACTGAGTAACAATAAATTATACTTTGAGACTAACAATAGCAATATCAAAGCCTACTACCCTGAAATCTTAATTTTGTTATTTTTCATGATTTAGCTTAACCAAGCATAAATGTGTTATACATGGTTGAAGAGCATTTTGAATGAGGATTTTGAAAATGTAGAAATTTAATATGGCGCCCATAAGAAAAACAAAAATTGACTTCGGCCGTGCACAACATAGTAGGCCTAAACAATTTTTCGCACCATTTTTAGCTTCGGCGTGTCCTCTTACCCATATCTTGAAAATTTGATGACCATAGCTTCTATAATAAAGGAAATATGGCGATTTTTCTAAAATGCATAATTTCCTGTTTCACCTTGTATCTATGTAACGGTATCGATTTAAATTAAAACAAACGTAGATTATTTTTGGGCAGATAAATGCTCAACTTTTCTCCCATTTAACCGACGTTGTATCTCTAACGGTTTCCAATATGCCCATGTACATCATTTTATACTGAACACACTGTATACCGTTCTATTAAAAAAAAAGTTTTGTTCACCACGACTTTTGTGACCACGTTATACTAAATATGTTGCAATAGCAAAAAAGAATTGCCAGGTTTAAGGCTGTTTTATCACTCGGGACAATTTCAGATTTCTAGTAGGCGGTTCACTATTTTTATTTCTTGTTACATAAATAGCTATTTGTTGTTCTTTCTATTTCTAAAACTGTTTAAAATGCACGTCATGTACAAAAAAAATTGACATCAACAATTCAACAATATATTATTTATCTATTAATATTAATCGGCTTCCAAGTCTGGCCTGTTGCGCTCAGAAAAATTCGCCCGCAGTACATTCATTTCACAATTTTCCAAGAGTTTTCAGTATTTATCGTTTACTTAATGTTAATTTTTCTCATTGATTTTAAGTAAAATTATAAAAAAAATGGGTTGTCAGAAAATTATTATCTATGTCGCGGAGGAGTCGAAATTTGGGCTTATAAGGAAATCCATTTTCTATTATTTTACGTTTTAATTAAATTAAATACAACGAAGACGAAAATAAAAAAAAATAGCTCCTGCAGGACATAAATAATAATGTTAGCTATCTGTCTGTGCAAAATCAGGAAAACATTTCTAAAAATAAGCGAGATAAATTTACATAAACTTTATAGCTTCCTGAGAGAACACCCTTAATAAATTTTGATCTAGTAAATTTTTGTAGTTGTTGTGGTAACGGAGGTATTTGCTGTAACATTGAATCTGGGACACGCTGTATACCATTTCAGATACCATTATGTAGTTGTAAATTAACTAATTCTGTATCTTTAGGCTTATTTACGAAAAAGCTCGAAATTCTGTAAATTTTTTGTAGTTGACCAAATAGAAACTACGTCCATCAAGTTAGCAAAACAACTTAATAAAATGACAACGTATTTCGATCCATAATTTATCGATAATTTACCGCTTTTTTGGTTGTCGTGATATCAACTTAAGGAGACAACTTCTTTAATAATGGTGTTATTGAAAAACTAAAAAGTCTAGAAATACCGCTGTTTTGCCGTGAATTAGATAAAAGTTTTGTAATTCTTTGTTTAAAAATTTTTTTGGTTATTTCGATAACTTGATATCAAGGAGGCAACTTCCTTAATAATGACAATAATGAAAACTAAAAAGTGAAGAATTTGCTGCTTTTTTGCCATTAATTAGTTGTGGACAAAAATTTTTGGTTTCCTCGCTAACTTGATATCAACTTACGGAAGCAACTTCCTGGTTAATGGCGGTAGTAGTAGTAGAAAAACTAAAAAGTGAATAATCCGTATGTTCACTATTTTTCGGTTAAACGAAAACTCATGATATTTACGTTATAGAAACACGTAATAATAATCAAATCCCTCAAAAACTGTTTTGGGCAAAAATATGTACAAAATAGATTACGTCAGTACTACGTGTATCGACGAATGTGCAGTTCAAGATTTTAAAAAATGTCATTATGAGTTTCATTGTTTTCTAGTGGCAAACTCCCAAACTAAACAAAAATTTAAATAGTAAATATAAATGACAGTCAAAATACACGATAAAGGTTGTGACGTCAAGCCAATGAGAGAGTGTTCTGCGTATTTGAATAAATGCCGGTCCTTTTTTTTCCACATAACAAGTAATTGCATGTTCTTTAAAATGTATACATTTAATTCTAAGACTATTTTGGACGTTATCACAATATTTCAACAATTTTTTATTTTTTTGAAAACGTTCCTATTTGCCGCTCTATAAAAAATATTTTGGCTATCGCGCTAACTTAAAATCAATTTAAGGAGCAACTTCTTTAATAATGGCGAATTGAAAAACTAAAAAGTGGAGACTTTAATCATTTCCCACTCCACCGATAAGGCAAAAGACAATAATAATTTGAAGAAGAATATTCTGATAAAATGACACATTGAAATTTTACTGAACTGAAACCCTATTATAGTACAATTTATTATGTATGTAAAACCAAGGCCTCTGGAGGTATCGAACAAAATCAAATACACCACTTAGGATAAGGTCGTTTTAGTTCACTTGACGAACACGCAATTCGCGTGAACGAAAATTTCACCTTTCCTCTACGTAGTGCAAATAACTAGTGTCCGATACCTGCTTAGAAAGTAGCTGGTATCCAAGGTTACTATTTGGTGAAGGTTCCGCTTTTATTCATCCTTCACGATAATAAAATTTTTTTTGTGTTGTTTTTTATCGTTATGGAAACAATGCTTAAGTGTAAGAATTAAGGCTTCACGGCCGGAGTCATTGTTCATCCTCCGGGATTGGACCATGTTGAAAAGGTAACCGTAGTTGCCAACGTTACGTCACCTATTGTAAGGGGCTTCATCAAGGCGAGAAGCTTGAAACAAACTAAAGAAAGTTCAAGGCAGACAAATAAAAGTTGTTACCAATGCCGGAAGACGTTTTTGTTTTAACGATGCTTAGGTGGTCCAAAGTGGTTTGTGGTGATTCATTAAAAACGATTTAATTGACTGATTTATTATTATTTATTATTTTAATGAAATAGTTTCAAACAAAAATTGCATAACTAAGGCATCTGGAGGTATCGAACAAAATGAAATGCACCAATTAGAGGTAAGGTCGTTTTCGTTCACTTCAATTGCATCGTCCACTCAGCTTCGCTTCGTGGATGAACACGCGATTCACGTGACCGAAAATTTCACCTTCCTTCTACGTAGTGTAAATAATTATTAGAGGCTCCTTAAGTTAATCTCGAAAAATTAATTTTTGACAAATTTTGAATTACCGATTTTTGTAATTTGTTACAGACTGGGGGCACAATCTGGTATAATTCACGATGGCCTAGGAAATTATTCAATTGGAGTAAAATGCAGCTGGTTAATAGATGCACCAAATTCTTCAATAACTTTACATATTGAAGAGTTTGCCACCGAATGTGGTTGGGATCATTTATATGTCTTTGATGGTGACAGTGTCGATTCGCCGTTATTAGCCGTTTTTAGCGGATTAATGTATAAGAATAAATATAGTATAAGGAAAATCCCTGAAGTAGTTGCTCACACCGGTTCAGCACTACTTCATTTCTTTAGTGATGATGCATACAATATGTCAGGGTTTAACATAACTTATAGACTTAACGCATGTCCATCCAAGGTTTCGGGCGTGGATTGTTCCGGTAATGGGATATGTATAGATGGCGTATGTACTTGTGATGGAAAATGGGATGGGGTTGCTTGTCATTTATTAAAATGTCCGAATAATTGTTGGAGAAATGAGAGTAGAGGCCGTTGTGAACCAGAAAAAGGATGTATATGTAACAAAGCGTGGAAGGGCGAAGACTGTGGACAATTAGCTTTTCGTGGTTATTGGGAAACTGTTACCGCCCAAGGTTATATTCCACCTGGGTCAGCATCACATGGAGCAGCCGTCTGGAGAGATTCCATGTATGTGGTGGCGGGAGAAATTTATAACAGAGGGCCTATGCTGAACGTGTACGATTTTAATGGTGATTATTGTTGAAACAAAAACTTTTTGCGATTGGGCTGTTTTGAAATAGTGACGTAAAAGGCGAAGAATTGAAAGAAAGTCTGAAAAATATTTACAAATTCTTTGTTGTTAACTCTGATCACTATTTCAAAACCGTCAACTCCAGAAAACGCTTTTAGATTTAAGAACGACTGCAGCTATGGAAGTTTCAGTTTTTATATTAAAAAAATTGTTTATTTTATAGGGAACGTATGGGAGTCACCTCACATAATCGAAGGACCTGTGTCGTTAAGTAGGCGCTACGCACACTCTACTGTACTGTACGGAGATAAGTTGTTCGTATACGGTGGTGTAGTTGGCAACAAAGGACCTACATCGGAACTTTGGGCTTTCGATATTAGTGCTAAAACGTGGGAAAACATTACTGTGAAAGCCGAAGCCTGTAACGGCAGTTTTCTTTTGTGCGGTCCTTTGAAATCGGCCGGTCATTCGAGTACAGTGGTGACTAATCTGAACAATAAAAAAGCGGATAAAATGGTTGTCATTTTTGGACACTCTCCAAATTTAGGTTATTTAAATACGGTCCAAGAATATTATTTCGGCACTAGAGAATGGCATATAATTAGCGCAAGGGGATATCCTGTTAAGGGCGGGTACGGACATACTGCAAGTTGGGACAAACTAACCGGTAAAATTTACGTGTACGGCGGAATTGTATCTGAAAGCCAATCCACCCAGTTGCTAAGTAAAAGTTTATATTCCTACGATGCCGACACTCGAATTTGGACCTTATTGGCGGACGCCCCATCGGCTCGGTTTTTACATACTTCTACGTTTGTTTCGCCTGGTTTAATGTTAGTATTTGGAGGTAATACACATAATGACACATCTCACAGTTTCGGAGCTAAGTGTTATAGTTCAGAAGTTCTTACGTACGACGTAGAGTGCAATAGTTGGCATGTTTTGAATATTACTTTAGAATTACAATCTGATTTAGCTCGATTTGGACATTCGGCAGTGTTGTTTGAAGGTTCGTTGTACATCTACGGTGGTTTTGATGGACAAATGCTTTCGGACATGTTAAAATATACACCAGGTACATGTTCACATTTAACTAGACCAAATACTTGTTTAAATACGAGATTGGGGGTGAAGTGCGTTTGGGATCACAAAAACAACAAGTGCGTTCATATACAAGATGTTCCTCGTAATCTATTACCTGATGTTGAAGGCCTCATTAGCAGGTGTCCCGAAGAAATGAGATCTTCAAAAGCTCACACAGAAATTCAGAAGCAAGAGAGGTGCGAGAAATCGGAAGATTGCGCTAGTTGCGTACAAACAACTAGTCGATGTATATGGTGCGGAAATGGGGTATGCACTTACGATAAATGTCACGAGAATAGCCCAGAAAAGGAAATGACCACTTTGGATCACTGTCCGGTCGATCCGGCTCCCACTTGCAAACAATTGCATACATGTACCGCTTGTGGTTCTCAACTATCTTGCAGGTGGAAGTACGAAAATGCCAAGTGTACTGTATTTCCTTCGTTGGCTAACACAACCACCGAACCGTCAGAACAAATTCAATGTCCAAAGGTGTGCGCCGATTATACGTCGTGTTTAAATTGTACTCAGGAAGAGTGTATTTGGTGCCAAAATGAAGGAAGGTGTATTGATAAAAACGCGTACACTGCTAGTTTTCCGTACGGTCAGTGCAGAGAGTGGACGACTGTGAGCACTAAGTGTAGAAGTAGTAAAGGGGAGGAGAAGTCGCAGTGCAGTTTTTATTCGACTTGTGTTCAATGTAGGGATGATCCGGCTTGTGGGTGGTGTGACGATGGATCCAAAACAGGATTAGGAAAATGCATGCCTGGAGGTTCTGCAGGTTAGTACCGATGGGTTTCCATATTAACAGGTGTTACATATAACATTTATTTTAAATCGCCGTTGCAAGTTGAATCTGTATGTGTAGGGGTGTTACTCACATGGCTTTATCATTGGTGAATTGGTGTCAAACGGTCTATTTTGAGCCAGAGAACCTCTGGTGAAGCCATGTACACACCTTTCAGAAACACTCTGTATATATGGAATGTCACCACATACATGCGCGGAAACTTTTTGCTTTCTTTGCGATTTTCTTAAGCGATCGCAGCGCATGCGCAGATTGACTCACCGCCATAATTTCAAAACTGTAACAGTAAAATGTGTTATCAAAAATCAAAAAAGTTTGTTGTAATTACAAGAACAAGAAAGAATGAAAAAGTTTTGCATTTTTGAAAGTTTCTTTGAAAATTGATAGTTATTAGTTAAAATACATTTATATAACGCATCACATTATCGTTACCGTAGGGTACTAGCCGTTAATACTGTTGAAAGCCGTTTTTTACATACCCGGATCCACGGTTCGAACCTCGCACACAAAAAGTGTTTTTTTTTAAAATTTACAATAAAACCACAACAAATAATTTAATTTTAATTTTTAATGCAAAGGCTTCTATCACTTTTTGAAAAATCTAAATAAATTATTTGCTTGCAGAATTTAAATTTAGCGGGATGAAAAGACTTTTGTGCGCATTCTCCATAATGACCTGCGCGAACTCGATCTGCTTCACTTTTGAACAGTACAATATTGGCGTTCCATATTATTATATAGTTCAGTAGTGTTACTAAGTTAGGCATTAACATCGAGGTAAAATCAAAACGATAATATTGTAATCTAAAATTGTTTTTGTTCTTTTTAAAAAATTTTAATTGCAATTGAGTTATTACAGAATTTATATTGTGATTTCAAAGTGGGGGTGCTAACTTGGTAATAAGCAAAATTCTGTCTGGACGTGGGTTTTTGGTATGTAAACCACTAGCCTGATTTTTCTGAATCTTGGCATATTTATAATACCGCAGATTTAATTCAAATTTGGACATAGTATGTCGAGCCAAAAGGGCCGTCAACCTACAGACATTCCCTTCCTAAGAATTTTTACAAAAATATTTATTTTACACATTTTTTTCTAATAAAAGTTGTTTGTAATTTTATTATACACAACTTGTTCAAGATCTGATATGTAATTACTGACATATGACAGTTGCGTGACACTAATTATTTTTCAGTATCTCCAAGAAAGAAAGTTGTTGGAAATTTTATTATCTTTATAACTTATGTTTGAACTATTTTTTTTCTAAAACTCAATTCCTCTTTTTCGAGAATTTTGAGTTTTATTCTAACGTGATAAACGGGGAGTGTGGACACTTCGCCGACTTTAACATTTGGACACAACGCCAAACTGGACTCATAGTCTATCAATGCATTAAAGTCTTATTTTGGACAAATCGCCAAATTTGATATTTCACCGATATTTCACAAAACTTGGAAGCGTTGAAACAGTTAAGTATTTGTACCTAAAATATAAAACACCCGAGGGGCAATTCGCTGGGGAAGTTTAGTGTACGGGTACAGGGAAGTAGTATGAAGTAGAAGAAAATATAGGGAAGTATGAGGAATTAATATACAATGGCAAGGAAGTACATGGATGTTCCAAGGAGTACAGATGATTGTCCAAAAAGTCACTCTAAACTTAGATTTCTCGCAAATTCTTTTACATACACCTACCTGTAATTGTGGCTATTGCAACACTGCAATAAATTCGAAGTGTGAGTAAGCCGAGGAGTAATTTGTAATACATCTGACGCAAAGAGACTGAAAACAGTTCGAACATTTATTGAATTTAGGGAGCTTATGATTATTTTGAAATTATTGCCGTTTCCAATAAGTCATATTAGTTCATAGAAGCCAGTGACAAAGAGAATAAAAAAATGCGGTGTGCTTTTTCTGCACTCTTAATTTATTGTTTCTAAATCATATAACTAATTATATCTTCTATATGTGAAGGGTACTTGAGGCACAATGACAAAAAACGTCGCATTTCCTTCAAATTCTGTAAGTTCAAAAAAGATCCATTTCACACATTTCCAAAATCAAATTGTTAAAGAGGTGCTTCCCTCTATGAGCGAGATTGAAAGTTTCTCTAAATTCTCTTCTTGTCGATTGAAAAGCATATCGTCTTTCCATTTATGTAACTGTCAGATACTTGTTATGATCAACTTCAGGATAGGTACAACTCGCCGCAGCTGACTCGTCTCTGCCAAGTTACCGCTGGTCGAGTAGTCAACAAAACTTGGTATTTAGTATTTTTATAATAGAAAGATTTGCTTGAATTTATGGTACAATTCCGTAACCGTCAGAGCAATCTATTTTGACAAATAATATGTATTTTTAACAATATTTCTGAAACCACTTTATTTTTAAATAAAAGAGAATTTTAATTTTATTACACACACTTTTCTTTAAAAAAATTTTGATCCGATAATTAAGCGTGCATTTTGTTACAATCAGCCCACCACGATTTGAGCGACTGATTATAAACAATATTTACACCATTAATTACACACAAAATCAAAAGTTGTAGAATTGCATAAAAAATGCGTTGTCGCCTCGATCCATTCGATCAAAATAAACTGTTTTTGGGATAAACGGAAAATTAAAAAGCTATGTAAAAAAGTGTCTTATTGCAATAAAAGTTAAAAAGTCGAGTGTTGTAGAGAGTTCAACAACAAGTACCTTTTATGTGGGAAACGAATTGCAGGCAAAAGTTACTACTATGCATTAAAGCAACATTGCCGACATATGTGAAAGCAGTTACATTCTTCGCATTTCTTGGCAAAAATAACAATCTTTAATCGCCTCCTGTAAATTCGCGATTTGAGATTGTTATATTTGCCAAGGCTTAGTTCGTTATAATAATGGAAGAATCGACTTATGTAACTGCTTACACATCTGTCGACAAAGTTGCTTTAATGCAAATTAATTTTTGGACGTGTTACGATAGCACTAGACGTCGCAACACTTACTTGTCGTAAAAGTTATCACTTCGAAATACAGGGTGTTACAAGAATATGGTACAATAACAGTATTCAAACCTCTAGAACCGCAGCACTGACTTGGTAGGATTTGACAAAATTAATACTGTTGATGTGTTTTGAAGAGACCGAGAAAGAGACTATAATAACATTTAAAAAATTATATGTTTGTATTTGAATCCCCATAGAAGCTATGAAATAAAATGTGTATTTCTTTTTACCATTTATCAGCCTTTAGCGCACAAACTAATAAGGTTACAGAAAAATTATGTTTAGGTATTTTAAATTTAACTTAACGATCTACCATTCCTCTAATTTACGGTACTTATTTACTGGGCACTCTGTATACATTAGAAGGAATTGTAGATTACGTACTACTAAGGAGGCGATGGACTTTAAGTCTTTACTTATTTAACCTAATGTAAGATACAGTGAGGACCAAAAGTCCATCGTCCCCCCCTTTAACCATGTTAAGGACGAGACTACTTAAGTGTCCATTTTTAATTTTGGATTGCGGCAAATCTATTTGGGAACAAATTCTAGTGTTTTGGGTACAAATTAGTGCTAAATTGTCATGGTTTTTTTTTCAATTTGCACAAAGTGGGGGTTACCGACGTAAAAGAAAGCATTATTATTGATTTTATTTTATGTGAATGCATACCTTCAATACAGGGTGTCCCTAAAAGGTCTATACAAAACTCTATCACGCATTTAACAAAACTTAGCTCAGTGAAAATTTGCTTAGTTTCGGTGTGATATGGTCCTGAAGTTGCAATCATGAAGAGAGTTTCGTTTTTTCGCGAGAGAAATTTGCTCACAAGCGATAACGTGTGATCAATCTGACGAAGGAAAAAATGGAATTCACTCTTTAGGTTAATGCTGATGAAAATGAAAATATTACGTCAGTAATACAGATTTCCATCAATTTTAATGCAACAATTTAAAAGCGAAAGTTACTTTTACCACTAGAGACACTAAAAATGGCCTATTTTTATGTACTGTATAAGTAGAAAAAATGGTTTCTTGGTAGGATTTTAAGTAAGAATGGTGAATATACTTACAGTATTAAATTTTTAAAAGACGATCTATCGCAATTTATTTGGCCTAAAAATGATGATAAATGATGTTGGACAAAAAATTTTGATCCCGTCACTCTCAAAGGTTAAAGTACGATTCAAGAATTGTTAAAAACAATAGTCAAAGTTATTAATAAGTTTGCTTTGTTTTGTATTTTATTATGCAGTGATTTTTCAATAAAACTATGTATTTTTTTCTACTGTTTTTGCCACTTTTAATTATTTTTTTTGTAGAAAACGATAACAATATTCTTAGATACAAATACAAAATGTTTTAGGGAAATACGGAAAGCACCGAAAACAATTGGGAAAAAGGGAAATATTTGGGAAATGGGGAAATACTTGGAGAGTACGAAAATATTTGGGAAATAGGGAAATGGAAATACCGTGTACGCTTTTTTTAGTCAGAAGTTTCCCCCTCCTTTTCTGTGGTCCATAAGTCCTTTAATCCACATTTGATAAATAAACTTTCTTTTATCCATTGCCGTAGATATTTCAAATGTTTAATTACGTATTACAAAACCCAATTTTTCCGCCAATGGATACATTTTCGTCAGAATTTTAATGTGACATTTTCTGGTCTATAAAACTATGTAAACGTTCCAAATTTTAGGAAAATTGCTTAAGCTGTTTAAAATTTATCTCAATGATTTTCTAATTTCAACATCAGGACCGTATTACACCGAAACTAAGCAAATTTTCACTAAGCTCAATTTTGTTAAATCGACTTATTCTGGTTTGAAAAATACGTGGTAGATTTTTGTAAACATTTTTTAGGGACAATGTAAGGGATTTTTAAAGGGATATACCACAAGCTGGATTGACCACTTGATTCATATCAATTTCTGGAGCAAAATCAAAACTTTCCATTTACTTGCCTAAGAAAATTACATTATTATTATTAAAGATTTTTCCCAGGAACGTATCAAGGACGTCGGACCTCTTGTGAAAGCGTTCAAGTAGAGGCAACTTTCAAGACCATTGACACCTCCACAACAATCACCCACTTTAGGGTGCGAAACGTCGCCTCTACTAGAACTCTGAGTCTTCTTTCGGAACATTCTCACCTTCCATAAGGGATTTAGGCGTCTTTGAAACTGTTCTGGCAAAAATCTTTAGTCATACTGGATGGAAGGATACTGTATTTCTTTTAATTCATCTGAACTAACTTTTTAATTGTTTTAATTCTCAAAGAATGTTTGAGGAACTGATACTTCTTATTCTAAATTTCTAAATTATATGCAATCATTTAAAAAATGACTTTTATTATTAATCATAACCAAGTTTAAAAAACCAAAAAATATAACAATTCTTGTTGAATCATTTTTCATTAAAACGCGTTTGATCAATAAATATTTTTAGGTCCAACCTTACATACGCGATCCTTACCTTCGAGCACGTGTCCATCAGAGAGGTGGCATTTTACAACGTGTCCTGCTTGTCAATGCAATGGACATGCGAGTTGTCGAGCAAACACCAGCACGTGCCTGCCTTGTAGAAATCTCACGATGGGACCGCATTGTGAACGTTGCGTACCTGGATATTGGGGCAATCCAGTTAATGGCGGAAAATGTCAATCGTGCGAATGTAACGGACAAGCAACACAATGTCATTCGGAATCTGGCAAGTGCTATTGTACAACGAAAGGTTTAGCAGGTGATCATTGCGAAAAATGTGACGCTACTAATCACTACCACGGCGATCCTGCTAATAAAGGATCTTGTTATTGTAAGATTGTTCATACACTTCTAAAAAAAAATCGATAACATCCTCATGTATTTCAGATGATTTAACTATAGATTATCAGTTTACATTCAATCTTTCAAAAAAAGAGGACAGGCATTACACGCAAATAAATTTTCGAAATTCTCCTATCAAACCCGATATCGATGCAGATTTCCAAATCACGTGTTCGGTAATGGCTAAAATGAATATTACGATGAGAAGAGCAAATTCTAAAGAAGAAAAACCTATTTACACTAGTCATAACTGTACAACATTTAAGTCGAGATTTACAAAGTCTGAATATAATTTTGGGATGGAAGATAACGTTACTTTAACCACGTTTTACGTATACGTTTACGACTTTCAACCGCCATTATGGATTCAGATCTCGTTTTCTCAGTATCCGAAATTGAATCTGCAACAGTTTTTCATCACATTTTCTAGGTAAGACTAATTACAAATTCTTAAATATTTTTAATTTATCTTCTACGATCAAAACAACAATATTTTAATAAGATTTATTGTTTGTTTGTGTCGATGGAAACTTGTATTAGATTTTTTACACACTCTCCGATATTCTGCAAGTTTATTTCGGATGACAATACAATATTTAATAGTAAAACGATGTAGGTATGTTAAATAAAATTTAACATTTTACATTTTTATAATACTACATTGTTTTTACCTCAACCAGGTATTTCGTTGGTGCCGATGTAAGGGAGTCTGTCTTAAAGTCTCAGGTTCAATTAACCTACTTGATTTAATTTAATTAGATTTTGGGCATAATCTATCTACCCAAAAGGGCCGTTAACCTACACAGATTTTGGAATTTTGAAATATTTAGAAAAATTTTTGTTTAAAATAAAAGTTGTTTATAATTTAATTATACACAGCTTTTGTTTAAATTATTTTTTGATCCGATAAGTAATTACTGAGATATAACACTCATTATTGTAACACTATTCCCACCAATATCAATGTTACAAAAAAAGTTTGAGAAGGAAAGTTGTTGGAAATTTTATAGTCTATAGCTTTTGTTTGGATCAATTTTTTTCTAAAACGCAATATTATTTTTGCTTAACGGGGCGATGCGGTAAACGCTTGTTTTAAATGTATTGAAAAAATATACAACGTGGCCAACTAAGAATCCGAGGTACTGTATCTGGGAAACTATCCATTGTAGAGGCTTGCGGCAAAAAAGTTATTACTAAAACGGTCAAGAGAAAAATCTGGAAGTATTTTCAAGTTTCTGAAATGACCGCTTAGTGGGTGTAACAACAACTTTGAATCTAAAAAGTGATGTTTCTGTTAATTATATTAAGTTAACAAAATAATACCTGATCTTTCAAGTCGAGAATAATCTGAACCTTTTTGTTTGACAATTTTTGGTGTATTTCTAAAAATAAAGTGGTGGGGGTATTCAAAGGTTTTCTTAAAAAACACCCTGTATCTTCGAAACGGCTGAGCTGATTTTAACAAACTTGGGTTAATTGAAAATAAATATTATTGGGCTACCAATGTTACAAGTTTTGTTAGTTTCACAAGTGGCCGCTAGAGGTCTTTTTTCGACATTCCGACAGAAATGGTTAATTTCTCAAAAAAATTAAATGCATTAGTATGATTTTTTTTCATCAAAAAGTAGCTGAATGATGCTTAAACAAATTTTTGCATCTTGATGTTTTGTTCCTAACCTAAAATTTAGTTTTATGTGCGTAAGCAGGATCCATAGTTATTGTATTGGGAATTGATAAACGAAATGATTAAGAGTTGAAGGTCTTTTTACTCAAATTATATACCTAATACTAGTATGTATTAATATAATTTAATTGTTCATTTGTAAACTAGTTTTCGATTGATCAAAATAACAGTCATCGTTTTGAATTTTATATTTTTTCGGTTCTCCGTCCATAATCACTAAATTTGCATTACCCAAAAGCAGCTAGAAACACCACTTTTCTTGGCCTCGGCCTGCAAAAAGTTACTAAATGTTGGCAGTATCACATTATACTCATGACACTGAAATCAGTACAATCCTCACGCTCGAATATGTAAATAATACGTTTGTATTACCTTTTACATCTTATTTTGAAGGATTTTATAGGCATTTTAAACGCAAACATTGAAAAAACACGTATTTTAATATATGCCAAAAAGACACAGTGTTGACAGCTGCCAAATGGCATTACTAACCGAAAAGGTTTTGGCATATAGAAAATTAAAGTTTTAACAAATTTGACTATTTGTCGGCTCAAAAAATCGTGTGTATCACGTGCCCAGAAACTGTTTTTGCGGGTGCGAGAATGGTTTGCCGGCCGAAGCGTTAGCCAGTTTCTGGCCTAGTGATACAAATAACTATTCTTATTTATAAACTAAATTGAGCAAACAAATTGTAATTACATTTTTAATTTATTTATTTTATTTTAATTTATAATAACGAAATGATGTGATTAAGAGTTGACATAAAAACGAAGGGTCAAGCCAATTGATTGATAATATATTTAAATTGGGCATGTTCCTCTATAAACACATAAGTTGTCAGAATTTAGGCCAAAGAAAATTTGATACGGAAATTCCTTAAATTCTCTTTTATTACAAAATATCGCTTAAAGGTAAGTAAGTAATGCTAATAACAAAAGGCATATTTTTTGTTTAAATGCATGTTCACTATGGGCACAGTATACATCTACGAATGTAGTAGTTGTAAAATTGTAAAACTTTCTACGGTCAGAAGGACCTTCAATAGGAGTTGCAAAAACAAAAAACAATGGTCCTTTTTTACGCCAACGTTTCGCCTACTGTAGTGTAGGGTTCTTCAGGGCATCTATTTATTAAAAGTGAAAAAAGAGATCATTCTTGTGTTGTCATTACAATAAAAATTACAAACAGTTTACATAACATTTGTCAACAACGTATAAAATGATAACTTGAAAAATTACTAATTAAAATAAGTACTTACTTAAGGTAAGTGTGTTTTTTTTGGTAACCAATTCTTGTGCTTACAAAATGCATTTTGCGAACGATGAAGTTGTTGATATGCTTGCTGTATATTTTGAATGTTTTCAAATTACCGCAAGAGTTTACGCGTTTTACGATGTGAGAGTTTTTCCGCTATTACTGGCGAGCTTACGAACCAATGTTAGTTTTCGGCCTACGTTTCAACCGCGAAGAATTGGAAAACACAAGAAAATATTAACCGCGTATTGGGATATATTGTTAGCACAAGAGACATATCACGAACAACGGTTCAAAATGTTGGTGGACCGTAGGTAAGTTGTAATGGCCATGAAAATATAGGGATTTATTTAAATTTAACATTTTTTATAATTACTTTTAGAATGCACCCATATGATGTCGTTCTGCATCAGGTCTTGAAAGAGAAAGACTTTGATCGGAGGTTGGACTATTGCCATTGGATGGTATGATACGCGAGAATAAAGAATTTTTATTCAAATTATTTGGACTGATGAAGCCACTTTTAATAGTGACAGGAGAGTCAATTTGCACAATATAGATTATTGAGTTGCAGAAAATCCGGATTGGATGATGTGGCATACTGGGTGGCAGAATTATTGCCACTCGAAAATTTGTTTTTGTAGTTGGATGGTTGCTCAGGACATTTTGCCATTACGGTGCGAGAACGTATTAATGCACTATTTCAAGAGCGGTGGTTTGGAAAAGGAAATATGTTTTCATGGTCTCCGCGATCACCAGACTTAACTTGTCTTGATATTTATATAAGGGGTCGGTTAAAGGACGTCGTATTTCATACTCAACCTAAGACCAGAGAAGATATTAAAAATCGGATTCGTAATGAAATACGTAACATTCCGAGAGCCAAAATTGAAGCTGCAGTTTTGTCTACACATGAGAAGTTTCAGCAATGCACAGAGCGTGCTGGCCAACATCTCCAGGATTTACGGGGGCATTAAAAACCGTTCTTTTTTAAATCTGTCGTTTTTAGGACCACAACTCACATAATAAAAACAACTCCAGAAAAGTTTAAAAAATAAAAATTTAAGGGATGTCTGTATAAAATTATTTTGGCCTAAATTGTAGGTTAGGAACAAGATATCAAGATGTTGTTTTGGCGAGCTTGTTTAGGCATCATTTAGCTACTTTTTCATGAAAAAAAATTATACCAGTGCGTTGAATTTTTATGAGAAATAACCATTTCTGTCGGAATGTTGAAAAAAAGACCTCTAGTGGCGACATGTGAAACTAACAAAACTTCAAATATTGTAACACTTGTAGCTCTTTTCAACTAGCCCAGTTTGTTAAAATCGGCTCACCCGTTTCCAAAATACAGGGTGTTTTTACGGAAACCATTGAATCACCCCTACCACTTTATTTTTAGTGATACAACAAAAAAGGTTCAGATTATCCTCGACTTTAAAGATCAGGTATTTTTTTGTTAGGTTAATATAGCGGAATTCACAAAAACATCACTTTTTTAGATTCAAGATTGTAGTTACACCTCCTGCGGTCATTTCAGAAACTTGAAAATAATTTCCAAGATTTTCTCTTGGCTATTTTAGTAATAACTTTTTTGCGGCAAGCCTCTACGATGGATAGTTTCTCAGATACACTACCTCGCATTTTACTTCACCACCATGTACATACGAATGTATTTAAACCTAGATAAGAAATCGCTTTCTTGCAAGGGAACTTGCGTAAGTTAATTATAGTTTTTCTCAAACAAAAGTGGGCCTTCTTTCATAGGAGTAGTGAAGGAATGATGGAGTAAAAACCTTGTCCCTTAATAAAAGTGTCTTCACTCCATCATCCCCTTGACTACTCCTATGAAAGAACTCCCTCGCTAAGGAGTTACAACAACATTGCTTAAGTTATTCAGTTAATTTAAAATGTGAACACATTTTTTTCTCAATACTTTATTTTTATATTCGTTTATGTTACAATGGTAAGATTATTAACGATGATATTATAAGTGAAATTGAACTGAAGATTCTACAAGTTCGAAGGATTAAATTTTTCTAGAACCAAAGAGGCAAAAACGTCTTTTATATTTTCATAGCGTTTCGAAATTTTGTTAAAATTAAAAATTTTTTTGTGCTTTCGAAAAGGTATTAACTATCAAAGATATTGCTACGAAATTGAAGCTTTTTCTAAAGATATAATTAATTTAAGTTGATAAAACTCATCGATTTAAAAATTTTGTATATTACTTTTTAAATAATTAGCGGGATCTACTGAAGCTTCTCTTTACAATAATTTCTTGCCATATACAAATGAATGAAAACTGATTCAGTATTCTTACGCTATACTTTGTAATTGTAGACTTCACAATCTTTAAACAGTTTAGTACTTACTCATTTTATAGAAGGAAAAATGTGTAACTAAGTAACTAAGACGGTACAATCTAGAATGGGCGCAATTAACATTTGTGATGACGCATAGACAATGTAAAACGCAACATATTTAATGTTAGTCAAGTTTTGCAACAATAATCTCAAGCATTTTAATTCAGTATCATAAAAATATATGCCTATGAAAATTGAGTATTTAATCATATTGTTTCATTATTATTACAATAAAAAGTTGTTCAAATAGATCTACATGAAGTAGCTGGAATTTTAGAACTTTTCCATAGTATGTATATTTTGTATAATTTATTCAAGCCACACCTTCAGGAATTGATATCATTGATTAACAACCTTGTATTTCGCGTGTAAATATTTTCGTAGATAAAAAAATTATTATTTGTAGTGAGATTTTAAAATACTTTGTTTTTTAGCTGCTTCTTACTACTATTACTGGTAGCAGCTATTTTATGGAAAATAAAACAGAGATACGACATGTACCGAAGAAGACAGAGGCTGTTTGTTGAAATGGAACAAATGGCATCGCGTCCATTTTCGCAAGTTCTAGTAGAATTAGAAATCAAACAAAATTTAGATCCGGAAAATGCGATATCGATATTATCGGATTCGAAACGAAAAAAGAGAGACGCTCCAAGCCCTATAGCCTTAGAGCCGTGTTACGGGAACAGAGCTGCCGTTTTAAGTCTGTTAGTGAGACTGCCGACTGGAGGTGAATCCTACACAATAAAAGGACAATCGGCTGGTTTGGCAATCGCTAGTGCACTTGTAACGCTCGGTAATCCTAGAAAAATGAGCATAGATCAAGTGAAATCTGATTCGAAAACGTCAAAATCAAGAAAATCTCAAAGCCAACATCCCGATAGTTGCGTGTAACCTTAATTTGTTGTTAACAAGTTGAGGAGGTGATATTTGTTTTTAATACTTGTTTTTAAAACTGAAAGATCTGGTTTGATATTAATATTTTTTTTGTAAAAAGTTGTTGAGATCTATCGATCATGTCCATATAGGAGAGATTTCTGTCCAAAGACATAAAACTTTAAAATACTGTTCAATTCGTTCACAATATTATTAGAATCTGCCACTATATTTATCGATTTATTTACAAAAAAATTTAATACTTTTGAATTGTGGTGGATCGTATATACGCAATTAATAATTGCCAAAAGAAAAACTTTAAATAGTCATTAAAATTTGTTTTTAGATAATTACGTATTCTTCTCTGAGACATAGTTTTTATAAAAGAAAGTTTTTTGTATTTAGGCATAAATATGTGATAACGGCTTTTTCTATCTAAAGAAAAAGTCAAATTTATATTTAAAAAAATATGATTTTGTTTATTTGTGCAATTGTATATAATTTGTTGCTTTCTAAATACACCGGTAAATTTATTGGCTCTAAAGTTTCCTATGAAATGCGATACACTATTTTTTTACTTTGAGTTGATTAGTAATACTCTTACACATACTCTAATAATACTTTAAATGCGGGAGTGAATGTGAAAAATGTATGAGTCAACTGCGTGTATGTTTCCCATGTCAGCATGATAATAAGGAATTATTTATTTTTTTCTACCTACAAATTTTATATCTAAGTACGGAAGTTTTATTTTTTCTTTTGAAAATAGAGCGTATTAATGTAATAGATTGCTTTTGTTTGGTCGAAAAACTGTACTGAATATTTGTCTGAAATTTACGGCCAAACTGTAGTTTTAAGACTTAAATTTATTTCCAATATTTATCATCGTACTTGTTTGGTAGAGGGCTAGTTTTTTTTACTGGTACTGATTTGAGTCACTAGTCTATAGGCAGATAAATGTGCGATGCAGATCTCATGGTATTTACTAAGTTGAAACGACATTTCACGTTAATCATCTCATCATAATTACAATTAAATATTGATCTTTATTGTGTAACAAAAAATTGAAATCTGTAGTTCTTGTATCGTTGAAACTTAAAAAATCAAATTGTCTTAGCACTGGACTCTCTGATATTCTACTGAGATATTAAAAAGAAAAAATGTTAATTAGAATATTCTTGTTCTATTTAGTGATACAAATGTGTATGTCTATTATATTATTGCTACTAATTTTTTTTATTTACTGCCATGTACCAACCTTTTACGTCAATAAATATATTATGATTATCAAGTTTACAATTTATTTGTGTTTTATTTTCGTGTCCAGAAATACGCAAGCAACCAAAACGAATTACAGTCTATTGTAAGCAATTCGTTCTGTTTTGACGAAGTTTTTGACCAAAAACTAGAAGATCCTGAGAACTTTGGATCGATGGAAAAGAACACTTCAGTATGGGAAAAAGTGAACAAAAATTGTGAAAATAGGTCATGAGTCACTCTTTTTTTCTGTGTGTTTCATGCTTTGCTCAGAACTCTGGCAGTTTGGTAATCGTGGCTGGGCAAAGTATTGTGGTAGTTGCTTTTTTTTGAAATTCGGATAAAAGAGTAAATCTATCAACAATCTGTATCTTATTGAATAATTGATATAACAACAAGCTCTTAATCTTGATCTATCATTTGATACTGTTGAATATTTGGAAATATTGTCTTTCAAATAGTCCTGTTTAACTGATTCAAATGTTGTCATCTGCATAGAACCCGGTGTGTAGAGGTGTACCACTGCTATTATTAAACATCAACAAATTTCAAACTAATTTATCTGAGGTCGTATTATGTATCATTTTTTTGCTATTGATTTTGGAACAGCTGGTTTTTCTCTTATAATACCGTCCAGGGCATCTCTGACCAACCTTTAACAGGAATTTACGCTCTACTGTTCTTTTGTAACGCTTTTCTATTGCAGAGAGATCTTTGGGAAAGCGTTACCCGTGGTTAGTGCTAACTGAATCCATATTTTGGGGAAAAAAGCTTAAATATGAATGAACAAAATGTTTTTTCGATGACAATTCATCTCATTTTATGTGCAGCAACGATGATAACCATAGCAGTCTAACATTACTTTTTTTTTCACGAATTCCTCGGATAACATGAAATTTTTGTGGCGTCAATACAAACGATCTATGCTTTATTTTTCAGCACGTTTGCGAAACTTTTGATTGGATCTTAAAAATTTCTACGCTCACCTCAGTATGCGAAGAATATAACAGATTCAGAAAAATGTTTAGTGTTTAGCATAAGAAACTAGGTAATCCCAGTCAGATAGGTAAGCCTATCACTCTTAAAACACATTTTAATTTAATTGCCCCAAATGCGAGAAGTCTAACTTTCTATACGGAATGTTAAAATTTTGAAAATTAAAATTTACAAAGAACAAAATTTTAATCAGTATGGCTGTGAAAATAGTCAATCAAAAACTTGAGATTTTTTTCTCAAAAAAAAGGCCCCGTCGCAGTGACATCCATTGCCCACCCGATTACCGGACTTAACAAATGCCAGATTTTTTTGGGCTACTTAAAAGAACGCCTTTTTAGTCAGCCGTGTCCATACCATTCCTGAGGAGAATCTGTGAAGAAATTTCTGCGATTCCCCCGGAAGCTTTAGTGAAAGTTTCTCAAAACGATTAGAACTTTGCGTTAATGAAAATACAGGGCACTTGTCCGGTAGGTATTGTTTTTAATGTGTTAATGTTTTTATTAATTTTTAAGCATATTCCAGAACTGCTAATGGTAACCTAAATTTCTTCTATATCTTCTATAAACCCAATATATTTACAGATGAACATTTTCTGATAGCCGATACCTTCGTTTTCAAAACCATAATATGAAGTTATGGTGGTTACGGAAAATGACGCTGATGTTTCTATTCGTGACTCTACCAGCATATACCCATCAACTTTTAGAGAAGAAACCACATTCATTTCGCGAAATGTACTGGAACTAATTCCAACTTCTTCAGAGAGAGCATTGTACAAACTCATTCTCCAAAAAGACAGAATGCTTCTGCTAGAACTGCTTTGGCTAACCAAAGTGAGTTAGGTCCATCCACCTGTTAAAACAGTCATCAGTACATACATCTGGTACTATACAGCTTTTAGAAGCCCCACAACTCCTTTAAGTACCAATTACAAGAAAGTACGAAAAAGAAAAAGGGAAAGTAGAAAAAGCTAAAAGAATAATGCTGAAGCCAAAAAGGAAAAAGGTCAATACAAAGAAAAGGGAAAAGGATATATAGACGAAAAACACTTGTGTGAAGACGATGACATGGATGATATAGAAGATGAGAACCAAGACGAGATATGTATCGTTTGTGAATAATTCGGAAAAGTTGGTGAACTGTGGAATTTTCCATAGTGTGCGGACACGCCTGATGATTATAAATGTGATATTTGTATTAGTTTGTAAGAATTCCAATTACTTGTTTGTATTTGCCTTTTTTTTAAGTAGATGTTTTTATTTAAACTTTTGTGTGTTGTAATCTTAGATTAATCAAATATTTATTATAATTTTGAGTTTTGTTCTGTTATTTTTTGCAAAAAAAATCAATGAAAAAATTCTATAAAGCATTGAAAAAGCACTGATTGGAATTACCAGCAGGGTGTGGAATTACCGGTGAATGTCATGTCGCTAGTCAGTGCCACATATATCTCTCTTCTAATTAAGTTTTTAGATATGAGTGATTTAACACCGCCTAGCTGATGGTTTAGGTTCTACCACCCAATAATCGGAAGTATATCCACTAGTGATCTCAAATTCCTTTGACAGCTGATCAACCTCCAGCATATTAGTTCTGATGGTTTTCCACAGACAGTAGCCCAAAGAAACTAATGTTACCGAAGTTTTAAGTTATCAAAGCCTTCCACAGTGTTCTCTTCTGCGTACCCTTAACATAAAGCTTGCTGAAAACCGACAAGTCAACGCGGGAACGTTAAACTTCCAACATTTCTTCAGGAACTGTCGGAATAATGACCTGGTCTATTGTGGGTAGGGTAAGTTCACTCTTGGACAGGAGAAGAAACGTTTATAAGCTATGCATTTGTAATTTTTACACTTCAGCCTACTTCCCTTTTTTGTGAATGAGCATTAATTTACAGGAAAGTTCATTTCCTTAGGCATTTGTTTCTCTTTCCAGATCTGTAAGAAAAAATGTGAAACGTGACCGCTAATAATTAATTTCTTTCAGATTTCCACAATTCCGCAGACAGGTTTTTCTGTAAATAACGTCTTTTTCGAACACTTTCCATTTTACTCCACTTTGTCCTCCACTTCTTACTTGGCTGTAGATATTTTTCTAAAAGTTTGGGTTTAGTCCCTTGGGTTGAACCTTCCGTAACCCACCCGATGATTTCATGGACCTGTTCCAAAAGGCATGTAGCTTACGAAAAAAAATTTTACGCCTGTATCAATTGATCCCAAAAGGTTAAATTTATCTGACGTCACTTGCCACCTTTGCAATCGATCGAGTCTATGTAGAGGTAAAAAGTGACGCTCTTAGTGCGCACTGTTGTACGATATCAGCACCAAGGTCTATCTATCAGTACATACTCTTCTGCTGCATCCTCTTATACGGTCACTCTCGTTTCAGTTGACTTGCAAGTTGTTCTCACAACATTCACACAAAAAAACATCCTTCATCCAGTCTTCTATGGAAGCCACTGATTAAACCACCTTTACTTGAATCTCAGACAACCCAAAGTTCACAAACAAGCTAAAAAAGTCAAACATTCTGTAGTTGCTGAATGAGGCGAAATTACATCTGAACTTACACCCGAGCACTAACTTAGATTTTGGTGTTAGAGTCTAGCAATTGCTAAGCTCTTAAACAAAACTTAATACCAGCTTAAACATTTCTTGTCGCAGGTAATATTAATGTTCTTAAAGCGAAGAGGAGCTTCTTACTTTGATTCATAACAACAGTTCGTTTGAGGAGGTGTGATGTTAACCCTTCGACGACCCCGGTTAATTTAAATAATAAGACTGTAGACAGGAAGGTGCTAACGTAAAAATATCCTATGATACTATATTATAGATCATTATATACTGCCTGAGCATGTTGGCTATCAAAGTAATACAGATTAACTGATGTGATGCACGCTCGATGATATAACCAGAGCTATAGCTTTTTGTCAGTTGACACATTAGAATTATTAAGTTTGTGCTATGTTATATTTCATTAATTCATGATCTGCTGAATACAATTCTTGAAATTGCGATTTCTGATAATTACGTGAATTTCACAACACTATCATGTTTTCAAATTTCAAATATTTATTGGCACATTTTTATTTCAACTTGTGACTATAGATATAGTCGTAATTACGAGAGGTGTCTTATGATTCATCGCATCTATCTTTTTAACACCAACAAATAAATGAACACTTTTCACTTATTTATTGGTGTTAAAGAAAGATGAATGCGAAGAATCATAAGACACCTCTCGCAATTACGACTATAATCACGACTTCACTCGTGTCATACTTGACAATCTCACAAAGTCAATAATGGTCTTCCCGTCCTTGTTGTAATAGGTTTTTATTTTATTTATAGAAATATACCTAGTAAGGAATAAAAGAAAATTGAAGGGAACCATGGTATTTATAGACGAAGATTCGTGAGGATGGAATAAACGAAAGCACAACGAGAGTAAACTAATGTAGGATATAAAAAATCAAAAACAAAGTATGGTGTAACAAAAAAGAAAATGATCTCATAAAGATTCAAAAAAATCATGTCTATATGTATAAAAACACTATAAATAAATAATGAATGAAACTACTGCTTTGTAATTTGAAATGGTAAAATGATACATTAATCAATCAATATTGATTATTTAAAATATTAATCTATTCCTTAATATCGATAAAATGCTTTCTTGAGCGACTATTTGCTTAGGCATCCCGCCAAACGAATTGTAATGATTTACCTGGAGGGAAATCGTAATCCCCACCTGTGTTGAATTTTTTTAATAATTATAAGTACACAAACATTCTACAAAGCGATTAGTTCACGTTCAAGTGTAAGAGTTAACGCATTTTGTTGGTGAAAACTCGCGAAAAACGTTACGATGTCTGCTTCAAAACTCTCACTGGATGATAATGAAAAATTTGCGCTAATGAAGGTAAGAATAAAAATATTTTTTAACCTTACCATGTAGGGTATCAGTCAAAGAGTAAACAAAATAATTATACCTAGGTAAAAGCGTAAAAGTAATTTTTGAGTATTTTGATAAACGATACCTAATTATAAATATTACTTTTTATTTAATTTTTTTTTAATTAATTTTTTCTTTTATCGTAATTTATTCATTTACAACGTATTTTTCTTTAGCAAATACATGTATTTAAAATCGAAAGCGTTTATTAGGTCAATATATACGTTGAGTTATGTCAATATATTAGCCGAACTTCTGTTTACATTTAAGTTTATATGTACGACCAAAATCTCCGACCTTGAGTTTTGCATAGATAATTCCGTTATCAATGTTTAATTAGAACCTATTTTGGGATTGATAGTAGATATATTAGAATACAGTTCAAAAAGGGTCATAGGTAATTTAATAGATTTCTAAACATTTACTTTTAATCAATGTTTTTATCGATATAATCAAGAAGTAATTAGTTTTTTGTCTTGTTATTTTGATCATAATGCTTCGATCTCTTATTAATATGTTATGACTTGTGCGAGCGCACACCTACTCTCGATTCATTTTACGAATTCCATGTACTCTGCATTCATATTAATTAGTCAACTGATGAATGTTAATGTAAGTGCTGAAGTCAATTATTGTTCACGCGTAGCATGACAGATTTTGTTTGTAAAATTGAATTGTCTGCGTATGTTTTCTTATCAATCGTATATTTTTTGTAATTATTAAATTTATACCTAAAAATTAGTTGCCGGTGGTTTTGATAACATAAACGTTTTTCTATTGTGATTTGGTAAAGCTTACTTTCCTGCACGCAATTGCAAGTCGTAATGAAATGTATTTAAAGCGTAACATTTTAAATGTCATAATAGTAAACTAACAAAAAAAGTATTTAAACCACAATTTAATATAAATTTCTAATTTAATGGTGGAATAATATTTTGACATTAATGTAGTCAAATTAAGGAAATAAACAAAATTTAAGGATGCTATCTGATGACATCATTCATGACCTCTATTTATTATTGCAGATGTTGGTTCTAACCGCATAAAATGTACAAGTTTTGTTTGATTGTTATTGTTTTTGCGAGAAATAAATAGATATTATGGACTATCTACTTTTTTTTCGAATTTTTTAAAACGAAACCCGATTTATATTTATATCAAATAAGCCAAATATGATATGTTCATCTGTCTTTATAAATAATGTTTTGGAATAATTTTTTTCAATCATTACTTTGGAAAAATCAGTAAAATTGGCCAAATGTTCCATAAGTTTTGTCCATTATCTATTGTTCAAACATAGAGGCAAATAATAGATAGAGATGAATAAATCTTTTGTAGGATTATGTACTTAACAATTAATCTAATACTTTTCCTAAATATTTTGTGTTTTCATTACAATCCATCAGTCACTAAATTAAGAATTCTTTGGTCATAGTTTTCTCTTGTTGATGTATTTGTGTACGATTCCAAAAAATGTCACTTAAACTTCACAATGGTAGGTATCTAAGATACTCGAATATTACAACACAGAGAAAGAGCCGCATTTGCTTAGCATTGCACAGAATACATGCAACAGAATTCACTCATCTTATTATTGATATTTTGAATTTGTGCACAGGATGGCCAAAATTCGATGTTTTAATATGGAAACCCATTACCTTTAATAGATATGAAAAAATGAACCACACATCTTCGATTTCATTTTTTAGAATAACTTAATAGTGAACTCGAAAATTGATTATCGTCTTTTGTTTTTGATAGGCAAAAGTTAGATTTTTCGGTTTTTGACTATATCCTGTCTATTTGTAATAATTTAAAACAATAATTTTGAAGTTCTTCAGGCACTTTTTAATGAGAATTTAGTGACTTAGTCTGTTTTTAAAAATATTTTTAAATTTTGTATTATTGCATAAAGATGTATTTTTTATAAAGAACGATTAGTTGGTTTTGACTTTAAAAAAATGTTATTTTTTTAGTTTCATTGATAATTACAAGTTATGAGGGGCCACTTGTAATTTGGAAGTCTTTATTGTTTTCTGGCAGGCTTATATGGTGTAAAAGTCTTGTATAGAACAAGAAGGAGTTAAAAAATATAAATTCAAGCTTTACAGTACCTATAAGAAAACTATAGTACAAATTACCAAATGATCCTAAACGACGCATACATTCTTGTAGTTCGAATCTTCGACAGATTAGAAAAAAAATCTGTTATTTTTTATCTAGGTTATTTGGACTGAAGCTTTTATATTAGCAGTACTGGAATTTTTAATCGATTTAATCGTTTCGGTTTTAATATTTGGTGTGCTTTATTAGGCGACCGTGATTTGGCATATCAAATTTATGGAGATATACTGAATCGTGAACGATATTCTGTAATAATAAACCAACACATTTTTGAAAACTTATTGGACAATTTCCCACTTACTTGAAATGTCACCGTATTACTCTCTATTTACTCTAGAAACAATTGCATGATGACTAATGGACCGATTAGACCACGACCGGATTTAACACCTCTGGATTTTTTCTTTTGAGGCTACATTAAAGAGTATTTATATAAAAGGACATATAATAATATAAACGAACTAAGACAAAATTTTATTGAAATTATTAATTCTGTTTCAAATATTTATGATGTTATATGTATGAAAAATGTAATAAAGAGATGCGAACTAAAATAATTGACATCAATTTGAAAACTGTTTCTAAATTGTTCTATATTAAGAATTTTCATTACTTTTTCTTTAAATATTTCTTTGTTGTTAAACTATTTTTTTATTCTTTGTTGCTAATTTGTAAATGTTTTTTGTTATTAATTGTTAAATAGTAGTTGTGGTTTCAGTGTTATAATTAGTTCTATCATTGTTTTTATATACTTAACAATGGTTCTACTTTTGTATAACAATTTTCAACTTTTCGTTACAATGACAACTTCCAAATTACAACTTTTGTTAAAAAACAGCCAAAATGAATTATTTGCCCTCCATGGCTTATATCATTGAAACCAGAAAAAATAAAAAAAATTTTAGACTAGATATAGCCAAAAAAAAACTCAAAAAATCCAACTTTTGTCCATAACTCGAAAACAAAAGACGATAATCAATTTTTGATTTTACTATTACGTTGTTCACAAAAAAAAAGAGATCGAGGATGGGTGGTTTATTTTTTCATATCTCCAGTAGTTAATGAGATTCTCTATTAAAACATCGAATTTTAGTCAACCTGTAGAATAATGGAGGTTTGACTAGATTTTGAACAAAAGTGGTCAAGCGAAAATAGAATTTTACAGAGAATGTATTTTTAATTATTTTTCTAACAAATAGTTGTTGACATATTTTTAGTCACGTGTCCATTTAATCGGTTTTTAAGAATATCTTCAAAATTATTATTTAAAATAAAAATTTTCTTTAACCATTTTTTTAGAATGTTCCGAAGAAGATATACAGTTCTGTGAATGTAAACCACAACAGCTTCAGTATCTTGTGTTTTGAACTGGTACAACAAACTAGTGAAATTTGAATGTTTTCTCAAGATACGTGACTCTAAAATTATATGAGTTGAGAAAAGGAATTCGATAAACCTGCACTATTAGGCGATTAAACCTAATCTAACTCATTACTGCTCGTTATCGTCATATTTTTAAAACATAACATTACCTGCTAATTATAAAGTTATTAAAGTGAAACTTGGTTAAGTGGGACTCTGTATATGAGACAACTATAACTGTAAATCTGCTTAATTGGAAAACTGGATTAATGGAAACCTCAATAAATGGTACAAAATTCATGGTCCCTTGAGATCCCAATTAACCAGGTTTTACTGTATAAGACATAGGTGCTGTTAATACTGCAATTATTTCAGTTTTTCAAACAGAAACACTTTAAAACACAAGCATAAGCCAGTTTTTAAATTGTTTTGTAAACAAATGAGTAGGTAATTATTAATGTATGGATTTTAAAATTAACAAAAACGATTTCAGTACCTATGCAATAGTTACTATTTCCTTCGGTAAAATTAGGTGTTTGAATTTTAACTATTCGGACTAAATAAAACCAAGACGATGCGGACTATCTAAGAATCCGGATTACCAGAAACCATTTCTATTTTTATAGTAAAATTTAAAAACAAAAAGAGAATTTTATATAGTTTATTAATTTTCATGACTAAACTGTGAGAAAATAATTGTAATTTTAGTTTGGCAAATTTTCTCCAACTGTTTATGTAATCATGTAATGTAAATTCTTATAGTCTGTTAAGGAAATATTATGTTCTTCTTTCCATTCTAAAACGACGTTTAAATCGACCGACTTCTTAATTTTTTTAGTTTTTGGGGGTAATCTTTCGTTTCACTAACATTAATTCTGCCACCTGTTTCAGAAAGATTGTTTTTTGTGTTAATCCACTGTACTACTTCAGCAATCATAACTTTAACACCCCTGTGGACATACTAAAGAATTGGCAAAACATCCTCAGCAGCTGAACGAATTTTATTTCTTAGAATCTTTAAAGGAACCGAGTCTTTAGAATCTAAATCGTTTGAATCTCTAGCCTGGTTGGAATTTAGTTTAAGAACTTTTACCCAACATTTTTGTAAGCTTTGAGACGGTATCTTTTTCAATCGTTTATGTAACAAACAAACTGTCGTTCTCAAGTTGAGTTTTTTTTAAACACTTTACCAGGTCCCCTTCATTGTTCGTTGAGATATCTACCAAGAGTTTTTTTGGTTATACAGTTTTATTAAGCGCCACATTCAATACTAATTCCGTATGTTTTTCTAAAGTTATTTACTTATAAACCTCTCATTGCTTTAAAGGCGTTATTATCATAAAATTTAACATAAAGTTCTTGAGATTTTTTACGATTTCGCAAGCAAAAGTACAATGAAGTTATACTGAGGTACGATCACTCAAAAATTAATTTAAAGTTTTTTATTTTTGCACTTTAGAATTTTATTTTTAAAATTCGTTTGTAAATAAGTTTTTTTAATTCCGATATAAAATATGAACTTTTTTTGGGTGTCATTATGAATGTTAAAATGACGTTCTTTTTACACTAGTGCGTTTGGCGTTTATCTCTCACTTTTTCGCACTAGTGTAAAAAAATTATAACAACAAGTAAATAGTAAGTATTTATAAGATCATTTATTTGAGGTTGCTATGGAAGAGCAGGCACTCACACTTTGGGTGATTGAATCGTAACCTATTGCCTTTTTGGTCAATAAATGCATCATTATTATTTATACAGGGTGTTTTTGAAAGATGTGTACATGGTTTTACCACAGGTTCTCTGACTCAAAGTAGATCGAATCTAAGATTACTCACTTGAAAATGGGCTACACATTTGCCGAACAGACTGGTGTTTGGCTTTTGCAGTGGCAATTGTCGGAGAGCGTGAGAGTTTACGCAGAAAAGTTTCCAAATCTGATTGACATGATCACATAGCCTACTAGCAGTCTACTTGAATTTCTAAGGGTATGGATGCGCCTTGCAGGGATATGATTTTAATTTTTCTGGTCAAACTAACAACATTAGCGCAATTTAACAAGCGACAAAAATGTTTTCAAATTGTTCGTTTTATTTGTCACAATTATTTTGGTTTTGTAACGTTGACGGTTGTTAAAATATTATCATTTATTTAACAGTGCCCTTATGAAAGCATCATTCTGACTTCAGAAATTTGTCCACATTACACAGAAAAACGTCTTCGGAAGCAGAAAACCAGCATACGAAAGCGGAACAAAATCCGTCGAACCGTTCTCGAGTTATTCCAAATATACAATATTTTTTGGAAAGTTTGACGCCCTCTGGCGCCCTTATGGTGCAGTTTTGGTTATAAGTAAATTGGTGTCAAACGGTCTATTTTGAGCCAGAAAACCTCTGGTAAAGCCATGTACACACCTTTCAGAAACACCCTGTATATATTTATGGTACAATTGCTTAAAATAAATCACATGCTGGTTTTTCTTAGATTTAAACTTAGGCTTTAAGGTGATTTCGGTAAGTTTAAACGTTTTTAATTACAAAACTTTAATAATATTATTAATTTTACAAACCGGAAAGCAAACACTGTCATAAATTGAAAAATAATCAATTCTAAATTTTGCATTGTTCTTAGGCAACCAATATCATACATTCATATTTTTTTTATTACAACAAAATTTGTTTTAATTATAAATAGTCCAACTAGTTTATTTTAATCATTTTCATTCTTAACAATACAAACACTGTTTTTCAATGACCAGAGAGTACATCAGCTTCTTCTGAAACTTGACTATTTACCGAAACATCAGACATAACGTTGTAGTTACTTACGGATGATTTACTATTTTCTCCTAGTTGTTGGTTGCTTAAAGAATCAACACCTCCAGTTTTCAATTTCTTAGTAACCAATCTGTGGCTACTACCTTCACCGAATATCATGTCAGCAATCTTTCTCTTATTTTGAACTGATGAATCAACGTAACCTTCCGCGATCTCCATGGTGAATTTTCTGGGTACTTTTGTTTTATGTTATGAATCTGGATTTTGTTAAATTCTTCAAAATCCTGAATATTTTTTAGGCATAACTAAAACATATCTTCGACAGGTTCAGATATACCAACGATTAGTAAAACCTGGAAATGATTAACATTTTGTCATTATAATTTTATGAAAACCTTTAACATTAAATGAGTTTGATCTTTGGCCTCAACATCATATATTTATCAACATCTTTTTATGGTAAATACTTTGGATTTCTTTCCACGATACCTCTCATTTTTCCTCTTTAATGTTGAATTTAGTAATGTCGATCCTTTTATTTAAATAAATTGTTGTTCTTAAGTTTGAATACTCACTCCACATTGCTGATAGCTTCAGCACTTTAGGCTTTCCTAGAAGTACGCCAACATTATTTTTTCGTACACACAGCCCAACTTCCGTGAAGTACACCTCTGCTTAAAACGCTGGCACTACAACTCGTACACCGATCGAGATGTTTCAGGTGATAGGGTGGATGTTGCAGTTTCTGCAGCAGTCACAATTTCTGATTCAATACTTTCGACGGTATCACTCATTTTGCCAAATAATTCAAGAGCAAACCACAGAATAAAGAAAAGCGTGACCAAACTACGAATGAAGACATACGTACAAATACTATTATTTTTTTTTGTTTGTTTATATGGTAGTATAGCAATAAAATTAGAAATTTACTGCAACGGTAGGATGAGTAAGGTTATTTTGCTATTTATTTTCGATTGTTTATCGCACTAGTGAAATAAAGTAATTGCATTTTTCTACTTAGAGTAATAAGGTGACACTTTAGACGTATTATAAAAATTATACATATAAGGTGATTGTATAATATACTGTTGTATAAATGTTTAAAAATCAAGGACACAGTACATATATTTCAATTTTTTAATGGTGATAGAAAAAACACATCTTATTTTTATAATTAAAATTTGAATAGGATTTGAATACTTTTGATTAGTTTTTTTTTTTTTTTTTTTTTTTTTTTTTTTTTTTTTTTTTTTTTTTTTTTTTTTTTTTATATATTTTAATTTTTAAAAATAACCTGATATTTGCATGACAATCAATAATACTGATCAAGTATTGTCTACCTTCCTTATTCTCTTTGTATTATAACGAATAAAAAAAATAAATTACGTAAATTATTATTAGTACTGTAATAAATGAATGAATTATTTTAATTAAAATTTTAATAGGATTTAAATATACTTACTTCTAATTTGTAATCATGGCTAAATAACATATTCAAAGCCAAAAATCCTCTCCACCCTAATTAACATAATTGCTGTGTACAGTGCATATATTAAAACACTTCAATTCAATTCAATTAAAATAATTAAACATAATTTAACTTAAACTATCAATTATGAATCATTAACCAACATTTACATTACTTGAATGTCCTATACAATCATACCAACTGATTATATCAGAGTTCAGTGATACATACCTATACCAACAAAGTAATGATCTTCAACAGCCAAACCCTATAATAGTTAGTTTACCAAAATAAAATTTTATTTAAATTATGTTTTTTACGATATCTCTAGGACGTTCATTAACGAGTGGTACATTAAATCATTGTTCTTATCTTTAAAAATGCTGAAATTGCCATACTAACAGTTTACTAATGAGCTTGTAAAACAGTGCAATTATGAATATTATCAACCTGCCATGCAACAAAAACCAGTTATGGTTGTAAGTTATGTGATAATATACATACATATCCTAAGATGAGGGCTCGCGAATGCCTGATCACTTGTTGTGGCTGCTTTTGTAGCACTATTACCGGAGTTTCCAGGGGGCGGATCGGAGGGACCTTGCACGTGTGCTGTGTAATAGTAAAAAACGGAGGCTCTCGACTTCGCCTTCGCCTTCATTACAATCGCCGCTCGCTGGGGGTTTAAGGCTTCTGCCCGATGCTAGAATACCGCCAACAATTATAGTGTGTGTCAAGACTATGAAGACTGGAGAACTTTCGTCTCTTATCTGGTTATTTGATGCTCTCGAGCATCTAAAGTTACTGACCTAGGTTCTGCGGTACTAAGTAACGATGAACTGTAGGCTGGAGCGCCTTTGAAGGAGGAACTCTTTGAGATTGGAAGCATAACTGAAGCAACCGATGCGTAGTCTGTGTCCAACTTCTTGCCCAGCTCTCTCCACATAATCCTGGGGTTTTCATGCATATTACCGTCGAAGGTGTCAGCGAAAACTGTGGATAGATCTCGAAAGCTCGACCGTAATGCACCTAGCTGTTGGTCCCTGAACAGGCAACTCCTGGCTTACGATGCCAATCTAGGGAATCGAAGGGCATCTGGTGGTACAGCCGCTTCTTGACAGGAATTGTGTTGGGTGGGGTTTTGGGGTAGAGAAAGTGTTTGTTGTTGGTGATTTTGTGTTTGGGGTTTGTTTTGAAAAAGGCGATGAGGTTAACAGCTTGTATAAAAATAAAATTTGCAATAGACTTTGAGAAATTATTCTAAAGTTATTTTTATGCGAAAGCGTGTCTAATTGTAGAAGTTATTACACAAAAATGTGTCTATTTACTCAATCATACATTTTTGGTAGTTTATGTTAATGGTCATTATGCAAATACGAATCAACAAATTACAACATGAACCAGATATGTATGACACTTGAACATTTAAAATTATACAAATATGAATTATTTAAATTCTCTAGTAAACAATAAAAACAATTTATTTTCAAATTCACCATCCGACCAGATTAAATCGTAATTTTTAAAGTGAATTTCGAATACCTTCTGAGACTGTTAGTGAAAATATAAACACTAAACGCATAAGAAAGTTTTCAAAATGGGAACTACTACTGACCCAGTTTCTTATTCTACACTCGATAATCGCAATTTTTGCAACACTTTGAAATGTTCATATGGCGCAACCTTTATTTTGTGAAAAATTCGTAATTTCAGAATAATTACTCGCAAGAACTGGTAGACCGTGCCTTTTTACTTTTACTAAATCGGATCAGCTTTCAAAAAACACGCAATTCCTCATAGTGCATCTTAGTTTATATCGTTCGGATTAGAAAAACTGATCTTTATTTTATCAGTAAAGTTTACTAAAGTCAATAAACTTTTCAATGTGTTGCGTTAATAGAGACACTTTTTTTCTTCTTCTCCTAAAATATGTTTTTGTTTAATTATTTTAATAACGTAATTATTTAGTTAATAGAACCAGTTAATTAACTATCAAGTAAGTATTTTTTTGTTGAAGGGATGTTGCTGCACTTCCTCGAACTACTTTTTCTTTTCTTTCTTAAAAAGTGTTATGCGTTCTTAGCGGTCGATGACTTACAAAAGCAATCGCTTTTTTTTCTCGATTGGTTTTTTTAAACGACGTGCGATTATCTATTGGAATGTTGTAAATGCTAGTGTTTTTAAAAAAAAAGTATCATTTGCGGTTTTACTATTTTTTTTATTTATTATTCTGTGAATTAAACAAAAAAAAATTAATTTTGTTGCGCGTGGGCGAAGTTTGGATTTTAGTTCGTAAATAAACTTTACATTAGAACAAACAATAGTGGCAATTAATTGAGTTCTGTGAAGTATTACTTGTGCGTCTCTAATTCGTTAATTAACAATTATAGACGTTCTTTTAATTTTATAACCATGTATGGTTCTTTTAATATAATATTATGTAATTCAAATTCTTGAGAATAATTTTCAAAGTCAATATATGTTAGAAATTTGAATTTTTGCATTAAAATGGTGACAACGTTCTTATCTCGGGACTCACGGAATGAGAGAGCCGTTGTAATAGGCTAAACGTCAATGAACCCCAAGTGTCTCTAACAGCAGGTCATCGATAACTTCCCCAAACTTGCACGCAAGATGGGGTGGCCGTTTAGTGATCAACCGATAGGTAATCACGGCTGTACTGCCCGGGTCTATCCACAGTCTCCGTTGGAGCCACCGATGGTAATGTATCACAGAGCTGTGTCCAGAGCCGGACAAGAAGTTGGCAGACTATGTCTCGGACTAGTTCAGTTATGATTTAACCTCGAGGGTCGCGGTCTTTCAAATAGCTCCATCTTAAACTTCGTCGACACTAAAGAACCACAGTGCGTAGGTCGGTAACTTTGAATCAGGATGCTCAAAAATCTCGACAACCAGAAAAGATACGAGAATTCTCCAGCTCTTGTACTCAAGACCTCACTAAATCCGTTGCTAGTGTTTCTAATGTCGGACAAGAGCCCTAGTTCCCCCTGATAACGGCACGCTAGCCAACAGTGCGCCTACGGTCTTACACTCTACCGGTGTGTAATTAATAATAAATAATATTTATTTTATAATTTAGAGCAGTTCATACACAAAAGAATGCATCGAAAGCAGTAAAATAATGGTCAAGTGGTGAATACATTTACAAAATAATTACATATCGGTGATTACTTGCAGGACTTCACAAACAAAAAATATTCTTGCAGTGAATAAAAGCAATTCGATACTAGTAATTCTTTTATTTTTTTAAACTTTTTTTAGGTAATGAGTTAAAAATTTTCCTGTTTTTATGTAAAAAGTTTTTCTCAAATAGTGATGATTTGTGAGGGATGATATATAACATTTTGTTTTGTCTGGTATTGTACGGATGGTTAAGGGTATTGTACCTGTTCATGTGTGCATAGACATATGTACATGTTTCTAAAATATACGTGTTAATAATCGTTAGAATATTAAGTTTTTTAAAGTACTCTCTACAAGACTGTCTTTTAGTTAATTTCAAAAGTATTCGTTGCGTAATGTTAGAGAACCCGCAATTGATGATGTTGTAACTAACATGTGAATGAAAATATGAGTGATATATCATCAGTAACACTTCTGTACTGCAGACACTTTTTAGAACGGTAAGCGTATAACAGCACCTACAAACATTGTCTATATGCGTTGTCCAACAGAGATGAGAGTTGAGAGTGACACCTAGAATTTTTGTGGATGAAGAACAAGGTAATCCCAAAATTGTACTTATATTTGTAGTATTCCTTCGATGTCTAAAATGAACGATATCAGTTTTGCTGTGATTTAAAACTTGTTATCCTCACACCAGTTACATATTTTGTCGAATATGATTTGAGTTTGTTTTAGAACATTTGATATATTAGGAGGCTTAATTAAAATATTAGTGTCGTCAGCATAAGATGTAACGAAAATAGTATTCTGATTGGCTTGATCTATAAGAAATTCTGGAAGATCATTAATAAAAACAATAAACAAAGTTGGACTAAGAATGGATCCCTGGGGGACTCCTGATGTGACAGAAACTCACAGGATTAAGACAGCCAGAGAACTCAACTTTTCAACTTAGCTAATACCAGCCCCAATCTCAAAACCAGGGGTTTGAGACACGCCTAGTTCTGAACTTATTAGGTTCAGGTGAGTCAGCAGCGTACGTGCAAGGTCCCTTTAATCCACCCCTTTTGGATCTGGTAACAGTGTCGCTAAGACCACAAAGCTTAATACTCATGAACTACCTGAATATATTTCGTTCGAACAAATATCTATATTCCAATAATCTTACTAGATACTGATGCGGTTTATTATCTATAATTGTTAAATTCTTAGTGTATATGTTACGGTCAAAGATCGAAAACGCTCATTGAGTGAAAAATTCGTTAGTTGTGGTCGTTGTATAACATCCACTTTGAGAAATTCGTATTATGGCTAATATGAGAACGCGTACGATACGATGTGGAATTCACAGAAAGACCATGTAGGAAAATTCGTGTTTTGTTTAGCATGCTATACGACCACAACACATTGTGACCATAAAGAAAAACCATCACGGGTTCTGAACATTAGTTAGGCGAACCAGATCACGAAGGACACATCGAATACAACAATACATATTATTGTACTGTAAAAGTAGCCAAGACCCATGAAGAAGTGACAGAAATAGTTTTGGTATCAAAACGCAGCTAAAATTATTGCGCATAGCGCTCGCTATCAGAAATCACATTACACGTTCTATTATCAAATTAGAATTAACGGTCTTAATTAGCGATATTTTTTTGTTTTTTTTTTTTTTTTTTTTTTTTTTTTTTTTTTTTTTTTTTATTTATTGTATCTTATTTTTTGAAAATTCATCAATAAAAATTAGTAATTAATTTTATGTTTATTTATTGTAACTTTCTATTTAATTTAATTCTAATATCATTCAAAGCTGTTCCTTGGAAATAAAGCTTTTATTTACTTATTAATGACTTTCCTTTCAGCCTTATTGTCAAAAACGTAGGAATGTTGATTGTTTAGGCAACCCAATACTATTTTTCTTTCATTATTAAAACTTACTTTTATTTTTATTGACAAATTTTTGAAAACAACGCGAAATGCAGCTGATTCTTAATAGCAACAGCTACCTATATGGACTAATTTTAGTTTCATTTTGATACCAAAACCATTAACCTGTGACCCGTTTACAAAAGCACCACCTTATATACCAGGTCTAAATTATTGTCAAAAACGTACGTTTTAATAACATTTATTTATATTTTCATCTATTTTTAGTTTTATAGCTCATGAAAAATTTGCTAAGATCTGAAGGATGGTCAAACTTAACGTCTACTTTTAAAACATCTCAAGGTTGGGCTTTGTCATCGACTTTGATCGTACTCAGATACTAGTTTCATGCTAATCAAAGTATTGTTAAAGGAGTATAATAAATATACAAACTATTTACGGTGTCTGCTCAGAATCACTAAATAATCAGCTATCGATTTCCCAACATCATCAATCAATCGGCGGCAATTATCTCACCTCCGTCACAAAAATTATGCGTTTCCTCACCAGTTACATAAAGTCTATTTCTATCTGTAAAAACTACACTAAAGACATATCTTTAAACTTTTATTTTTATAATCTCTTAGGAAGCAGTGAACTTAATCTTAATTTGAATAAAACTTTTTCAAGGAAATAAACAACTTATCTTTAACGTAAGTTCTTTTCTTTGTTTCACGAGGTTATAAGCTATTATTTTGATTTTATAATCACTTTTAAATTACATTTTTGAATTTTCTTACAACTTTCTTATATAGGGTGTTTCTGTAATTAATTGACTAACTGAATATTTTCAATTTCGAATAAGTCTCGAATAAATTATTAAAAATAGATGATTAATTATTATGTTTTTTGTATAAGAGTTCTGGAACTTCTGCTTAGATTAAACAATTAAACCTTTCTATCACGTTAATTTCTTGAAGCGCCATAACGAGGAACATAGGTATTTTGCGTATTTAAATTATTTATGTAGTTTTTGGTGTAGTATTAGTTTTTGTTTTTAAAAAGTTAAAAATATAATGGTGAAACATTACACATTTATAATAATAAACAATATAATTATTTTAGTTATCTTCATCACTACTTTCTTCCTTCTTTTTACCTCTTGTTATTAAGTGATATGTTTCTGCTTCTAACGCCAGTTTTCTTATGTTACCAAGACAACCGGCCGATGCCTCTTGAAGTTTTTCATCTTTAGAACCGACAGTTTTTAGTAAGAACGGTACCACACCGCTTTCGTGCATCGTGATGCAATTAAACGGATTCTTCGACAAATAAAATAGGGCTAAAGCTGTCGTTCTATGAACGTTTGGATTATCTGATGTCATATAACCAACCAGCGGTGTTATCGCACCTAATCTGCAAATTAAGCCAACATTTAGAAAACAATTCAACTTGATGATATAGTCAATTTGATTGAGTCGTTCATTGACAAGTTTTAAAAGGTAGGTGGTTTGAAAGTACTTTTCACCAAGTAAAGTATTATCGTATTTAATAAGCAAGAAGCAAGAATTTTGACAGCTCATTAAAGTAAATATTTCTTTATTTGTTCATGAGCTCCATTTAAAAAAAATACACTCTATGAGACCAAAAGTCAAGTTTTATATACCGGGAGACAGCAGAAAGTGAGGACTTTACAAAAGCAATTTTCAATTTCAATATTTAAAACTTCCAATTTTTAAATGAAACATTCTGTATTATTAAACATTGTATGATTCAGCAACAGATAAAATCATGTTTAAATAATGTTCTTTAAAAATATGGATTTACGTTAAAAATACAGGTATTTTATTTAGAAATTTTAAGTTTTAGTTTTTAACATTATCTTGAAAAATTTGTAGTTTTCTCCTCCAGTTTTCAAATTTTAATCTAAAGTAATAAACAAGTTACAGAGTGTACCTTATCATCAATAATAAATGACTTTTTCCGATATTTAAAAATTTTAATAATATTAAGTAATAAAAAGTTTTTGTTTTTCATTATCGCGTCAAAAAAATTCTAAGAAAATTAGGGGTTTATTACCAGAAAATGTGTTATAAATAATAAATATTCAAATCCATAAAAATATGGTGTAAATGCAAAACAGATGAGGATTTTACAGCTTTATTTTGGAGCCCCAAAACAAAGCATGTTTATTTTATTTTATTTTTTTAATAATTTCGAAAGCATTTGTTGTACATAGCAACTTTTGTTCGAATGCAAATGGTTTCTATTATACTACTTTTATTTAAGATGTATGAAATTACCAATTGATAAGAAACAATTGTGTTCTGTTTTTATACCAGAATATACAAAATCAACACCCTGTAGCACCAATTCATTAAAACAAAAAATATTGTAGGATGAACGTTGGAATATCTCGGGTCCACATAAACTCAGACGAATAATCTAGCTAGAGAAGAGTTCGCGGCGAGATGACTCTATGTCAAATGGGTGCGTTGAAATAATCGCGTTCAAATCAAATTTGCTAGAGTGATGAAGCGGCTGTCTGCGGTTAAACATTTAAAATTTTTTATTTAATAAAGTACCTATCAATTACAATTTTTCATAGATCTGAGGTTTTACAGTATGTTTTAAAAAGTTGACATTAAATATTTAATGTAGGTTTTTTAATAAACTAAAAATTCAAAAGTGTCAAAGAAAAATGACACGTGTTAAACGTCTAAATACGTAATTAATGATTTTTTGTAATCCCAGACTGTTATTTTGATTTAACAGCATCTAATGATAATTGAAATCACTTATAAGTATATAAAAATCACTTTTCTAAATATAATAATAATTTAACAAAAAATTCCATGACAGCACAAATAAAGTATGATGTTGCGATTTTTTGTCTAATTATGCGAGACCCGAGTTTGTTGGCAACAAATTAACCAATTCGTCCAAGAAGGCTGCTTATTAAACAAAAATTCATTCGGTCTCTAAGTAAACATTCACATAAAATAACTTATTTTACTGATTTTTTAATAACATACGCTTTGATCACTCATTTTTATTTATTTATCTAACAAAATATGATGTTATGTCTGTTCGAACTGTTCCAGAAAAAAGATATACGTTAATTTTTAATTTAACATGCTTACGTCAACTTTTTCGTGGGACACACGGTATATTTAATTTATGAAGATATACAGGATGAAAACTACTTACTTTTCAAATAATACACTTTGTAGTATTCCACCACCACGTACTGAAAATTGTTTAAAATAATTATTATTTTAGACTTTGTATAAGGCGGAACTACAATGTTTTCTTGAAAGTACTTATTGTCATTTAAGTAATTACAGTTTTTACGTTTTAAAAATTTGTATATAATTTTTATTAATTGTGGTCATTATTTGATGGTTTGTAGACACAATTGGTGTTTTGAAATGGTAATTCATATTTCATAGAAATATAAATATTTGACTGATTCTTATTATTGACTTATTTTGATCTGCACTTTTTCGAAAGTGAAAGCGTATAAATTCTTCATATTTAATTGAGTCAAAATTATAAGAATTACACTAGAGTAATTTGCGTTGTTTATAATAACTATTACGTAAAAGTTAAGTTTTTCAAGCAATTAAAGTAATATTAGTTAATATTATAAAAGTCTTGTATAACAAGAAGAGGCTTAGTAGTAGCAAGAACAAAAAAAGCAATAAATATTTTTTTGCGAACGTTTCGCCTATTTTCGTTGGACTTCATCGGGGCGTTTATGAAGTCCAAACAAAAATAGGCCAAAACGTTGGCAAAAAAAAGGATCTGTTGTTTTGTTCTTGCTTCTACTGAAGGACTCTTCTTGTTATAGAAGACTTTATAATCAAAAATATAAATAAAGAAGAAATTATTTACTAAGTTAATATTAGTTAAAGTTTCGTTACAACATCAAAAGGATGTTGGAAATAAAACGAATAAAATTAAAAATTACAAACAAACTACTTATTTTATAATAAAACGCTATAGTTTTTGTTATTCTAATTTATCCAAATAATGTTGTTGCATAAGGAATGATTTTACATTTTTTATGAGTGAAACGTGGAAATAAAAACTGTTGTCATTAGTTTAATCTTTTTGGGTATTGTTATTTTGCAACTCTGGATTTAATTGTTGCTTGATTACCGTTCAAAGTCCTTAACATATTATTTGTTTAATGATTGCATCTCATTAAGAGTGGGGCGAACGTCACTTCGTGTAAAGAAACATCAAAGAATAATAATTCCTACTACTTTCTCTTTCGTGATCTTGAATCATATCCACACGCAAAATTCATTATCAACACAAGCATTTATGTTATATTCACAACTAAGGCTACACATCGTGTTCAAGAAGGAAAGAAAAATTTTAAAATGGAAATGTGAGGTTTTAAAATGACATTTCTTTAAGTTTTGAGAGAGGTGGTGATACTTATTGCAACAGTTCTACAGTCAGGTGAATGTTCATCCCTGCTTCGGTATTGGCTGATCAGTATTTGAAGGACATCGCCAATAGACTGTTATACACCACACTAAATATGTATCAGTTTATTATTTCTGTTGCTGCGGTGGTTCGTTTCGCGATCATATTCTTCGTGTAAATAAGGCTATTCATTGCATGATCAAAACGTGATAGCTATTTTGCTTCGGAAATTTTACTATAGTAGCAGCATTGTCTAGTTCCATATTCCAAGAATTATTTCTGATCTTCAAAAACATGACGTAGAAGTATTTAAAAACAATTCTGATAATTAATTTTTTTTCAACATCATCAACTCAAGTGAAGTAGCGTTATTTCAAAAGAAAATCATATTCACTTATACCAACTTAGAAAATGATTGACGTTCAAAGTCAAGCATCTTTGAATGATTTCAAAGGTTGAAAACTGCTTTTGTCCTTTAAAATTTATTATAAAAGTGAGAGTTGTTTAACAGGTGGATAATAACAATTACACAGTGAATAATTTAGTAACCGATTGTAAATAATGACAACTTCTAATGTTTACGCAATTTTTGCGAGTCACCAATTTTTATTAATTCTTTATTTTTAAATTGATTGAATTATTCCATATTAAGATCAACTTTCTAAAATTTCACAATTCAAACATTATCGTTTGTTGATTGTTGAAAAAATTTGTTGCAAATATAATTTTGTTTTTTCGAAAGTGGTACACATTTTGCGGATATTTTCATCATTAAGTTATAAATCAATATTGTTAATTATTTTAAAACAAATAATAATAACTACAAATACTGTTATTACACTTTTTAGATTATGACAATTACTATATGAAAAAGCTAGATTGCCAAAAAAAGCACAAACAACAGATGACAAAATAAGGTGAAGATGAAGATGAAGAAAACACTATACCGTGTGTCCCAGGAAATCTGAAGCATTGGGTTTAACATGTGGAATTTGAAAAGTCTGATTTATATGTTCCCAAAGTGTTTTAGGATATTTCCAGTATCAGAACACATTACAATGTGTACCAGAAAACGTTTTTGTAAAAATTTATTAAATTCAAAAAACATATTAAAAATATTTTAAAAATGTATCGCGTGATAAAAGCTTTATTTAAATAAACAGGTAAGAGCTGCGTTGTTGATGTTCGGCGTGGCTCAGTTGTCTTAACGCATTACCACTAATTTATCACCGGTTCTAACGAAGGTTCAAATCCCCAGTTCGATTCCTTTTTTAAAGTTGGGTTATTATTTTAAATGATCACCATTTAATTTAGGTCAATAACGAGATATTAGTTTAAATTTTTTAATTGAACTGGCAATAGATTCATAACCGGTTGCACAAATACAATTGAAACTTAAGCAATGTTTAAAAACTTTAGATACAAATGTTAAAACCATAGCAACTATAGCTTTTAAGCATTGTTTAAGTTTAATCGCGTTGGTGCAACTGGTCCTTAGTAGAATATGATTCATTATTAAACATTTAGTGCCGTTTGCACCCACACAGCTTAAACTTAAGCGAGACTTAAAACAATCGTTGCTGTGGTTTTAACAACTGTGTTTAAGTTTTTAAGCATTGCTTGAATTTAAGCTGTGTTGGTGCATACGGCCTAGTTTAAGCGGTATTGGTGTAAACGGACACGCAATGGAATGATAACTAAGGGTCAGTTGTACAACTGGGCCTAACTAACGAAATTAAAATGATTTTGGTACGTTTTAATTGTAACAATATATGAATTTTGTTGTTGACATACTAACAACAGCGACTAGTGCACAATCATCGTCGTGTTTAAATAAATACTTTAACTAAATATTCATGGTGGTTCTGAAAAGAACCGATTATAATGGTTTGCTTAAAGCAAATGTTCAAAATCCTCCATTTTGTACCAAACAGTAACCCAACCTATTATAAAACTCCCGACGCACATTTGATAACTGTCGAGCATTGATTTGCTGACATTCTTCGCGGATTGCGATCTTCAAATCGTCTAACGAATTGGGTCGGTTTTGATAAATCCTGTTTTTAAGATGACCCCACAGGAAAAAATCACAAGGTGCCAGATCAGGAGATCGTGGCGGCCACTGAATTTGTCCCCGTAAACCAATAACACCATGGAAGGTATTTGCTAAATATTGTCGAACTATCACCGAGTTGTGTGCTGGACAGCCATCCTGTTGAAACCAAACTTCTTGTTGCAGATCTTCCACTGTTTCTCGTAATGCTGGTACTACTCTGTTCTGGAGCAATTCTAAGTAGGACATTCCGTTAAGATTGCCTTCGATAAAAAAAGGACCGAGAATTCTGTCGCGGAACAATCCAGCCCACACATTCACCTTTAAAGGATACTGGGTTCGCACCGCCACCGCCATGTTAGGGTTTTCACGCGCCCAGATTCTGCAGTTTTGACTGTTAGGTTTATTGTGCAAAGTGAATGTGCTCTCATCAGTGAAAACAACGTTTCTCAAGAAATCCCTGTTGTTGTTGCAGGTCTCCTGCATTACTTCGGAAAACTCTACTCTGGAGTTATCATCGCCAGCTCGCAACTCCTGGCATCTTCGAAGTTTGTAGGGGTTGTATCGTTGTTTTCGAAGAATGCGTTGTACCATTGATTTCGAAACCCCTGTTTCTACCTGAATAGTACGCACTGATGTTTTATTTGTAACAGAAACTGCAGCTAGGACAACTTCGGTGTTTCTCAATTCCAACTCCCGCGGTGGTTTGGGAATATCATCACTACGTATTCTAACAGACCCAGTTGTTATAAACTTATCTATAATTCTTTGAAACGTCGAATAACTCGGTACTTCTTCAAGCATTCCTAGAAAATTCTGTTGTATTTCACTACTTCCACTAAAATGCAAACGAATAACGAATATTTACTGCTCCAATGTTAAATTCTCCATTATTTATACAAATGTATAACAAACTAATCGCAAAACTCAAACAATTATTTAAGAAACGAACAAGGAAATCTTGACACAAAGTACAAAATGTATTCTGATGTACCATTGTTTTTCGACGCTTGTAGCAGCCGCCTTACGTTTTGTTTTATTGTTCAAATGCTTCATTAATCACGTAAACGTAATTTCTAATTTTTGTATCTACCTACAAAACAATTACAAGCAAACGTTCGTATGCAGTTTTACAATAATGCTATGCTACTGTCTAGTACAAAACGGACAGCATTTCGAACATTCATTTAAGGACACTATCCCAATCGGTTCTTTTCTGGATCACCATAAATATTTATTTATTATAAAAGATTGATTCAAACAAGATGATGATTGAACACTAGTAATTCTTGTTATTAATGTCAACAACTAAATTCATTTATTGTTACAAATTAAAACGTACTGAAATTGTTTTAATATCGTTAAGTAGGTACTATTGAACTATTAAAGTCATCTGAATTATTAATTAAAAAAAATTGAAATTAAATCTGTCAGAATTGACAAATGTACAAGCTAAGCTAAGATACACCTGTTATATCTTGCTTTGTCGTTCATGGCAACGTTTGATGAAAAATTTTTTGAATCACGCGTTATGTTTAATAATTTGAATAATATTTTAGTAAATTTGTTGCCAATTCAAGTACAAAATTTAAACTTTTAATAACATCTCTTTATTGATAGAAATTAAACGCTGTTCATTTAAAATAATAATACAACTTAAAAAAAAAAGAATCAGTCTGGGGATTTGAACCTTCGTAAGAATCGGCGATAAATCAGTGGTAATGCGTTTAGACAACTGAGCCACGCCGAACATGAACGACGCATCTCTTACTTGTTCATTTAAATAAAGCTTTTTACCACGCGATACATTTTTTGAAATATTTTTGATATGTTTTGTTACATTTTAAAATTTTGTACAAATAACGTTTTCTGTTGTAATGTGTTCTGATACTGGAAATATCCTAAAATCACTTTGGGGACATATAAATCGGACTTTTCAAATTCCTCATGATAAACCCAATGCTTCAGATTTCCTGGGACACACCGTATACATTTATAATATTTTCTAAATAATAAACAAAAACCTAACAAGGATAGATTTTTAGGATAAGTAGATACTTCTTTTTTAAAGGTTTCATTTGATTCGATTAACTGAGACGGCATTTCCATGCTGGAAGAGTTAAGCTTATTCATTGCCGTAATTAACACTAATTTTGTAGACATTTTATGTCATGAAAAAGAAACTTCCATCTTTGTGATGTCTCTAATTTTATAAGGAAAAAGAGGAACTGGCAAGAATAACTGAATGTTTTTTTGGTTTTTTTATCGTTTCTTTTATACGGGTACCTCTATGATGATCTTAAAATGCAGCTTTGTACCACAAAAGCACAAATAGGGCATATAAGAATTTCTAATCGCAGAGCATAATATGATTTGGGTGTAAGTCAGTTTCCTGGGTATGGTTGTGTAACCTTAGTTAGCTAAACCTCGTTTTCAAGATAATTAGAAAGACCCAGGAAAGTTTTATACTGTTCTTCAAACGTCAGTAAACTTAAACTATACCTCCAATTTTTTGACACTAAAGTTGCTCTTTGTGTGCACAGCCGGTTGCTATTAGCAGCCAAACTAAAAGTACTTTTATTGCCGCTCTGAGCGGACGTAAATATACGTTGCTAAGCCACAAATAATTTTCAAATCAAATGATAGGTGTGTGTCGATATTAAACAATAGACCTTTTAATAGATTGATAGCAACGTTTCTTTCTTCTGTAGGTATATAAACGACTTTGACTGAGCCAATACTTTTACTACCATTATGGGTATAAAAGCAGTCTAGCTGGACGAGAGAGGAAGGACACTATAGTGTAGAGTTTGTTACTTCAAATCCTCGAGACAAACAAAAGAGAAAATTGAGCTAATACTGCTTAATGAAGAGGACCATTGAAAACACTTTTTGAATATTATATCTGCTAGAAATGACTAACAAGGGGCATATAAGTATGTTAATAACAAAAAAATTTATGGCAAGAACGATCCTCTAATTTAGAAAAAAAACCCAAACATAATTTACACAAATGCGCCATTATTAAATAGGGGGATAAATTGTCCATTTGTTTGATTGCGGGGGGCTACTTCTTGAATGCACATTTCGCAGTGTTCAAGCGGAGTACTCCCTCATATGACATATGAAAATTTTCTAATGTCTTATTATTTATGTACTGGATTTTGAGAAAAGTGTACATTTTCAAATGTGTTATGATATAGCAAAAGTTTCAAATCTTAAGAGATCTCTTTGTTGAGTATTTTATTAAGAAATAATTGCATTTGTCCTATGGTAAAGATTTTGAAAACAAAAATATGCTGCAAAGATGAAATACAAGGCAAAAAATATGACATCTTTGATAATCGCCTGGAAGGTGTCACTACAAACTTCATCAAAGACTAATCAAGTTTTACTAATACTTCAGGAATATGATGTTTATTATAATAACATATACATGGATTCTCTTCTTGGAATTTAATTTTCTTCACACTACTTCTAACTATGGTGAGTCTTTCTTTAACGACAAGAGTTTTTACATTTCTGTTTTTTAACTTAAGGATTAGTTTATTAGATACTTTTACAACGTGTAATCCCAGTATGTCTAATCATCCAGCACAGTTCCTCATCTTCCAAGGGGGTACTTATACCTTATCAAGTAGTGTTGGATTAAGAAAAAGCTTATGGTGTGGATGATGCTTATTCAGGAAGGCACTCTAAGTCTTATAGTTGTTGGGTGTGATGTTCTCTGAAGTAGGAAATGATCTCTAGTACACGTCTAACTACAGTTAGTGGTGTGGTTGAGAAACTAGCATTAGCGCATCTTACTTTAGTCTTGATTTACGTTATAAAAACTTTTGATTTGTCAGTTTTTTGTTGTACCGCAATGACATCATCAATTACATATTTAGGACGCAATGATTACAAGATGTTTTCGGTTACTTCATTATCACTTCATCAAATTTTGCGATCTCTAATCCAAACTGTGACTGTGGAAACGAACCAAAGCCCGTTGCACATACTGTGGAGGATTGTCAATTAACAGTGTTTACACACTTTAGTTAGTATTATTACATATGAATACTAAGGTGTGTAAAGGTTGACATGTTCAAGGTGGTTTTCCTAAACCTTGAAGCAAGTGACGAACCAATCCACAATTAAACACGGTTTTGTCAACACACTATACAGGTTTATACTGATCTTCTGGGGCACCATCTCACTTACGTCACGATGCAATATTAAAAAGTACCATACGAATAAATAAATAAACTTCATGAAATGCTACTCACTAATTCTAAATTTCCAATACACAAAGAGGTTTTATGTTCGTCGAAATTTCAGAAAAGGGAACTATATTCTAAACTTTAACAAAAGATCGAAAAAAAATTACTGCGTTCATCATTGTCCGCGTATTTCGTCAATAAACATCATAAATGTGTGACAAAGTTTGACGAAAGAATTTCTTGTTTCATTCGCATTTGACATATATTGTATTAATCTATATGATTTCTCTAAATATTAATTAAACAAGTTACTTTTAAAAACATACGTTTTATTGTGTGATAATGAATTGTTTGTTGATGTATGTATTATTTCTATTTGCACAATATTATATATATATGATTTAAAAAAAATGGAAATGTTTGTCAATAGGTTTTTTTGTTGATAGACGAATATGTATAAAAGCAATGTTTTGAATAATTTTATCAAAGTCTTTAAGGTTAATAGTTTTATAGCAGTTCTATAATGAGTACTACTTTTTCAGCTCAAATGAGTTGATGTATATGTATATTTACGAGATGCTACCAAAGTTTTTTTAGTACTACGTACTCTTTTAAAAGTGGTACAAATTAAATCTTTTTATTTTAGAGAAGTCAACTGTGCACACTTTAAGATTAACGTTATCAAAGTAGATATAGTAATAACTAGTAGCATTTCTCTTCTTGGGAAATTATAAGCTGGTATAATTATTAGTAGATAATTTACCTAACATACCCACTAAAATTTCTTGCTTACGCAAGACAGTGTTTTATATTAAGACGTTTGGGTATCAATGGCTCAAGGGTTTAAAAAATTTTAGAATTTTTTTGGACCGTAAAAATTTCAAACGAAACTGCAGAAGATTTAGTTTCGTTTCATGTCCTACTTATTAATATAGTAAGATAAAAAATACAATTTTGAAAATAGAAACCTGAAAAAAATCAATGTTTTGGTAAAAATATCTACAAATTTGTAATTGCCATAATAATTGTAAACAGCTTAACACTAAAATCTTGAATAAAGGTTTAAAAGGTTTCATTTAATTTATCTTCCTAATGAACTCGAAGCAACTCATTTAGGTAGACAGACCCAAAAACATCAAAATCTAAATCTCTTCAAATAAACGTCGTAAAAGGAAACGGTTTTGTTAAATGGAAGATATACACATCGTTCATTCAAGCCGTAAATAATTAAGAATGTATAGAACTATCTAGAACTGAGTTAATTTTACTTATTACGACTGTTTTGCACTCAACTCCTAAAAAGACTTCGTGAAAAATTAAAAAAAACTGTGCATCTCAAAAAAGATATCCAGAGCTTTGGTTTTGAAGAGCAAAATATACATTCAAAAAGATAAAATTGAACAAAACTATAAAGTGATAGATTATTTGAAAAATGGTTTTTGAAAAAACATAACTACCTACTTATTAATAATAAAGAAATTGAACAGAATTTCAAAAATGAATTTTAGAAGGAGTTGAAACTAGTATTTTTAGTAATTGCGGTATATGATATAGTGTGGAAGAAAAATTTACTTTCTGAATTATACAACTGAATTGTTGTTGATAATATTCCTGAATTGTAAATAGTTAATAGTAGGAAACCCTCTGTTAAAAAAACACTTCTGTTTGTAATTTTACTCCCCATCTACAACACATTACTCGTAAACGTTCGGTTGATTCAACCAATTTTAAATAATTAATAACGCTAATATTGTCTAACAATGGGCACTCGGGGGCTTTTGGCTCAGAGACTAGAACTAGTTGCACCGGCATGTCGTCGTCTTGGTGGTGAACAGAGGTAAGCCACATTTTAGGTGAAATGAGTTAAATGCATCATACTACTTAGAAAACTGTAAAGAATGCACTAGTGAAGTGAGCCAAGTGATTCTATAACAGAACAGACCTAAATGGAAACATGTATGTTTTTTCCAATGGTGAAGTATGCTTTAGCGGCATATATTATTTTACCAATATTTTCATCCATAATATTATAGTGATTAATCCCAGATGTGAAAAGAGCTACGCCGCACAGTAACAGTTCAAGTCTGTACGTCAACTTGGTGCTGTGTCACTTCTCCCAGATTCTGTGGTGAACTTAATGTTTGTTGAACACTGGCACATAATTCTCGCGTGAAGTTGCTCGTTGAACTGTGTTTGAAGAGTGTTGTTAATGAAGAAAATGTTAAAGGTAAGATTAATGATATTATGCATCTCTTGTAAATTCTTGACGAAAGACCATGTAGAATGAGAATATCTCATAGTATAAAACTAAGGGCTCATCAGAAGTAGCAACAGCAGTTTGTGGGAGTTATTTTCCAATTTACCTCCAGAAGTTTCAGAAGTCACATTCTATTCAGACACTGCTTCTGGTCAAAACGGAAATACTATTTTAGCTGCTATGTTTCTGAGAGCTTTGTCTGTATTAGATAACTTGAAAGTCATCAATCCAAAATTCATGAAGTCTGAAATGGAATGTGATAGTGTCCATTCTACCATTGAGAATAGGGTAAGAAAAATAGAAATATTTGTTCCAGAGCACTGGTACACAGTTGCAAAAGGTGCAAAAATGAGTAACCCTCCTTATGTAGTGAGAGAAATAAACTACACACAATTTCAAGGTTTCAAAGCGTACAGCCAAAAGTTGATAACTAATAAAAACATAAATATAGCTAGAAATGCTATGCAGTGGTTAAATGTTAAATGGTTCCAGTATCGAAAAGATTCACCATTGATGATTTATTATAAACCCAAGTTAAGCGATAATAATTTCAAACAATTGTGCAATAGAAGATCTACCCGTAAGGAACATACTGTAGATGATTTATTATTTATTATATTTTCAAGCCAGAGGCGGCTTAGGCGATTATCTCGCGCGAAGTAAATGACAATAGAATTACAGAAGATACCTGTACATAATTAACTTAAGCACTAAATGGTCACTAGTTTATCTAAAATTTATGAACTTATGAAGTAAACCAATTTACACTACTTAGCTTAAACCTAATACTACGTCTATTTGATTTTTAAATGCGTTTAATGATTCAGCATTAACAGTTTCATTTGTGAGGGTATTCCAAGGGTACACACACGAACAACAAAAAAGTTTTGGAGACACTGACCATGGAAATGCTGATGAACGAGTTTGTAGCTGTTACCTCGTAAATGAACATTTTCACTAAACACATACATATCACGTAGCGGACAGTTATAGTGATTTTGCATTATCTTATAAGTCTCAATTAAATCCCCACGATCACGCCTTTCTTTCAGCGTTGGTAATTTGAGTTGCAAGAGTCGTTGATAACACGGTAAATGTCTGAGTTCGAAAACTAGTTTTGTGGCTCTACGTTGTACCTTTTCGAGAATTTCTATGTCTTTATTTAAATAAGGGTTCCAGACACTAGTAGTAAATTCTAGTATGAGTCTCACATAATTTTTGTATAGCTTTATAAACACTTTCGGTTTTAGGAATTTTAAATGAATTAGCTTTTTTTACAAGGCGTGCGATTTGGGATGACCATTTCAAATCGTTGCGACGAAATCAGTATGTTCAAAAACTTTCTTTAAGGATCTTCTTTCTAGGGTGTAGTCTAACCTGGGATTATTTGTGCCAATATGTAAGATAGTACATTTGTCTATGTTAAGTGTTAGCATCCATGTTTTCGACCAAGAGTCTATTTTATTAAGATCTGACTGTATGATGGCCTATTTCTGAAGAGAGTTGTTGTAAATCATAGTATCATCAGCGAACACACTAGAATTTGATTCAATACCTAAAATTAAATCTGCTATGTAAACTAGAAACAAAATCGGACCAAGAACTGATCCTTGTGGCACTCTACTTTTTACTGGATAGGATAGAATGATGTATCAATCGCGTCTCCCAATTGACGAGAAGAAATTGAAAGATTTGCTATATTTATGTAAATCAAATAAAATACCGCCTAATAGTCATCAGTTTTATCAAAGCCTAGACAGCGCTCAAAGTACCAATGCTAATAATTCTGTTGAGTAGATTCAGTGATAAACATAATACAATCAATACGTTTTTGAAGATTCGTTTTTTATTCTCATGCAGTTAGCTCTCTTCACTTTTGCATATTACAATTGACTTATGGTTGCAATTATTATAATGGTGAATAAATCTAAGTACTAATTGCCCAATTATCAATAATGATACGATGTTTCTTGATTTTTTTTCAATTGAGTGTCAACATAAAGTGTATTGTGAACATCTCGGTCAAATTTCATTACATTCAGCAAATAAACAATGGAGATGTGAATTAACTTCTATTTTTAAGTGAAGAGCAGAAACCTAAATGTCGTTTTTCTCTAAATAGTGATTGTGTGGCTTATCTCTCTCTTCCTCCAAGACGACGATGTACCAATATACACATTTTTCTGTTATTGTTTGGAGGTGGAATATTCAGCACACTAAGAAAAGTGGGGGAAAATGGTATTTGTAGATTTATGTCTACAAAATGAATTTTTGATAGTACAACGTGTGGGACGGACGTATTCAATATCAATTCATAATAAGTTTGAGATGCTTATAGACCAAATTAGACGAGGAATTCAATTGCATTTTCCAGCTGTGATTTTAAATCCTCATACACCATCGGTCAAATGGTATACAGAACAGTTGAAGCAAATGAAATCATCATTAGACATTTTAACTTTGCTAGCGAGCAACCATCCACAAGATGTCAATTTAATAAGATACAAGAATTTCTATCGCTCACAGTATAAGAGTGAACTAGCGAAAGCCCGCGTTAAAGCGCATAACAGTTTAGTTACAAATTCAAAACATAAGAATAAAGTCATATGGCAGATTGTAAATTCTCATAGACCGAAAAACGTAAAAATAACAAATACCCTGCAGTAGATGCAAATCACATCAATAACTACTTTGTAGATACAATAACAAACATTATATCCAAAATGGAGCAAACAGACAACGATGCAGTTACTTTGATGCTTCAATCAGTTTTCAAAAGCAACGCTACATTTTCATTTATGGAGGTTTCACAAGTTAGTGTTAGAGCTGCCCTAGATTCTTTAAAATCAGGAAATGCAAATGATTGCTACGACATGTCTGCTAATATTATAAAATTTATTAAAAACATACTTATTGGGCATTTAACCCATTTATTCAACGACTGTATACGCAAAGGAATTTTTCCCAACTGTTTGAAAATAGCAAAAATTACACCGCTGTTTAAGAAAGGTAATGTAAACGATCTAAATAATTATCGTCCGATTTGTATGTTACCAGTCTTAGGAAAGGTGTTCGAAAAAATTCTATTTATTCAACTCTACAATTACTTCGAGAGCAACAATCTGTTTCATTCAAGCCAACATGGTTTTAGAAAAATGAAATCTACTACTACAGCAGTTATGCAGTTAGTAAATCAAGTTTTGAAATCATTTCATAAAAAAAATCACGTACTTACGTCTTTCATCGATTTAACCAAAGCATTCGACTGTGTTAATCAAACTATCCTCATACGTAAATTATATGTGTATAATATTCATCCACACAGCTGCAGACTATTATCTTCATATTTGTCGAACCGCATCAACTATGTTATTTCAAACAAAGTTACGTCAGATTTTATTGAAAACAATATTGGTGTTCCCCAGGGATCGATACTAGGACCGTTACTGTTTCTGATTTATATAAACGACCTACCATCTACATTTCATGAAAACCAATCAATACTCTACGCTGATGATACTACATTTTTGAGTTGCAACAAAAACTATGACATGTGCCAACACTCAAATCAACATCTACTATATCGAGTAAATTCGTGGTTTAAAAGCAATAAATTAAAAGTTAACGAAGAAAAACAGAAAATATAGTGTTCTCCTACGTAAATCGTACGACAGATCTCTGCACACACCTTATGTTAAGTTTCTTGGAATTTACTTGGACACGTGTCTCAATTTTAAAGTACATGGTGACCGCGTAATTAGCAAGTTACAACAAGTAATATTCTTAATCCGCTGCTTGAAACAGACAGTATCTAAGCATGTCTTAAAAACAGTATATTGTTCAATTTTGAATCTCATTTAAGATATGGCATTTTAATATGGGGTCACTCTGCTATAATGTCAAAATTATTTTCGATGCAAAGAAAAGTGGTGCGCATTATACAAGGAGCCGCATACAGAGATGAATGCAGACAACACCTAATTAACTTACAGGTGCTATCGCTGCCCTGTTTGTATATCTTTGAATGTTTGGTGTACATGAAGAAACACGAAGAATCGTATATTTGTTCAAATGATGTGCATCAGCATGTAACTAGGCAAATAAATAGCATACGTTTACCTTCCCTAAGATTAACAAAGCAACAAAACAGCGCGAATTACTATAGTATTAAATTCTATAATGTTCTACCGATGAAATTTAAATCACTTGAAATTAGCACTTTTAAACTAAAGTTAAAAGAAGTTCTCATTCAACATTGCTACTATAGTTTTTCCGAATACCTAACTAATATAAACAAAGACATTAATATATTGTAAACACTTTTATATTTTTAATGTAAGTGTATATAGGCAATTTTGTAATGTATTTTTTTTTTTGACGTGTGTACAACATCTTTGTTATTAACACAAATAAAGTATTATTATTATTATTATTATTAAAGTATTATTATTATTCCATTTTTATTTTACCTCACACTTTTGAGCTTATTTTTTAACTGTCAACTACGTTTACCGTATAATTTATCTGCAAATTTTCATACATTCATAAGTTGAATATGAGATAATGTTTTAGGACATCAATGATCCGAATAGAATTAAAATGAGAAAGTGTATAACTTTCACACACGCACTCTTAAAAATCGGTAGCGTCCAATAAAACTTTAAACACATAAAAACAATTATATCTTCTACGTGGTATAGTGAAATGTAACGAGAATATTTATGACGGTGCGTGTACTTGAATTATAATTTAAGATTAAAAGGTATACCTATTTATGTTTTTGTGTGTGTTTCACTAGCACAATAAAAGATTAAACCTTTGAAATATTAATTTAATAATAAACAAACCGATATTGCAACGCAACAATTCGTTTTACAAAAAGTAGATCAGAAAAGAGTTGCAGACAAAGTAATTTACGACTCCTGTTTGATGATATTTTGACATTGTCACCAAAGATATGTTACATGAAGGTCACGTGGTTGCCGTTTATTATTAATTACGGGGCAACAAATTTTTTTTTAACAAATTATTTGTAAAAGCAATAAGAAATTCTTTTTTTTTACGTTTTCACATTTAAGAGTTTCCTAAGTGGAACAGATGCTATGCCTATATGAGTCAATTGTGCTATGATACGTATATTTTGTGTAATAAGTAAATATTCAAATATAAACAATATAGCAAACATTTTCTATTATCTTAAATACCATCAATAGATTATTTATGTATTAATTGTTGAAATTAACTAATCCTTTTTCTACGTTAGTGGGGTAACAAAAGTTTCTCGGTTGACTAAATGGTGCTATGTAAAACATAAGAAACTTATTAAATACTTACCTTCCAAACATTTTGTTATTGGATCCCCATGTGCAACAGTAAGCAATCGCTGACGCGAGATGTTCTCTCAGTAGTTCGTTTTTGGTGTGCACCAAATTGACGAGCAACGGTACAACGCCGTGATCACTAATGACTCCTAAATTTTCTTTGTCTTTTGCAACTTCGCCTATAGCTGCGCACACCGCAGCCAACACGTAATCGTCGCTTGATTTTAATTGTGTTACTATAAGTTCCAATCCACCTACGAAACAACGCACCATTTCGCCCGAGTCGTTTGCATTACTAATGCACGGTACTAAAGACCAAGCGGCATTAGCCACAACCTAACAAAACTAATCTAAGAAATTTAACAAACATAGCCAAAACAACCGAAACCTTATTGTTTGGATTCTTTAGCAACGACCAAATTAATCGAACACCATCCAACTCCTCAATAATTCTCATACTTTCCGGCTCCTTTGCGCTTTCCAATAGCACTAAAGGAACATTTTCTAAAAGGGGCGGAAATACGTAGTTTAGAAGATTCACCAAAATTGGGATTCCACCGCAAGTACGCAACACCACCCGATTATGTTCAAACTTCAAACATTCGGCTAAACCACCAACTGCGTTTGTCAACACCTGGGACGTTTCCTCCACATTTGAAATAATGTTCACTAAAGTCTGTAGATCAAAGTATCAAGTAGTACGAACAGCGCAATTGCTTAAAATTTACATACAGCAACTGTTTTTAACTGGTCCAATCTTTTGACGTTTTCTGGACTAATTGCAGACTTCCAAATGGCGCCTGTGATTGCTGCCAACAGGGGTTTATCATTTCTAGTTTCTTCATCTTTTGCCAAGTTTACGAGAGGATCTAATCCTCCCGCTTCTCTAACTTGATCTCGCGACACCGGATTTGCCGAACATTTGAATATTATTTCGGCGCAATATCGTCGCAAAGATGGGTATTCCTGGAACAGATGTGGGTGCTTCTGGAATTGATTAAACAACTACTTGTATTGAGTACCGTAGTTGATAGATGATGTACGACGTCTTTTAACATTTCTTGAGTTTCTATTGCCAACTGGTAGTGAGGGTTGTTGGCGCATTGAGATAAGGTTCCGACTGTTGGGATTATGACGTCAATGTGGGCAGATCTGTAAAAAAAAATTTAATCAAAATTTTGTCGATTGTGGTGAAATTTTGGGCATACGATACGTGGTATCATTAATGTAATTTTTTTGTATTGCGAAAATTATTTAAGCAGAGTTATGCACAAAGACCATAGTAACACTGATGCCTTATTTAACCAATTTTCTAGGTCATGAGCAAAACGCTTATTATTCCAGGTCTTATACAGGGTGATTCATAACTATTGGGACATAGGCTAAGGGCAGGTTATTTAGACCAATATATGACCATAAAACACAATATGCCTTAATAAAATATTGCTGCGGAAAAAGATACAAGGCGTTACATAAAAAAAATTTTTGTCTTTTTTTTTGTTAATAATTTCACTGTAAATTTATCAATTCTTATTAAAATCTACAGAGAAGCATAATTATTTGACAGTCCAAAACGTACCCTTAATAAATGAAGTAATATTTGAAATTCCCTTCTGACACTACGAATTGTTCATCTACGTTTTTCACGGAAACAGATGAAATTATCATATTTAAACAAGAGTGCCAATATTGTGTAGAAATGATGTTTACGTCATATTCTCTAATCAAAATCCCTAAAAAGTTTTCTCAAAAAAAGTTACCGGTCGATTTCATCATCAGGAATCATTTACGTGGCGCCCCCGACAACAAATTGTAAAATAGAACATAAAATAATGTTCTTGATTTAAAGTTATGCCTTTCTGCCAATTATGATAAGAATTGATGAATTTACAGTGAAATTATTAATCAAAAATGAAAAAAAAAAAATTAATTTAACGCTCTGTATCTTTTTCCACAGCAATATTTTATTATTGGGTCCTATGGTCATATTTTAGCCTAAATAACGCCCAATAGTTATGAATCACCCTGTAAATAAGATGAAGAGTTATGCAACGGTTTTCAAACCGAAAATTTTAATAGTAACTTAACATAGCTTTGTTTCACTTTTTCCGACAGATTCGAGTTAATACGTTATAGGTAATTATAGATTTTCCTATTTTTGGAATATTTAGAAGAAAAGTTGATGATGTTCCACAAAAACGAAACGTCGGACTCAAAAATTAGGAACAATGCGTTAAACAAAATAAAAAGTTGCTGTGAGAAATGTCATTGGAATTGATGTAGCTCTACTATTAAGGCCAGAAAAAAATAAAAGTAAAATAAAAGTCTGACCGCCACTTTTTTGGTACTTAAAGGGCGCAACTTTTGACCCATTAAACCAAGTCTGTATCTGCTACCGATTCGGAAATACCCATAGTGGCCCTCCTTATCTTGTATAGGTAGCGGTAGTTTATACAATACATAATTTAGCGAATGAAGCTGTGTTGATTTGAAAGACGTCTAAAGTTAAACAATAGTTTGGATCTTCTAATTAACTGTTTTTCCAATACTTTATTTTCTATTTCTTTTTTCCACTATTTTTTTCGTGTTTGTCGTTACACTTAAACCGGTTCATTATACGTGCTGTTATTTGATGTTTTTATTTACTTTATATTAGGTATATTTACATACTTAATCCATATTACTACAAATGGATACTAAAGCGAGTCAGGGTTTAAGTTTTGATGGTTTTCTCAAATCTTGGAGCAAATGCGATGCCAAAACAAACCAATTCACAATTGCACAATATATACAAGCGACAGGTTTGTACTGATCTTCCGGGACACCATATATTACACTTACATCACAACACAATAATGAAAAATAATGTAGTTATTATACAAATAAATAAATAATTACGAAAACTCCTGTTGTATCTTAAAATTTGAAAATTCCCAAATCTTGAATTGGGCCTTCTTATAGGAGATGGATCAGGGATGTAGTAACTAATACTCCATGTGCTTATTGTGCCGACGTTTCGGTCAGGGGAGTCTGACCTTTATCAAGGCAGTAGCTCTATTCTTTACTGCCTTGATAAAGGTCAGACTCCCCTGACCGAAACGTCGGCACAATAAGCACATGGGTATTAGTTACTACATCCCTGATCCATCTCCTATAAGAAGGCCCAATTCAAGATTTGGGAATTTTCAAATTTTAAATAAATAATGTAATATACAAAATAAAATAGTAACTTTTATAAAAATAAAATTGCAATTTTGTGAAACCTTTTTAAATAAAACTAGAAGTAAACATACTTAACTTATCTACAAAAATGTACTAGTATTTATTAAAATTGGGACTATAATAGGCTAAATACAGATTCGTTTATTTTAACAAGAATTATTTAGTTACACATTTAATAAATATGTTAAAAAATTTAAAAGAGCATAGCAAACCAACACGATTATTTCATTATTCATTACTTTAACTTTTAGAGTTGTATGTAATCATAATGTAAGATAACCTTACAAACAAATGACATTTTAATGTCTGTGTACAAAACTAATTAATTACATTTTTTAAGCTAATTCTCCCCTTAAAAGTTCTGTTTAAACTTAGTAATTGCAGCAATAAATCAAATTTGTTTGGAAATTCTAAAAAAACGCAATTATAACTGACCTTGAATGTCTATGATAATTGTAAATTAAAAACAACAATCATACTATTTTTTGTAGGACAATGTTCTTTGTGTTGAACACTTATTTATTTAATTTGTTTTGATATTTAAAAATTGAATAGTTTTAGAAACGATACAAAATTAAAAACCTACACCTAATATTGATGCAAAATCTCATCTACAACTATTTTTCTGCAAAAAACAGTGGTAGTGAGTTCGTATAAATGATCATCTACTTAGGTACTATAGAATTACCTTGTAAAAGATTGGAAATTACTTGACGTTTTCAAAACAGGGAATTTTTAACACCGTATTTTGACTTATTGTCGAATTACAGTTAAACAATAGCTATTTATGTAACCAATGATCGAATGATTTTTTAACGAATGTGATAAACATCATGAGTTACAAAAAAATTATGTTTCGTTATTTAATTAATGCAAGATTCTAATTTTGGAACAATAGGCATAAAATTGCATTTAAATGTATATTAAATTCACCATTGTTATCACTTTCAAAACAGAAGCGGACCATTTCGACACCTACTTAGATTATGAAAAATGCCACTTTGTATTGTAATAAAAGTAAATCGTACCCGATAAAGGTAATATTGCCTTCAGATAATAAAATGTAACTGGAGGCTACTTGATAAAAAATCCCTAATAAACATTTTTTGAAGCACTAAATTTGGTTGTAATGATTTTAAGAACCAATAATAGCAAATAAGATTTATAGAAAATATGTAGATGGCGTCAGCTGTGTATTCTTCAATGTCGAATAAAAAAGGGGTTATATCTAATAAATGTCTTTAAAGAAAAAATGTGAGCTTAATAGTCTCGTCAAAAAAAAACGGCAGACAAATTTTACGTAACTGTTAAAAACTTTAATCCAATGTACTTACTTTAACAAACGAGCCAACAAAGTCACCGAACCGGTCTTCATCATTACATGCACATTCTTTGCACTTTGCGAAACGCTCCAAAGCGCTCTAGCTGCACCTTTAGCAATCAGAACGCATTCGCGATCTTCATCATTTAACTCATCCCAATTTGTGGTTAAGGCATGATCGCTAACATCCAACGAATCCACCAACTTAGGAATTCCATCGTACTTTCTAACTTGTTTTCTGGCTTTTCTAATTTTGGCAACGTTGTGTATAGTTTCGCCTACAAGTATTTGAAGATCTTTGGCAGGATCTGTTAAATTTTGTACCAACAGACTTATAGCACCCAAATCCGCTATGCATTTACGAATTTCCGGATTTTCCGATAACTCTGTCAATACCGTTAGGGCGCCCAATTTACATTTCAGATCTTTAGTTTCTAGAAGGTTTATAAGAACTTCCAGACCACCGATGTCCTAAAACGAACGCATTAATCACTCGCATAAATTTAAAAGATCTCCACCTGTATTGCTAGTTGATTAATTTCTGTTCTTAGATCGTGATCTTTTAAACAGCACAAAGCTACAACAGTGGCCGTCTGATTTCCGGTTTTCATATATTTGACTAACTTTTGTATGTGCCAGTATTCAGCGGGTATTTCAGACTTCGGTATTTCTCTTCGTTCTTCTTCATCCGAAGATGTGCTAGACAACAAAATATATTTTTTCTATGTATACATTTCGATTAAATACACTTACCTTGCAACTGAAGAGTCGTCGCTATCATCATATTCTTCAACGAGCACCTCTTTGGGCCCAGGTATTTTGAGTTCTCCTTCAGAGCTGTCAATTGACATGGTGCCTTAAAAGAATAATTGGGTATAAAAATTTAAAATGTTTTGTAAAAGTCACATGAATATTTATGACAGGACGGTTACTGTAGAAATTAATATATTAGTCCGCATATCGAAACCGGATTTAAGAAGAATCTTGAAACTGTTCCTTGTTCCAAAATAATTTTTTAATTGAAAGTATGTTATCTAATCGGAAGTTTAGGGCTTTTGTTGAAGATAAAACAGTAAATTTAAATTTTTAAATAATTGTCTTTCAAAGAGATCAGTTCTTGCACTTATTCATTTTAATATACATATTTCTGATCTTCCTTCTTTACAATGTCGAAAATTCGTCTACGCCGATGATATGGTAAATTTATTCCAACATACGAATTTTTTCGAAATTGAAAGAAAGCTATCTGAAGATTTGTGTATTATGAAAAATTATGTCAAAATCATTATGCCCCAATCTTTAAAATTGTTTTTATTTAAATAATAGAGAAAAAGTAGAAAACTTAATGTTATCTTTAATAATACAATATTAAACCATAATTTGAACCCAGTTTATCTGGGAATTACTTTAGATACGTTTTTAATTTACAAAGATCATTTAGAAAAAGTTAAACAAAACACGAAAACAAGAAATAATATAACTCAAAAATTAACTGGAACAACTTGAGGAGCAGATGCAAAGACACTTCGTACAGCTCCATTGGCATTAGTTTATTCTACAGCATTGAAAATTCGACGAAGTTCAAACGAAAATGGGATAAATGCCAACTTAGCAAAAACTTACCAATTTGAAATAATATTGAGAACCTCCAGCTAAAAGACTTAAATGTCGGAGTCCTCTATGGTTACAGGACTACTTAAGGTGGCAGATCAGATGCCCTGAACCAGATCCAGGTCCAAACGCTTGAACCGATCGTTGTGAAATTTTTAGTGCGTACTAAAAACAATATACCATATAAAATGACATATTTTTAATTTCCACAAAAAAGTAAAAAGCCAAAAACGTGCCAAAATTCTTAGAAACGAGTGCAATAAAATATAGATCATCTTGGACGGTATAATGTCTTTAGGACACACACAAAATTTCATAATTATTGGTTTACGTGTTTAGACCCTGATCTGGTCAAAAGATTTTCAGTCCATTCAAATCTAGAGCCGTAATGCGAATCAACTTGATTGGTCATAACGGATTTGCTGAGCACCGCCACCCACCAAACGTAGTACACGGGTCCTCCGTAGGATGGCTTTGCCAAAGAAAAGAACTTTAGAGTTACACATATTAAGTTTTATTCTTATTATTATTGCTTTTAATGGTACCATAATCGAAATAATGTATTATTAATAATATTTGTTTTTTTTTTTTTAACGCATGCGCGTCGTGTAGCTACATCTGTTGGGAAGCCACGGACGTCATTACTGAATCTTCCGTTCAAGTCTACATCTGTTGCGTGATTGTAAATTGCCGCCGACTATTGAGAATTCCGCCGACTGTGAAGTGCGTGCTGTAACACGTTTTCTCAGTGCTAAAGGCTTTAAATCAGCTGACATTCATCGCCAAATCAGTGATGTTTATGGTAAAAGCATGATGAGTGATGGAATGGTGCGGAAATGGGTTAGGGCATTTAAAGATGGCCGCACAAACATTCATGATGAAGAACGAAGTGGGCGACCTTCAGTAATTACCGATGACTTGACTCAAAAAGTGGAGTCTAAAGTGAAAGAGAATAGACGATTCACGATTTCGTCCTTATCTGAACAGTTTCGTGCTGTCTCAAGAAGTGTTCTTTATGAAATTGTGTCCAAACGCAGGCGGCGTCCTTCTTTGACGATGGAGTACAAAAGCTGGTCCCGCGATACGATAGGTGCCTTAATATTAGTGGAAATTATGTAGAAAAGTAGAGTAAAGTATAGTCTTTCAAATAAAAAATTTTTGAAAAAAAATATTTTTTTATTGCAAAACGGTACTTACTTTAAAAACACGCCTCGTAATTCCAAAGATTAGATTAGATTATGCGCATAATTTATGTAGCCAAAAGGACCGTGCACCTACACAGATTTTCGAATTTTTGAGATATTTAGAAAGATATTCATTTTCCACATTTTTGTTTTAAATAAAAGTTGTTTATAATTTAATTATACACACTTTTGTTTAAATTATTTTTTGATCTGGTAAGTAATTACTGAGATATAACAATCACGTGACACTAATTATTGTAACAATATTTTCACCAATATCAATTTTACAAAAAAAGTTAAGGAAGAAACGTTTTATTGTCTATAGCTTTTGTTTGAACCATTTTTTTCTAAAACGCAATATTATATTCACTTAACAGGGCGATGTGGAGTTCTGCGGTAAACGCTTATTTTTTGTATGTTTTAAACTCATAATTGTGTTATATAAATCAAAACAATCGATATTCTTAAGTTTTGTTCTAAATTTTCGTTAATTAAAACTAAAAGTTCAGCTTCAATATGTCGTAGAAAATGTCTATAAATAGATTATGATAATGCACGTGTGCGGGATACATACCAGCACTATTTACCAGTGCCGACATGAGGGTTTTAAATCACTAAATCATGAGGCGCGCGCATCATGTATCTTATTCATGTTAACTTATAGACATACACACGAACATTATCTTTGTCGGGCAAACTGAAAGAGTCTATTGGACTGGAACCTTAAGTTCGGTTTTTTTCTGAAGTTGAACAGTGGATAAAATTATGATCTGGGGTTGATGTTTTCAATACACTTCTTATTGATGATCCAATAATAGAAGTCCCGCATAAGAACAGGCATTTCAAAATGCAACTCTATGTTGTTTAAATGGGGTGCGATTTCTAATCCAAATTGTAACTGTGGAAACGAAGTAGACAGTTGCACATATTGTGTCAATTAAGAAAGTTAAAGAAAGGTTTATAAAGATTCATAACTTAACGGATGAAGCTGTATTCTGACTTACTAATTTAAGCAGAATTTTGTATTATCTGAACTGATTATCTGTTTTTGTTTGCTATTTCTTTATTCTACTATTTCTTCGTCATTGTCTGGCACTTGGTCGTTCCATTATATCTCGTCACGCAATGGCTTTGCCGTTATATTATGTTCTTATTTACTTTCTATAATGTCTAGACACTTAATCAATTTTATTACATATGAATACTCGGTTGGTAAGGGTCCATTACATTTCCGCATTTTATATGTCATTTAAATTTAAATTTAAAATTATTTCGGGTAAGGGTTGGCATGTTTAGGTTTTAGTGGTTTCATAAACCTTGAACCAAATGCTTTGCGAAGACGAACGAATCCACAATTGCATATACTAATCTTCTGGGGCACCATACATAACACTCACATCACAATACAATCATGAAAATGTACTATACGAATAAATAAATAAATAAATATATTAGCCTAAATAAAGACCATTTTAAAAATATATTATTATTTGCGCAAAGTAATATTATATAATTAAATGTTCAAGAATGATTGTTAAAATATAATTGAAGTAATCATGCAACAATTGATTAGAGATACGGCTTATTAGTAATTTCAAAAACACAAAACGTTCAAACGCTGGTATAGTGTAATAAGTTACTGTATAGTACACAGAAAAAAAATTTGGTGAAGTACAAATATATTAAAATGTACATTATCAAAACAATATTGTAGCTCTCCGTCACGGTCACGTCATTTTGACAACCACCGGCCACCGTCTACGGCCTACGCGATGAGACCCAATTTCATCTCGTTTTAAAATCATACAATTGTACACTGTCTTTATTAAGCTGTACCTATAAAATGTGCTAAAAGTAACCAATTTCCGCAATAACGTCTTTTTTATTTTTGACTTTCGGTTTTATTCAAAAAATTCCCTGTATAGATTTTCTTCAAATCTTTTATTATTATTATTGTACATGGTATTTTATATTTATGTTTTTTTTAAATTTAGAACAAATACGTGGTTTGCTATAATATAATTTCATAGTCCAGTTTTCGTAAAAGGAGAGAGTACTAGCTGCTTTAAATACCTAAAGGACCTATTGGAATAATTCGCGTGCACAAGGTCACGAAAACTTCCAACAATAAATTTTTGAAGTAACACGCATTGGCATTCCGATTAACTCAACAGCATAACATTAAGCGACGAAATATTCCACACAATCACTAAAAAGGGAGCCATGTGGCGATTATATTTAGAGTATTTAAAAGTAATCGCAGTGTGTAATGCAGGCCTAATACAGTGAGAATTCTGCCTACCTGATATTGCGTGTTTTAAAAGTTACCCCGTGTTAGAAATGTTGACAGAATAAAAAAACATTAAAATAGCACCATAACTTAATAAACATACAGCAGTGCACCTCGGACCACAGTCAGTTCTATACAAGAAACATAATCGATTGTAAAATTGAATAATTATATATTCAATTATGTAAATCGAATTATTAAAAACAAATTAAATTAATTATGTTTAAAAACGTAGATTTAGATTTATTTACATTTTGTTTACTTTATGTTAGAATTAAAATTAATTAAACATGTTTCGAAATCAACTTATATACTATAACGCTATGACAGTCCGAGTCTGTGTTTTAAACCGAATAAAATAACTGGTAGATCATTTTTTTAATTAATAACTTTTAAAGCACCGCTCGAGAGATGCTGTATGTTTACTATGCTATGGTAGTATTTTGAGAAAAATAGAACTAATAATTTTTTTGGGTACACTTTATGTATTCCATTTTTGATAACATAATATTTTAATATCAAACACATATTTTTTGTAGTTTACTTTGTTTTTGATTTAATCAATTTTGTTGTGTTTTTCTCGTGCTCGACCAAATAATTGAAATGGTTTTAAATTCGTTGGGCTTATTTAACTCTCAAAATCAATTAAAATTAGTATGACAGTTAAATCGCTTCCAACAGAAGTATAATTTGAAATAATTAAAGTAACGAAATAGAAGTTCGTCTGCTAATATTTTTATTAAAAATTATTTTATTTACATTTCACTGAAATTTTCTATCTACATTACTGACATTTGTTTGTATAGAACTAGGAACTCTTTTCTTAGCATAATTTCAAATTCATCAACACCACACCATAAGGAAATAAATTATTTTCTCATTAGTTACTTTCAAAGTAATGACTATGAGACTATTCTATACACGTTTTTGTAAGCCCTATAATTTTTATTGTTTACCATTACATTGCGTTATTAAAGTGAAAGTTACTTTTTAATAATTTTTGCTACTATTTTTAACTCATGTGGAAGTGAACAAATTAATAACATTGATTTTTTTTTTAGTTTCGACGGATAATGTCCGATGTTGCTGAACCACATCACAACGATTACTTTCTTGTACGGTGGTTGCGAGGTAAGTCAAGATTCGTTTAAAAAATTAATTCCTTTCATAATTAAAGGTGGTTTAATGATACACTTTCTTCAAGGAAATCAACAAATAATGAGAAGTTAATTGTAACTTTGAAACTAAATGCAGTTTAATAATTGCGTTATTAATTAATAAAAATATTTATCAAACCATATACAAGGTTTCACGTAAGTGGTGGATTAACGGGATATGAGTATTATTGGAAAAGCTATTATTTAGCGGAAACACCACTCTAAAAAATTATGATCTTTTCATTTATCAATTTAAAATCGAATTAACCGCTATTTTTCATTAAAATTAAGCAGGTACATTTTTTTGATTTGTACGTAAAAATCGTTTTTTTTTGTTGACGCAACCGCTTATTCGCATAAGTAAATCTCATTAAATTTTGGGCATAATTTGTCGAGCCATAGATTTTGGAATTCCTGGAATATTTACAAAATATACATTTTACACATTTTCGCTTCAAATAAAAGTTTGTAATTTAACTACACACAACTTTTGTTTAAACTATTTTTTTTTCTGGTAAGTAATAACTGAGATATATCAACCATACAAAAAAAAATACGAGAGAAAAGTTGTTGAAAATTTTATTGACTATAGCTTAACTATGGCTTGAAGCTTAAATTGAAGTAAATACGATAAAACGTATTAGATGTAGCAGTATTAATAACAACATTCTTATAAAACTATATAAATATAAAATGTAAAAAGTAAAGAAAACATCTTTTTTTCATTTTTATATCTAGACAATAGAAATCAAATACAACATATTGACATTTTAAAAACAAATTTGCATCAGTAGAAATCGCATTCACCTCAAGTTCAGTGCAAATATAATTTAACTACAATCTTTATTAGTTCTCACGTAACCAACATTCATTAGGTAAAAAGTAAATGCATAATAAATAACCGAAATATAAACATTTCAACAGAATGTAGTACGCACTTTCTTCTTCGTTCATTTTGTAACTTGGTGCCGTTCATTTCATCGGCTTTGTGGGTTACCTTTTACATTATGTGTAGGCATGCAAATGTGTAGCACAATTAATAACGATAGCAAAAGTTAATTATCTCAACTTTTGCTTAATCCAACAACGTCGCTAATGAAATAGGACCAACAATTAGGCAAGTGTCTTGAGTAAGAGTTTACTTATTTAAATGCATAGTTTTCAGAAATAGTGTTGTAAAAATGAAAGTTTGTTTAACTATATTGTGCCGACTGGTAATTTATTTAAATTAGTTTTCTGAAATTTGTCTCATTTTAAAAGTATCTATTTTGAAAAAAATGTTGAAAGTGGATTATTTGACGTAGCAACAGTTCTGTATTGTATTCATACTTTAATTTTATTTGTCTTTTATTGTTAATTTTATTCAAATTAAAAAAATAAATAATTAGTTTAAATGTGTGTGTAATACGCGGACCTTTGATATTGCCTTTTTCAACATCAGTTTTGACCATTTATTTAGTTCCTCAATGATGAGGTTTAGGATTAGGTAGACAGACATGCATAGCAAAGATGTAGAGAATTTAATTCTACATCGATCTGACAAAAATATACAGAATGTTCTGTTTGATTTTATTTAGTTATTCATCATTTTCGAAAGTTTCACATTTTTTTCTGATACCCAGCATAACCAATGTCAACTTTATACCAAGGACAGTTAGGGTCGTTGCCGCCCTTTTATGAAAAAACTGGTTGTATCTAAATATTATTTGACCCCCATTCCCAAGTTTCATGACATGCCAAAAGTGACATAAAACCTACACAGGCATTAACTTTCTGGGAAAGTTATAGTTTTTAGAATTTATAACCTAAGGAGAACAACTCACTCACTTTTGGAAATTGTTATATTTTAATCAAATTTAAAACACTATTTTTTAAAATATATTAGATCTATTTTTTTCAAATAAGTTGTTTCTAATTTAATTTTGCACAAACATTTGTTTAAACATTTTTACAAGAAATATAGTAGTGATCTCTAAATACGAAAACAAAGAAATAACAAACTTTATAGTGATGAAATATAACAGTATTTAGCGAAGAAGTGATAATAGACAGGGGCCGATAAAACCAACAAAAACTACTAACATACAAATGAATGAAAGTTAAAATAAGGTAAAAGCCGTAATAAAAACAAAATAAAATTAAAAATTATAAAATGAAGCATAGGTGATAATAAAGTTAAGAAATTTGAGTTAAAAAAAAAGCTAGATGGAAAGAAAATTTATATAGAAAAGAAAATAGTATTGCAAACAAAGCAGTTTAAGAAAATAATTGACAAAAGATATCATTTCTTGACGTGATCAATGGTAAACGAGAACTTTTTCTTCCCTGAACAATTAAGGTCAAGAAATGAAATATAAAAAGTGAGACGCGTCAAAAAAAATGGGAAAAGAAAAAAAGGGAAAATCAACTACTTTAACCTTTACTAGATTCTCAATATTTGTTAGATGGTTGCATTCAACATTTTTATTATCAGTTAATAGACAGTTTAGGACATAACTAACAAGTTTTGCTCACAAACAATATGTTTACCTCGCACCTGGTAGTTTATTAGGAAGAATTTCAACAATCATTGATTATAAAAAATGGTTACTGGCCGCTGTAAAAATTATCAAAACTTTGGTAGGAAAAAAATCCTTTAAAAATTATTAGTATTTTGGAATTCAAATTATTTAAAAAATCTTTGTCCACCATCACTCATGATTGGAGATTATTTTAAACAATCCTTGAGTACGAGTAATTGCTAATGATACTTGACCACGAGCAATTGTTTACGGTAACTACAATACTGACCTAAAAACATTTTTTGTAAATAAAAAATTAATAACTAGAAAAAAAGTTAGCAATAACACAATTTAGTATATAAGAAACGTACAGAACACTTCGCCCACTGAACACGACATTTAATGAATTCAAAGCCCAATTTATTGCAGTTGCGGTCGACATCTAGGACACTATGCTCAACTGCAGTTGCTGGACACAACGTCCAACTTGGACGTATCGACCATTTCGTTATTTGGACACAACGACAGACTTGGACACATCGCCTACTTTGATTCTTACACGCAAAACCCAACTTGAACACGTCGTGTTCTTTTTTACTTGTACACAACCCTAACTTGGACTCATCGTCCACTGACGCATAAACGTCTAATTACGGTAATACACTTGACAGTACCTATTTAACATGGACTTCCCACTTCACTTTAACTCCTAACTTGGACTGGCTCACTTTTAGACACAACGTCTAACTGGACGCATCGCCTACTTTGATTATTGGAGACAACGCCCAACACCCTTTTCGATTATTAAACACAAGTTGGATACATTGCCCATTTCGAAACTTGGACGCAACGCTCAAGTTGACACATCGCCCACCAACGCTTAAGCTAGACACAACACTACTCCTCGGCTACGAAACACCATCTGCGGTATTAAATCTTTTGCCTTTTTTATGCCTACTGGCTACTAGAACAAATAATTATTGTAACAGAAAGTTTGCAATAAATTTATAAATCATGCTTTGAAAAAATTAAAACCTGCTTCAAGAGTTTTTTTTTGGTAATAAAGTAAATAAATCTATATCATTGCGTAAAAAAATTGAAGTGGGCGATGTGTCTAAGTAGGGATTGTGTCCAAATATGGGTGATACGTCCAATTGGGCGTTGTGTCCAGTGAGCGAAGTATCCAGACACCTATATGAGAACTTCTAGAGAAAAAATCTCTCTGTTCCTAAAACGAAAGTGCTATTGTTTCAAAAATTTTATTGTTTTCCTATTCTTAGATCAGCTCATTTGGGCAATTTATTTTCCAAAGAACTTTAGTTTTAAATCACGCACGGTTGCTTTTAGGGCTTCGTAACTGTTATAACGACGTCTACGGAGATGTTGTTTTGAAGAGATGGAAGTCTGATACGGCTACATAAGAACTGCATATACTTTCACTGCGGCATATACTCGGTGAGGAGAATATCCGAAAATTTTCTAGAAAACCTTTCTCATTAGTGTTTCAGCAGACTCTTTGCACAATGTTAATACACTCGGTTCGGGTATTCTTAAGTCAATTTAATGGTAGACGATCAACTTAGTGAATCACTTCCTCAGTTGTTGTTTTCAGTCTTGCATTTTTGGCGTCGTACTCGATAGATTCAAGTCTTCATCAAAATTGTTTTGACCAATATCTTATTGCCTATAGTTTTTCTTTTTGTTCACAACAATATTATACTTTTAAGTTAATCCTTTTTCTTCACAATTTTCTTGGCTATAACAATACTAATTAAGTCACCTACTTCAAACTTTACTTAGGTTTATGAAACATACCACTGTTTCACAAATTGCTTTCAACATTTTAGCGGCTTGGCGTGTACACATATGTATACGACAACTGAAACTATAACTTTATTTGTAGAAATAACAAGTTACTAGCAAACAATAACATTAACAATAATTCATTTGCTGCGCTGCCCTTATTGCTATTGTAACATCTTCTTGCAGAGGTGGCAACAAGATTATCACTTGTTTTTTTTTATGGCTGGATAGATTTCATATAAAGCAACGGCAGTTCTGTGCGCAATGGGTTTCACAAAGAAAGAAGTAGAAATAATAAGAGAATATATAACAATACCATAATATATTATGGCAACGCGCTAAAGAAGAAAAAAAGAAAGGTAAAAAAACCAAACTATAATTCCCGAAACTGTACGCTGAAAATGGAACATATGTGTGGGACAAACAATTGCAACAAATAAAAAAGCAAAATAATACCGTGACCCCTCCAAAAAACCATTAAAAACAATAACAAAAACTTGTGTAGAATATCTTTCTGGAACTTGAATGGACTTAATAATATCTTTAACGTTGACGAAGAAACTAAAAATATACTGCAGGATAGTGACGTAATATGCTTAAGTGAAACTTAGCACACTAATAATTTAAGCAAACTACCGACATATTTCAATCAATACCAAATATTAAGTAGTAACGCAATAAAAGAAAAATCTAGAGGACGAGCTAGTGGTGGTCTTCTGGTGTTAATAAAAAAACAATTTACTTCAAAAATTATCGAAATATCAACTTTGTGGATAATCCTGGAAATAGTAACAAACGGAGCAACTCACATTTTAGTGTCAACCTACCTAAGACCTAACTTGAACGATGAAGAATGTATCCGAACGCTTCAAGAATCAATCTCAATTATTAATGATCAATACAAAAAACAAAAAATTATTGTGGTAGGTGACTTTAATGCCCACATAGGACAATTGAATCAAATTGACATGAACATATTTTCTTCCGCACAAGTAAAAGAAACAAGAGACTCCTTACACCAAAGTTGTAACAATAGAGGAAGAAAGTTGGTATACATGATGGAAACAGAAGGACTCTATGTTTTCAACGGTCGTACGCATGGAGACTTGCCCGGTCGCCATACATTTCTAAAACACAATGGTAAGTCAGTTATAGACCTAGCTTGGGGAAACCTAGACTTCCTTGAATCAGTTTCCCAATTTGAAGTACTACCTTATGTCACACCCTCTGATCACTCCGTTTGCACAATTATACTTAAAGAAAAACAATATCAAAACAAACAAGTTGAAAATCCAAGGCATTGTCGCAACGAACTTCGTATTATCCAAATATGGAAAGAATGGCAAAGTTATAATTAGCGCCAATAGACCGTCATTGATAACTTTCTATTATCCAAATATGTGCCACACATTGATTTTGGACATATTTGGATTTTTGAAATAAACTTAATTTCCCGAGGGCATCGGGTATCTGTGGCCCGATTTTATGGGGGATAGGATATTTCAACTCAGCTATGCCAGAGGAGTCTAAATATATGCCACACATTGATTTTGGACGTATTTGAAATTTTAATTTTTCGACGGAATATCGCGGGCTCGGCGTCCCCGTTGTCCGATTTTAATGCACATCAAAACTTAAGCTTTGGACACCAAGCTGAATCGATTGATGTATCACACAATGATGTCCGACCATTAGAAAGGCCTCGGATGGACGCACACACGGACGCACGGACGACAAATCGATTTCATAAACGAACGAAGTTCGTTGAAAATCTACCTTCAAACCATACAGAAACACAAACAAATCTACTACAAACGACTAACTGAAGCAATTTCAAACACAAAGAATAACATAGAGTTCAAAACAGTAAAAGACTAAAACCAAAACATAAAAACTCAGATGAAATAAATATTGATACATGGGAATTTTCTACCAAAAATACACAACAACAAAACCAGTTCCAAGATCCCAACATTCATAGGCTGCCAACACCCTTAATTGGATAGCAACGTCACATCCAGAGAACTACAATTTTGTATTAATACTTCCAAACAAAATACAACACCAGGAACGGATGGACTCAAAAATAAATTCTTTAAGAACGTAACGCCGTATTGGAAACTCTACATAATTGATATGTCCAATATGATTCTTTCTAAAGAAAAAACACCTGCATCATCGTCAACAATACAGTTGATTCATATATCCAAAAAAGGAAATAAACAAGATCCGCTCAACTATCGTAATATAGCCCTGATAAACTGTGTGTGCAAATTGTTTACTCAAATTATATACAACAGGATCTCTACGTGGTGTGAAGAAAACAGGGTGCCGCAAGAAAGCCAAATGGGTTTCCGGAAAAACAGAGGCACAATAGACAACATATTTTCACTGACAGCAATACTACAAATACATCTTCAAAAAAAGAAAAGAACAATATATGCAATATTTATAGACTTTAGCAGAGCCTTTGATAATATCAACCACACAAATTATGGGAAAAACTCTATAGCTCAGGTATATCCATCAAACTAATCAAAATATTGCACAACATGTATGAAAAGGCTAACATAACAGTAAAACAAAATTTCGCAGAATCAAAAGCCATTAAAATCTCAAAAGGGGTATTACAAGGAGATCCACTAAGCCCATTATTATTTGCTCTATATATCAACGACTTTAAAACTTACTTTAAACAACACAATTTACGCGGTCTAAACATAGATGGATACAACGACGTTTTAAGTCTAAGCTATGCAGACGATATTGTGTTGTTGTGTGAGTCTCCAATTGACGTTGATAGAAAATTAAAATTATTGTAAACGTATTGTGCCGAAAATTTAATCTCAGTAAATATAAATATAACAAAAATTCTCGTGCTACATTAAGGACGCAGGTCACACTGTAACTTTAAATATAAAAAAGAAAAAGTAGAAGTAGTGAACAACTTTTGTTATCTCGGAATAAAATTTTCGTCATCGGGAGAATTTAAGCTAGCAGCAGAAGACAGTTTCAAAAAATCAATAATATCTTCACACACAGTTAAAACACTACTACAAAATGGTAAATCACAAACTTGGAAAGAAAAAAACATTTACTAAACTCCATTATAAACGCAACTGCACTCTACGCATCAGAAATTTGGGCACTACAACAATCCGAACGTCTAGAAGATGCCAACTTCATTTCCTAAAAGGCATACTCCACTTACCAAGATCGACTCCTAACCACATGGTCAGATTAGAAACCAGCACAAATCATATCGCGGTTGAAATCTGGAAACGAACCTTAACTTGGTGGATGAAACTACTAAAGATAGAAAACCACCGCCTGCCCAAACAGTTGTATAACAGATTAATGGCTCTAGACACAATCCACAATAAAATAGATTACAACTGGGTCACGCAAATAAAAACATTTTTAATAAACATGAGATTTAAGGCCATATGGACACAACAAAACGCAAATACTTATAACATTAACCAAATTATCGATACCTTCAAGACGAGCTTACAAAATCAAGATCTGAGTAACAACAGCATTTCGAAATACAGCACAATATACAAACACCTAAAAACAAACTTCGCCACAGAAGACTACCTAAACATTAAATTGCAATACAATAAAATCAGAGTAATTGCACAATTGTGTTTAGCAAGCAAAAAACACATCACATTCTTTTATAACAACATAAAGTATGCTATCAACGCAGAAGAAAAATGCACGATCTGCAACAAGCAAGAACCAGAAGATCTTTACCATTTGCTACTCACGTGTCCTATTTACGAATCCCTACGCTCTCACCATTTAAGAAACTACTATCATACCACCCGGAACAAAGATACAATTCTGCACTTGCTAAGTGATTTGAACTATGACAATATTAACAATCTTTACCTGTATATAATAAACGCGCTGAAAATACGTAGTGTTTGTATAAACGAATAAGTTTAAGTCTAAAATAATTCAATTAGTTTAATTTAGTATAATCACAATGCCCATACTGTTGACATAGAATTTATGTTAATTAATTTAATTTGATTTATACACTCAACCTTTTGTAAAAGGACTACTGTTCCTAAATACAATAAAACTTTAATTCATTCGTTCATTCATTCATAACAATACAGGAAAAAAATAAACAACGAATAAAAGAAATGAGATGAAAATATACAATAAAGATCATTAGTCGAAAGTATAGAATCGATAGTGCATATAATACAAAAAGTGAAAGTGATAAAATATAAGCAATAACAAACTGAAAAAAACGGAGATTTAAGCAGAATAGAGACGGGACAAAATTAAGATAAATGAGCAAAGTTTTGGAAGATTCAGAAAAATGAAAACAGAAAGTAGAATATACAAAAATAGAACAAAATAGGATCATACACTGGAGACCCAGGTCTATGAAACGAAGTATATTATATATTTCGATCACGAAGAAAATGGTTTCAAGGACAAAATACAAGAACAGAAGCAAAATAACGGGAAAAACTTACGAAGAAGCAGGAAAAAATGAACATAATAGTGAAAAAACTGAAGACACATTAAAGATACAATTTAAAAAAATGAAATGCATTTTTTCTTTTACTCAACAATTTTTTACAACTAGTAATTTTTACTTTTTAGAGCAAAGTTTTTACTTTAAGCAAAGTTTTTTGTAATACAATATTTATCTATGGTTTAACAATTCATGATTTTGTGCATCATTGGTTAAACTAAAACAGTACTTTAAAGCAGTTCTGAAATATTTGGAATTAAAAGACATGTTATTACTCGTTTGTTTAATTAATTTTTAATTAAGTTATCGAAAGCAATTTCTTTAAATTTAGATATTTTACACTGCTAGATATTAACTTTATTGTTGGCTACTTTGACAAAAAAATATTTTATAGAATATTAGCACTGGTTCTTTCTGGTCTGGGCTTATTTTAAAAAATGTTATTGTTTTTGTCAAAAAAATGTTTATTAAGGATTCCTTTAGTTTTTAAAAATTGGAATACACGAATTGGAAAATACATAACAATCAATTATTTGATCAACAACTTAGGTTAACTCTAAGCAGAATAGAAAAAAATTCGATTTAAAAATCGATTGTTATCCATTTCCACCATCTGTTGAAAATGTTTTTATTATTTTTATGACACGTTACGTAAATTTACCTCATGTAAAAAAGCATATTTGAGTTTTCCCACTTCTGACGAGTCCCAATAGGACAAAATACTTTAAATAGGATGGTTATGTTATATGTGTTTGCAATTGCTCCAAACTCTCGCGTAGTTTGCAGCAAAAGATTATTGTTAACAAAGTCAACTGCCAGAGTAAGTCAATATACAAAATTAATAAAAAAAATTTGCAAATCGCTTTGTTATGTTCGAAAACGTCTAAGTATTATTTATAATGATATTTTTAATAATAAAAACGAACCCAAAATTTTATAAACACTACAATAGTATAAGTGCTCCAGTTTTCTCAACAATAACGTTACAAAGAAATATCTATCTTTTCAACTAAAAAGTTTATACAAAATAAATATATATAGACAATTAATAAAATCTGCAACAAGTTTGCTAAGAACCGGCTTACAAACCAGTCAAAAGTCCATGGGCACTTCATTATGAAAAATATAATAAATCTTTGCACATAGAAACACTAATAATTAATATAAACGCAAGGCAAAGTAGAAAACAAAGTATCATCGTTTTTGAAATTACATATTTATTTGTTTTTTCAGCAAGAAGCTGGAACGTGGAAGCTGCCGAAAAAATGTTGAGAACGGTAAGGGCTTGTTATTTAAGTACTTACTGAAGAATTACACAATTATTTCAGTCACTTCAATGGAGAAAATTTTGGGACGTCGACCATGGCTTAAAAACGTGGGAACCAGTTGACGCTTTAAGATTATATTATCCAAGCGGTAGTACAGGATGCGATGCTGAAGGGTCGCCTGGTATTTCTTTCCTCATCGTTATCAAAAATTGTATCCAAGCTTATTGTTTTCAGTGATTTTTATACCATTTGCTGGTTTAGATATAGTTGGAATCTTACATTGTACAAGCAAGCAAGAGATGATTAAATTAACTATAAAAATACTAGAAAACTATTTAGAAATAGCTCGTGACACCGGCGCTAACAATATCGTTGTAGTTTTCGACATGGATGGCTTCAATTTAAAGCCTTACGCTTGGCGACCTGGTTTGTAAAAGATGATGTTGTAACCATAAAACTATAAACTACTTTTTTAGCGGCCGAAGTTGTAGTAGGGTTGCTGCAAATGTACGAAGCGAATTATCCGGAAATATTGAAATCGTGTTATATAATCAATGGTAATTGTCAAATGTTTACACTATAAAAAGGCAACACTATTGATCGTCCGTGTAATTAAACTTCTTGCAAAAAATAATTGAATACACTACCGTAATAAAATAATTTCTAATTTTACGCACTAACAATAGGAGAAAGTTGAGTGACCCTTAGAGAATAATAATTTACAGCATAAATTGTAAACAAATTAATGAATACAATGATTACATTCTTTTTCAGCTCCTACCGTTTTTGCTGTTGCTTTTACCGTAGTGAAAAGATTTTTGAATGAGTATACTCTCGGAAAAATAGCAATCTACAAAGCTGATCCTCGTAAATGGCAGAAGGTGCTTAGAGATCATATACCACCAGAAATTTTACCAAAGTATTATGGAGGCGACTTAGTTGACTTTGATGGAAATGAAAAGTGCTCGTCACAGGTAATTTGTTTCACTATAAGATGTCTTTATGTGGTTTTTTGTGTTTTTTTCTTTACTTCTGTGTCATTAATTTGTACTAAACATGAAAGTACCAAAAGTAACCAACGCGTTGTCCACTGTAATAAGATTCTACTTCGAGATGAATAGGTTTTTCAAGTATAAAAAATTGTAACAAGCAAATGAAAGGTTCAAGACATCTTCTTCTAGCGGATGTTGGTAACACTAACGCAAATTGGAAACAACTGGTTCTGCAGACAAATTTAATTCTAATGTTAGGTGTCACCTAGTAACAATAATGCTGCATGACATCGTCAAAGAAATTCGTAACTGACGCAGGGGCCAAATCGCACTTTTTTTAATGTTCAAAATCGTCACGAACTCGATTAAGAGATACGTGAAGTTGTCGTCAAGAATTTTAGTGTTGTAGGAGTCACGAATATATATTTTTTTCACTATTCACCTTTTTGGAAAGATCTCTATTTTTATCTTATAACTATTGTAGAAGTTATTAATTGGTCTACAATCACTTTCATCAGCATTAATTATATCCAAACCTGCATTTTGTAAGGGAAATATGTTGCTTTTTGGTCGTCTAAAGTCTAAACGATCGAAAAAATAATTAGTGACTGCAATTTCGCCAAAGCTTAAAATATATACGATACGATATAAGTAGTACGTCAGTAATGCATCACGCATAAACATATAGATTTTTTACGAATTTATCGTTACATTATAGGTGAAGAAAATTAACGATAAAGCATAGAACAAACGGTTTCCTGGCGAACTCGTGACGTAAGAATCGTTCAACGATAAATTGCAAAGAATCCGTCACGCTTACGTCAAGTACTGTATTTGTCGTCAATAATTGTTACTTGGGCATAAGACGTTTACACTATTGTACCACGTAATGGAGCTTTTAAAACAATTACAATTGAAACATCTTAAAATTGTTTAAGTATGTATATTGACGATAATTTTCTTATCGTTGGATAGCTCCAGGTTTGTCCTAGTTTAGTTGCGTTTCTTGACATATTAATAAATAGTTATTTACATTAGAGTGCGGAAAGTAAGGGTTTTGCGGTGCGACAGCTTTGTTTGAGGAACGAGCCATAAAATCACTTTACACACGAAATTTGTATAATGTTTTTTGGCCGATGGTCATCATCAAAAAGTAAAAAAAGAACAAAATTATTTCTGTTGATTTTAAGTAAGCTAAATCTATTTATCGGGTTTTATACTTAGTTTATTTTTAAAATGTTCGCAAATAACAGATAATCAGCGACTACTTTACCGCATAGTAGCCGTAGTTTACCACATAGTAGCCGTACTTTACCTCATTGTGTATAAAAATCAAGTTTCAAGACAAGTATGAACAACTGAAAAATGTGCTTTACAGTTCAGAAGGCCAAAAAAAAATATTTGTCAACTCCACTATGGAAATTGAAGAAAATCATGGCTTTTCGTATAATGGCATTTTTGTCATTCCGGAACCCACCAGAAAATTGTGTGATTCTTTAAACCCACCTACAGTGATAAGTATTTACATGTTCTTTCTAACCATCATAGTGTCCAAAGAAAGCTTTTTTTTAATATTTAGTATTTCGAGAGTAGAGTTTAGATAGGCTATAAAAATCATTAAACATCCCAACAAGTTTAATCATGACCGTAGTTCCAAACACCCTATTAAACCCAAACAAATTATGGTCAAAATAACGGCACGAGTTTACTTTCTTGGAGTATAAAACGTGACTTGATACACAAGTTTACTTTTAGATATCGAATTTGGCCCCTGCGTTTCTTGTTTTAAGTTTTACAATTTGCATATGTGTTCTTTGTGGGGAAGACTTTTACAACAGTGGACCAAATGTTAATACTAACAATTTCGTCACAGTTTAATTCTGAAATCCGTTTTCGTTTCAACAGGTTTTAACAGTTTAGAATGTTATTCATTTTGTTGAGGTTTTCGAGTTTTTTTATACATTCAAATGATAAATGTAAAAAATTTCAGTCCCTCTACTTTTTGCTTGATTGATATTGTAAATTCACAGTACCTACATACATCTTTCGGTTTGGACCGTATACCAATTGAAACTATGGTTATCATAAAAAGAAAACAAATAGTGCACGAAATTACAGGGTGATTCGGGAAGAAATTTCATTTAGAAATTATTTTTAAAAAAATCAATTCTTGGTACTTTTAATTCATCTCCCCCAAGGTCAAAAACTTAAATTTTTCATTAGGTTCCGGAATCGAATAACCTATATCAAAGTAATGTCTATACCACGTTTTGTAAGGTAAAAATTACTATTGTAGTAATTCCGGAAAAAACGTGCAATTCTATCAGCAAAATTTTTAATTTATTGAATAGAAAATATGAAAGTATTCCAGTTTTTGTATAATTTATGATCATCATTTGTTCTGTTTTTATCTCAAAACAAAACGGTTAAATGTAGAGTAAAGTGGGGGAATATAGCAACTTGTTTTTCAAATGGCTACAATTTTATGCACTGTTATTACAAGGGCGTTTTAACAGTTGCGTATCATGCTTTACATATCTGAGCATCTGCATCGATAATATTTTTCACCAATCTTTAATAGCAACACGATAGACCACCAAACAAACAACCGAAGCAAAAATGCCATATTACCCCTTTTATAGGGTAATATGGTAACGTATGTTGGGGGAATATAGCAACATGGGATTCTCGTAAAGAAACAATTTCATGCCATTTAACAGAAATATTTAATTTTTATGAACATGTTTTTATTATTTATTAAGGTGAGGCACAATCTTGGAAGTACTCGTCCGACGCTGTACAAATTTCATGAACCCATCGTAAACACTTTACCCATACCAACCAATCACACTTTCGACCTTTCTTATCAAAATAATACCCACCACACTGGCAACAAACCTCGGATGGATCTACCTCTACATCAGAATCATCACTTTTCATAGTAACCACTTCTATTTCTCCTTCTAATGAAGCGCTGTCAGTATTCTCCTCATAAAAAATTTGCTTTTGTTTTTTTTTATTATTCTCATTTGCTTTCTTAATTTCTTTTTCTTCCTTACGTTACATTTTGCTGCTTCCTTCGCTAATTTTGATTGTTTTTTGGTTCGCTTTTCTTGAATTGTTTCTGGCAATGAAACGCTCATCGTTGATTCGGGCTTCATCGTCAGCAGTCTCGACATCACCACCAGTCTCATTTGGAGCTTTCGCTTTAGGTTCTACATATTTCTGCATTTTTTCCAACAAAAGTATAATCTGGAATTCTTGAGGGATCAAAGGGATAAATCTTACAAGTCCTAAACCCAGAAGTTACATTTTGTAATGTAGCAGCTTTACACCATGCAGAACTCAGAAGTGAAGCAAACTTCAATATGCTTAGTTTGCGACCGGGATGATTATGAACCCAATTATTACACACCTGGGACCAATACGTTTTTAAAGGCTTAAAAAGGATCTATCCAGATATTGCAGCCAATGGGTTGTGTGACTTGGCAGGCACAATAAAATCACCTCATTGGCTGCAGGAAAATCTAGTAACTCGACGTCTGAGCAATGTGAAGCATGCCCGTCTAAGATTAATAATACGTTGCCTGGTTCTATTCGTGGAATAAAATGTTCTCAAAGCCAAGTTTTAAAAATATCTGTAGTCACATAAGCAGATTTCTCGTTCATTATTACTTTGCCACCAGAAGGCAAATTATCTTCAAATTCTTTTTTCTTATTTTTCTCTTTAAAAAATGCAATAGGGAGGTAAAAAAATTACCTTCAGCGTTAACGCAGGCAATTACGCATATAGTTCTGCCTTTTTCGGCACTTGTAATAGAGTTGACTGTTTTGGTCTCTTGGTGGCAACAACTTTACCAAGGGTATTGTGAAGCTGTAAACCTGATTCATCCACATTCAAAATCTTTCTCGGCATTTCTGTTAGATCATTTTCATTCAAAGTATTTTTAAGGAAATCAAAATACTGATTACATCCGTCTCTGCACATACCTTTGGCCCTATCTACAGATATTCCTTGGGCTGTCAGCAATTTTTTAGCGGCACTAAAATTATTAGGAATGTTATGTGCAGCTCTGTGCAGGAATACGTAAGTTTCTTCACATCAAACGATATGTCGGAGCAAATACACGCTTTTTCATATTTTGGATGTAGTTCACCAAGCTATGTTCGTGCTCTTCACCCAAACAGCTCTTGCGGCCTAATTTCATTTAATCAAAATTTCGTGATCTCATTCTTCTCATTAGAGTTAGGACGGGAACAGCATAGGTGCGACTGATTGTACGAACGGAGCTTACACCATTTGTTACATGTCGTACAACATTCTATAGATCTTCTTCAGACCACAAAGCTCTGAGATTTTTTTTAACATGTTTTTGTGGCATAGTGAATAGGTAGTAGCAGAAATACATCATCTCCGCCGGAATGTAAAACGTCCCATAGATACAAGCAGTAGATTCTATATACGTGTTAGTGTAGTAAATACTAGAACAAATTAAAATCATGTACGGAAAATATGCCGCATTTGGAAGTAAAATGTCGCACTCCCGGACATATTACCCCATATTGTGGAGACTACTTTAAAAATTCGTTAGTATAAAACTCAACATCTCTGAGCGCGCAACTGGTGAGAAAGTTGGGTTATGAATCAGACTTGACCAGTTTCAAGAAATCTGATAAAATCTTTCAAATACACATTACAGTCACATATAAACATGCTGTAAAAAACAATTGAAGGTGAACTTACCTAGTATAGTATGTCAATTTTTTCTACCAAAAAAAATTAGAAAATTTCGCACTCTTCCACTAGACCAACAGACAAACACATGTGAAGCGGCGTATGAGGAATATCGCTACATCTATCGGTCCAAAGTAAAAATGTTGAACTGTGGCGTATTACCTAGCCCACTTTACTCTATATGAAAACTAAACCCCATTGTTTTAGATTCGACCCGGAGGAAAAATTCCTGAATCCTATTATGTAAATAACTTCGGCGACAATGAATATTCGGCGGAATTTTCATCAACAATCGTAAAAAAAGGACGCAAATTTACCTTAGACTTTATAGTTGCAGATGAAGGATGCGCTCTCAAGTTAGCTAATAATACACTATCACAACAAAATTTTGTGTTTGTTTTTTCAGATGGGACTTTCGCACCGAAGGACACGACATAAAATTCGGCATCACTTACTGCGATCCCCAAGGAAATGAATCTCCAGCGATTCGTTTCCAAAGAGTTGCATCACATCAAGTGAATGAAATTGGTGTGATTGCGTGCCAAGCACCAGCTACTTGTACGTTTTTTATTCGTTTCAGGAATTATTGATTAAATTAATAAATGTTATTGTTACAGACAGGGTCGTATTTGACAATACCTACAGTTTAATGAGAAATAAAAATTGTATTACAATATTACAATTACCGAACCTATCGATAAGTTGACCAGTTGCACGTTACCAGATGATTTTTCTGATAAAAACGGCAACTGTAATAGTGAAATTCCACAAGATCTTTCAACAAATGAAATAATTAGTTCTTAAGAAAATTGGAGTGTAAGGGACTTTAGTTTATACAAATAACAATATAGCCAATTTTTGTAGATAATTGTTGCATTTTATAATCTACTTCTCTTACTTTGTTTTGTATAATTCTTCTATGTTTAATAGGTTGTGTATTAAAGGAAACTATTTTGTAAATTAATGCAGTAAAATAAGTTTTGACAATTAAAAACAGACAAAGTTGATTATTGTTGTTTACTACTAATTACTAACGAGTGTTCAAATAAAAACTGGACTGGAATTGAATCAATTTAATTATTTTTACAGTGTACACAAAAAGTACAGCGAACTAACTTATGGTTGCCTGGAACTCTGCATTAGGAACATGATATAAATATAACCTAAGATAAATACTTTAAATTATAATCTAAACCCTGTATCAGCTGACTAATACTTTGTTAAAAGAAATTACCATTACCAAATATTCAAAAAAATTCCAGCCTAGTCCAGTTTTTTTATTTGAACACCCGTACACAAAGAACAAAAAACCTACATAAAAGTCGACACAACTTAGTTCTAAAGAAACAAACGCCTAAGATTCCAAGAAGAATTTGTTCCACAAGTTGAAACTACTGAACTTTAGTTAGTTGCAGCAAGTTTTTTAAGTGTAGCTAATACGTTCACCGTTCGCTAGGTTGCAAAGTGCCATCAAGAGCAAAATGGTGAGGGTAAACCATTACCACATACGGCAATAGAGTAGCAGTTTGATCCCTCCTCTTCACGTCGACCACATTCAAACATAGCCAACTTCAACTTCTTGGGTTGGTAGACCTTCCTAAAAATCTTTCAAAACTGTCATAAGGTACAACCATTTAAATGTTACGATTACGATTCTAAGTTGCATGTAACCTTTTTCCAATCACACCTACAGAAAAAAACAAAATGTAATACTCAAAACCGTAACAAGTGTATAAATGTTTTAAAATAAGACGTCACTAAACACTGTGTGATTTTCGAAAAGTCATATATTGCTTAACTCCTCTGCACAATACCTCACATACAAGTCACATATTATTACTTTACTAAAGACAATATTATTTACCATAATATATAAATAAAAAATCATTCCATTCAGAATCGTGTTGTCATGCTTATCGACGGCCTGCAAACTCCATTTATACAAGACAATCCTTCGGCGCATTCTTGTAGACTTGGAGGAACGCCCATCAAAAAAGTCAGACCAGGACATTTTTGATTCATTTCTAAAAATGCAAAAGAGAAATTTTGTTAATGTTAAAAACATGCTTACGTAAGATGGTAACACATTTTAAACAACAGAGACAGTATCCTGCAGGTTTTAATGTTTGACCTGGTGGACATTCAGTGATTTTCTTGCACTGCGCATCTTTACAAATATCTCCGCAAGCAATTGCCATAACTTCACTGCTGAATAAGCTTGGAAGAATCAGCGTTATTGCAAGTGTTGCAGTACAGAACAGCATTGCGTCTAAAATAAATAAATAATTTATTGACCGCATATTGGATTGAAAAAAGTTTAAAGATTAATTTCACAATGTTTATATTTAATGGTAAATTAATAAAACAATGGGTTTTGTTTTTAAGTTTTAAATAGCTGCAACATACAAGAATAACTTGCTCACCTTTCTTACATTTACTGTAGGTATCCTGATCAAAGCATGCCGATCTTTTATACCTTCTAATGCTTCTACGAAAAACTAGCATTCATTGAAGTTCATAACAAATCAACAGGTTACAAATGATAAATGTATTTCCTGAGATAAGTACGTCATTTATCGTGTGTTTATGTGTTTTTGGTGCCATATATAGTCTGCGAATAATAAATAAAAATGTTTTATTTCAATGCGTCATTCTCAATTTAGATACGAATTACGCAATGTCATTTAGCATGAATCTTTTTTTTATTAGAATTCAGCCTTGTGAAAAAATTAATCAGAATGGGATTTATAAAAATGTTAAATATTTTAAATGACAAGAGCATCTATTGTGCCTGAATCACGCTTCGATCTTCATATATATATATATATATATATATATATATATAATACATAGAATAAAAATAAAATTCAAAAGTTTATCGATGACCTTATTTTTAGTTACTTTACGCATGTATTGTACTAATGATTTCAAGTACTTATTTGTATTTAAAACCTAGGTATGAAATGTACTCGTATGATGTTAGAAATATTTACCATTTGTTTATCTGGCGCATCTCAAGTCGTTGAATAAGAGGAATATCAAGAAAATCTTTCCCGGTTAGCTGTGGTCATAAAGCAATGGTTGAAAGTAAAAATACTGCCAAACTGTTGTTATGATCACGTCGCACCGCGAACCAATTCTCATACCACCATAAAACAGTCCGCTCTATATAAAACCTACACATGCAAAGACCTAAATTACTCTGAGCATTTGTGGAACTGATAAATTCCATCCCTAGGGATACCGGGCGACTTCCTGAGTATAGAAGGCTATTCACCCAACCCGCGTTTATTAAAAGTTTATTGGGATGTAATTTAGATACGCCTTTAAAAATTTGGGGCTAAGTTTGGTTTCAGGTGTACTTTTTTTTAAATATTTCCAACTCCCTGTCAGTTCCCGTTTAACCGGAACTTGCTTATTTTAAATGGAATGTCTTATATATATATTATTTCATTTTTAGATTCGGCGTAAAATTCTAAACACATTTTTGTATGTATGTCCTATACCTTATCAGTGACTATATATCCTAGACTTTCAACCACTTTAATTGGGGACCAATACCGATAGATGTCGTGGGACCAATAAGAGTCGCATCGCCACTTACAGTGGCGTAACCATAAAGCATTTAATAAACATTGAGATTTATTTAAAAAACCCTTTTAATTCGTTTATTGGTGCGTTTAATTATTGAAATATATAACAAAGATTCCGTAAACATGCACACGACATCTATCGGTATTGGTCCTCAATTAAAGCGGTTGAGAGTCTAAGATATATAGTCACTACCTATATCTAACCGTTCATGAATTTTTTACTTTGAATAAGAAAACGTCCCTCTTCGTAACAAGTTTTGGAATAACACATTTCTTTAGTTTTTGAAAATTTGATCCTCATATTTAGTGAAATCTTGAAAAAGAGTCCTAAGTTTGCATTTTTGTAATTTTTGATGTTCATTTTTATAGTATTCAACATTCCGTAGCAAACATTCGCATTTTCAATGCCGGTGAAGTCATTTTTTTTAAATGAGGCACCGTGTAACTTTCAGTGTTATCAAGTCCTTAAGGACTTATTTTGTAACAAATTGTATTAAGGTTACCTATATTGACCGTTTTCGAAAAAATTGGGTCTTTTTGAAACGATCGAATTCATGCGGCTAAATTTAACAAATTTAAACTTTACTCATTATCTGCCATGCTTGACAGCAAAACAATAATGGTTTTTCCATGGCTAACTACCCGGAGTTAAAAATTTTCGATCGTTTCAAAAAGAGCTAATTATCTCGAAAATGGTAAGAAATAGGTATAAGTAACCTTAATACACTTTGATACAAAATTAAGCCCTAGACTTGATAACATTTAAAGTTACAGGGTGTCCCCTTTAAAAAATGACTTTACCGACATTGAAATGCAAATGTTTGCCACGGAATGTTGAATACCCTGTATAAAAGTAGACAGCACAAATCACAAAAATGTAATCTTAGGGCTCTTTTTCAACATTTTGTCAAATATAAGGATCAAATTTTCAAAAACTAAAAAATAATATGCTATTCTAAAACTGGTTACGCAGAAAGCACGTTTTTTAATTCAAAGTCAAAAATCTAAAAAAAAACGGTTAGATGTAGGTATATAGGACATTATACATAAAATCCGTTTAGAATTTCACGTCGAACCTAAAAATGAAATAATAAACAGGACATTCCATTTAAAATACGCAAGTTGACAGCAAATTCCGGTTAAACTGGAAATGACAGAAAGTCCCAATAAACACCAGGTTCACTAGAGAACTCCGCATAAGCTGCAAAAACCTTCACCTATCGGAGCGGAAGAGCAGAAGCTAGCGTAACAGAAGGCACTGAAGGAGAAGAGATAAAACCCAGAAAACCCACGAAAAATAAAACCCCAGTGAAAATGACCAACGTCCGGCAAAAGCTCAATCCACTTAGAAGATTGCCGTCGGAGAAACCAGAAAGCCAAGATCAGACGGCAGTACATCGTCCTCGGCCAACAAAAGAACAAATCTGACAGAGAAAAAGGTAAAACCCAGTATTGCAACTTTAACTTCGATAATGGTAGTAGTCTTAAAAAACTACACCAAAGGAAAAAACACGAAGAAACAGGTCATATTAATCTAGGGGATGATCCTGTTTGGTAATGAGAATCCGAAACAGATCCATGGTTTAAAAACAGTTACGCTGGTAACGGGGTACTGTGTACAGTAACTATTCGGACAAACTTCGCGTAGTGATTCTAGACCCAAAAATAAGAAAAAAAGTTCATATAAACCTAGGTCCAGAAACGCTTTGTTTAGGACCTACAGGGTGTTACAAATTTTTTATTTTTTTCGGTTTTTTACGATATTTTGCAAACAAATTTGAATATGGTCCTGAAATTTGAAACCCGGGGATTTTTGTGATCAAAAAACCTAAATATTTAAATATCTCAACAATACGTTTGGTAGTCAATGGATTGGAAGAGGTGGTCCGGTTGCCTGGCCTCCCAGGTCTCCTGATCTCAATCCTTGTAATTATTGTATTTGGGGATACTTAAAATCCCTAGTTAACGCAGCACCAATTGAAACAAGAGGACAACTCTGGAACAAAATCCAAGATGCCTGCGATACCTTCAGAAATAATGTTTGGCAGGAGACCACACTCCGGGTTGGAAAATCGAGAAAGGTCATGAAAAACTTGAGATATTTGTGTGAATACCCACCAAACTCTTAGACTTTACGGAGGTTACTCCAATAAAAATAGTACCACTCTTTGCAACCCAAAACAACGGCCTGACAGATCCACTGAGAGCGTGATGAAAAATAGAACTAAACCCTATAAGAACAACGGGCAACAAAGCGTTTTAGGGACATAGCCTGCACAGTTGCTAAGAAGATGAGCGTACAAAGGAGCAGTGAGGGAACTAGAACAGAAAGGAATAGTCTTTCATCTACAACACCACAACCTGTGTATTATTGCTAAAATGAACTAGGAACATTTACTGATGCTCCACGAATTCTGTTTTAGTAATCTAACAGCGATCAGACTGACGTATCTTATGGACGACGACAAGAGAAAATAATCATAGCCTCTGCCTACTCCCTAATGACTCAAACAGACCACCTCCATCTGAGGAACTAGACTCGCCGTGCAGTACTGCCTAGCTTCAAACATGGAGTTGGTGGTGGTATCATACTGCCTGGAACAGCAGTAACTTCAGTAAAATGAGTAAGATTTCATTACTAACAGTGAACAAAGGTATTAAACTAACATTTATAAACATTATACAAGAAATAATATACCTAAATTTAAGCACACCAAGTTTGATATCCCGTCTAAAAAATGGGGAGTGTCTGATAATCCCAATATTCTCAGACCACAGACATATTCATGAAAACTCACTCTGAGAATAAACCAACAACAGAATATCGTAAGCCACGAAAAATCGGAGTAGAAAGAATACCAATCATGGAGAACGAAACCACACTGGGGACTGACAAAAAAATCATTACTTATGAAAAGATAAAATTAACACTTTCAAACCATACAAATCGCCAGCACCAAAAGGATTTATACAGTTTTGTTGCAAAAAGGAGGCGTAGCACAAATCCTACACCTTTGCAACCTATTCTGGGCAAGTATAGCTTTTTCATATTTACCAAGAACCTGAAAAAAGGTTAGAATAGTCTTTATACTCTTATACAATGCCAATAAGTCTATCATCATGAACTCGATGAAAAAATGAAAAAAAAATTGTGATGGTATAGAAAATACTCTCTGTAATTAGACAGCAAACATGTTCATAAATAGGGAAGCTGAAACGTTTCGAGAAGTAAATACGAGATCGGGTCAAATGCAAAAAAACACTGAAACTGACCCAAGAGTGGTGCAGAAAACAAAACTTACTAGTTAAACTAGACTCTAGTACATTTTACTAAAAAGAAAAAGCTAGTGGAATTAACAAACCTGAAGTTCTTGGGAAAAAATTATACATATCAAGGGAGATCAAATATTTAGGCATCTCCCTAGATAACAAACTGATATGGAAATGACATCTTTTAGAAATAACGACTAAATGTAAAATGTCCCTTATAGCTACATATTATTAATTATTACAATAGAGAAATTATGGGGATTACAACAAACATATCTCATTGAATTATTCGGTAATAAGACCAGAATATAGGATGAAATCCCCAAAAATACAATCTCCAATAAAATGAAAAGGATACATAAAAATACAAAACAATCCAATTGTTGATAGTCTAGTATATAGACGGCTCAAAAAACAAGGTTGGGCGGAAGCAGGAGAATAATAATAATAATAATAATTTTATTTACAGGAAATATCCCAAAAAAAAAACAAAAACAGATATGTATAAATGAATGAATGTGTACAATTTTAAATAAAAGTATGTTTATAAAAGAAAAAGAAAAAAACATTTTACTGATTAATAGTGGTTCTTATAAAAATCAACATCAATTTTACATAAATATTTCTTCATGTCTTTTTTAAAGTTAAACTCATTGCCAAAAAGTTAGTATCAACAAATGTATTCGCATTTTTCATTACTCTTTGAAGTGGAGAATGTTTAAGATAGTTTGTTCTACTAATATTTAACGAGAACTGATTTGTATTACGTAGATTTTTAGATGGAATGTTGAATTTAACTAATTGTAAAAGAATCGGACAATCTAAAATACCATTAACTAGTTTATGCAAAAATACGTTATCATGAAGTATTCTTCGAGAATGTAAAGTGTTTAAATCAAGATAAGAGAGGATTTGAAAGTAAGTTGAAGTTTGTAATTTAGCTTTGAAAGAAAAAAATCTTAAAACCTATGCTGCACTTTTTCAATTTTGGTGATAAGGGTTGAATGATAAGGTGACCAAACTAGGGTACAATATTCTAAGTGTGAACGTACCAATGAGATATATAACAATTTTATTGTGTTTGGATTTGAAAAATTTATTGAGCATCTAAAAATGAAGCCTAATGCTTTAATAGCTTTATTTCGAATATTATTCACATGCGTATTAAATTTTAAATTATGAGTGAATGTTACTCCTAAGTCAGTGATTGTGTCTGTGCTTTGTATATGTTTATCATTGATTTTATAAGTAAATTTAATGGGATTATTTATATGATAAAAAGAGATCTTTAGGCATTTACTGAAATTTAGGTCCATGGAATTTGATATACACCAACTATGAAAACTATTTAAATCTTCTTGAAGTAGAAGACAATCATCTATTGATTTAACGGTTTTAAAAATTTTTACATCATCAGCAAATAATAGTAGTTTACTATGTTTAATTGATAAAGAAAAGGAAGAATTATCGCTATTGCACTTGAGACAAACACAACAATGTTCCACGCCAAACTATAATGCTATAGATATTTCTGCAACTAAATGTAAAAATTAAAATGTAAAAATGCTAAACAGAAAAGAAATAAAATCTAAAATGATCTGGGATTGCGTTCGTAACATCAGTGAGCTGGCAAAATCCAATAGACTGACTCTGGCCGCATATTGGACCAGAACGTGTGCTACCAATACATGGAAAACCCAAAGACTTATCGTAAACCAACACCAAACCTATTGGGAGACAAAACAAAGTCACACTCAAAACAAGGAATTAATACATAATATTAATAAACAACTTACTGAAGAAACTCACATTCAATAAAAGAAATGTAAAGACTGTTACAGGTTTAATCACTGGACACTGAGTATTCCACAAAGAACTGTGTTACGGGGAAGAGGAAACACCATCCCACGAAATGTTTAACTGAAAGAACCATTGGTTGGACACTAATAACCTGCCAGTCCAGAAACTCGTTATAATCGTAAAAGGAACTGACATATTCTATCCAATAAGGAAACCGCAATATGTAGACAGTACAATAAGTTGAAACTGCAGCGCTGAGAGGCACCCAGAGACAGACTGCAACTTGCTAGTTAAAACCATACCAAACCAAGCCATAATCGAAATTTTAAAACTTAATATTTTTACGTTACAAGACCAAAAAGTGATACTTTACAGGCCGTGCGGGCCTGTGCAATTTATTTTATTATGATTAAAATGGGTAGAGTACCAAAGAGTACAGTACTAAAGGAATTTCTTTTAATTAAGTGTTTAATAAAGGAATTGGTGCACTTCACAACTTTATTTATTTTATTATACTTACAGCCTGTCCTCGCAAGCGGATCTTCGATGTTTGAAGTAAATTTATTCAAAATCAGTTTTCACAATTTTTGTACAAATATTTTCAATTATATAAAGCGTCCCACTTATATGGACCACCTTCCAACTTTGACATTTTGAAGAGAAACATATATTTTTTGTTTTTATTCTGAATCTACGTAAAAAACTATGGTGACTATGTATACGAGGCTTACTCAAAAAATGTTTAAAAACTTCCAGCTTTCAGATATTTCAGGTTTTCCAGGTTATTATTTTAAATATCAAACTCAAATTTTATTCATGGTTTAAAAGTTTACTTTGGTTATACAGGGTATGAGAAAAATAATTGTCATACTCTATAATCGAAAATGATGAATAACTTGATAAAATCAAACGTAACACTATGTGTATTTTTCTCCAGGTCGTACAACTTTGCTATTAACGTCTGTCTACCAAAACTCAACCGTTAGCCGTGAAACTCGCTTTTTTTAATAAAACATATACGTTACATCATAACATTTTTATAGAAAACTCGAAATTATAAAATAGATCATCAAAATTAGAACAAAAACGTTGGACTGATTATTTAAAAGAGCCGAAAGGAATATCTAAATAAACTGGAAATGCCAAATACAGGAAGAATCCCTAACTAATAAATAACGTAAAATATCTGAAGGTCGATATTGACCCAATTAAACGTTTAAAAATCGACATCTCATTTTTTGAGTAAGACTCGTTTACACAAAGTCACAATGGTTTTTCAAGTAGATTCAGAATAAAAAATAAATAATGTTTCCATTTAAAATGTCAAAGTTGACATGTGGTCCATTAACAGTGAGACACCCTGTAGAATTGAAAATATTTTTAAATTGTAGTTACCGAGGAACTTAAATGAATGGTCAACAGTGATTTTGAAAAAATTTACTTTTTAAAGGCAATATCAAAGGTCCGTGTACTACACGGATTATTAACGATTCAGGAACGGCACCTACGTCTACGTGTTTCACTCTTTTGGCATTTCATTAGTGTGGAGTAGCTCGAACGCGAATGTAATATAACTGTGTTATTGCTCCCAATACAAAAGTTTCGGGCTGAATTGAAAGTAGTTTACATGCTAATACACAAACAGACAACAATCACTCAATTAACATAACAATATAAATGCGGGGTTTTAAACATCTCATTAAAATCAGTTTATTCGCTTACATGTATGTAATATAATATTGATGTAAGCAACTTTAACGTGGAAATTAAATCGACCAAAAAATTAACAAAATCTTAAAAAAAATAAGTTTGATATTTTGATTCAAGTGTAATTCCGGACCTGAACTTCACCACACACTTAACCGCTTAAAGCAAAGCTCCAAATGGCTACGTAACGTACAAATCCATACAAACTATTATAATTATTGTACGATAATTTGACAAGTAATGGAACGTCATTATCTCGCTATCAAACACTGAAAAATAAAATCAACCCAAAATTAAAGTACGTTTACATTATCAATGATTTATAATATATTTCAATGGCCGACAATCACTAGTGTAGTAGTGCTTGTGCAGGCGTCGACAGAAGTTCTAAAATCGATTCAAAATGGTTGTAAAGCATCACGTTGAAGGTTACGAAAAGTTTTGCAAATTTATGGATGATTTTAAAGTTGATGACGATGCAACTGTATACGTATATTTTAGTGGTTCAAAATTACCTTCAGGATTGAGCTGGTGCGATGACTGTGTAAGAGGTTAGTGTCAGTTGTCAAACGTAGTATATCACTATAGCGCGATTACTAAATGAACGATAGAAGTAGACAGTACCGGCTTTCGCTGTTTTTTTACAATTCTTCAAATTTTTCTAAAATAAAACCCTAAATTAGTATCTTAACTTTTTAAAAACTGTTTTACTTCATAAAAACGTAAAAATTACACAATTTCAATTTCAAATGGTTTTAACCTATCAATTTTCTTAATTGTATTGACATAAACAGGTAATCGTAGTCAATATATATATATATATATATATATAAAAAATTCAAATTTACTTACGAACAATCTATAATAATCCTACTACTTCATACATAATAAAATAGGTAGTAATTTATTTTTTCATATCATTTATTTCTTTAATACCTAATGAATACCACATAGTAAAGTTTTCTATTCTAAAATTATCAATACTCACTGTCAATGAACTGATTGATTTATTTACACTGTATGTTTACCAATGAGAAACTAAATTCAGTTTATTTATTTTACAATATTAGTTAAGTATGTCGACAAAACTTCTGGATGTTGTTTCTAATCAATTTTAAGTTTATATAAACATATGTCCTGAACGGATTTGTTTTTAGTATACAGGGTGTTAAAACAATGTTTTAAAAAACGTTTTTCATAAAAAGAAGACGTAAAATAGTAGGAGGTTGGGACTTGGTGATGGTTTTTATGGTATACAGAGGAATATTTTAAACTAACACTGGTATTATTTCACTAGTGGCATGTAGCGCCCGTAGTTTCATTAAAAAAAAATTTTTTCAATTTTTTGTCAAAGAATTTAGGACCATATAAATTATTTTTGGCTTTTTATAAAAAAATTTAAATTTTCTATATGTTTTAGAACTTTATGAGAGTAGAAAAAGTCTTCTTGACGCGACCCCCTAATAGGGACGGTAGTTTAGGAAATATTTAAGGTCAAAGGTCAAACACGGTTGCATTATTATTTTACGTCTAGTGGCATATCATGCAGTATTTCAGAAGTTATAGCACTTGCAAATATTTTTGAAAATTTTGGTTTTTTTGTTTATGATTTTAATAAATCCTTTAATACAGCATTCAATATCTTGTTAAAAACTAATTCAAAAACGGCCTCCAAAAATGCTGTACTACATTGGGTTCAAAGTTATAGCACTTTAAAATATTTTTGAAGATTTGACTTTTTTGTTTATCATTTTAAAAAATCCTGAAAAACAGCATTCAAAAGCTTCTGGAAAAGTAGTTCAAAAACTCCTTTCAAAAATCTTGTACTACATTGGGTTCAAAAGTTACAGCACCTTAAAATATTTTTGAAGAGTTTGACTTTTTTCTTTATGATTTTAAAAAATGCTGAAATACAGCATTCAATAACTTGTGGAAAACTAGATCAAAAAGTGCTTTTAAAAATGTTGTATTATATTGGGTTTAAAAGTGTTGTGCAACACTGCGGGTTCGAAAGTTATAGCACTTGTATGTATATCTATCAAATGTTGTAATACATCATTCAAAAGTCTTTTCTTTTTCTATTCAACTCTAGTCATTTCTTTTTCTATTCAACTCTAGTGATTTTTTTTTCTATTCAAGTCTAGTCTTTTTCTATGCTGGTATTTTTTAAGTCCTGTTTCTTAAATAATTGTACTTTTACTGTTATATAATCTACATATTTGTTTCCCAACATGTATTTTGATGGACAAAGCCTCTTTGCTAGTGTTGTGATTCTTATTAATTTATTCTTTCACTTTTACATTTTGTTATTTAGTATATGTATTAGTAGACCTAATTCAGATATTTGAGCTAACAGGAATTGTACATCAAGCTGGACATAATCCTTAGTTCGTTATCCACTAAGTATTGTTGAATAACAATGAACCTAATGTAGCCCAACATTTTTAAAACAGTTTTTGAATTAGTTTTCTACAAGCTTTTAAATGCTGTATTTTAGCATTTTTAAAATCATAAACAAAAAATTCGAAATCTCCAAAAATATTTTAATGTGCTATAACTTTTGTACTCAATGTAGTACAAGATTTTAGAAAGCAGTTTTTGAATTAATTTTCAACAAGCTTTTGAAGGCTGTATTTCAGCATCTTTTAAAATCATGAACAAAAAAGTCGAAATCTCTAAAAATATTTTCAGGTGCTATAACTTTGAACCCAATGTAGTACAAGATTTTTGAAAACAGTTTCTGAATTTTCGAAAAGCCTACTTTCAATCGTTATATAATGCTTTACTTGATGTAGATTGGTCAGTCCTTCAAAATTACAACGATGTTAATTTAGCATGTGACAAATTCTATGAAGTACTTTATTCCTTTTTTGACATTTATGTACCGAAATACAAAAATAGATCGCACTCCAAACCAAAATGGTTCACACGAGAGATTAGTCAAAATTTGAAAATTAAAAGTAACGTGCACAAAAAATATCGCAAAACAGGGTCAGTAGAATATTACCAAGCAACGGATTACACATCAATACACTGAATATATTTGTAATGCAGAAAAATCCATAAGTAGTGATCCAAAACAATTTTAGCAGTTCATTCATAGCAAGAAGAACACCACTCGAATACCCGGTATTATACATAACGGTAATGTTAGACATTCTACCTCACAGCAGATTGTAAATGGTTTTGGGAAATATTTTAATAGTGTTTACCAACCCTCTCATCAGTAAAATTTTTAAAATCTGAATATTCCCTGGTACAATAACTTGCTTTGTATTAACCTTATGTTCATTTCCGAAAATGACATCAGATCTGCCATTAAGACAATAAAAAATAAACCAACTATTGGCCTTGATCAAATGCCGAGTTATGTAGTCTAAGATTGTTCTAGGGTTCTTGTTTCTCTACTTTTAATTATTTTTAACTTAAGTTTAAAAACGTCTGTATTTTCACAGTTTTGGAAAATAGCACGAGTCTGCCCTGTCTTTAAAAAATGGAGATCCAACTGATATTACAAACTACAGACCTATTGCTATACTCTCCAACCTTGCTTGTTTTTGAAATTATTCTGTATAGACACATACATAATAACGTAAAACAGATCATATCACCTTTTCAACATGAATTTATGGAATGTCGATCTACCATAACTAATCTAAGTTGATTTTCGCAGTTTGTTTCTGAACAACTAGATAAACAAGGCCAAGTTGACGCTATTTACACAGATCTGTCTAAGGCATTTGACAGAATTAATCATAGTATTCTACTACAAAAGCTTTCTAAAATAGGTATTAGCGACCCTAATGTTGCTTTATTTAAATCTTATTTACAAGATAGACCCCATTATGTCATTTATAATGGATATAAATCTTCTCAATATATTCCAACATCTGGCGTCCCCCAAGGTTCCAACTTAGGGCCATTATTTTTCCTTATACTTATTAATGATTTAAGTTATCAGTTGCAGTGTTGTTTATTGATGTTTGCCGACGACGTAAAACTATATTCCTCAATAACAACTCAATATGATTTTGTGAAACTGCAAGGTGATCTTGATGTACTTTTCAAGTGGTGTGGTAAAAACAACTTAAATTTAAATATTAGTAAATGTAAAACTGTTACATATACTCGTAAAATTTGTCCAATTATATTTGTTTATACTTTAAACTTAGAACCATTATCTCAATGTAATCAAATCAAAGATTTTGGAGTAATATTTGATGCAAAATTTACATTTATAAATCATATCAATGAAATTGTATCTTCTGCTTATAAAATGCTAGGTTTTGTAATACGCAGCTGCAAAGAATTCGATAATATTTCAACCATCATGACATTATACAAATCATTTGTTCGTTCTAAATTAGAATACGAAAACATAATTTGGCATTCCATTTATGAATGTCATACGTCAGTTTTAGAAGGTGTCCAAAGAAAATTATTAAAATTTCTGTGGTCCAAAGTACATCGTGTCTATCCACCTAGAGGTGTTGAACATTCAATCCTGCTAAACACATTCAATGTCGATTCATGTGAGCACAGAAGAATATGCAGTAGTTTAATGTTTCTCTTTAATCTGTTGCGTAATAAGGTTGACTGCTCATATTTATTACAAAAATTGAATTTTAATATTCCTCGAATGCACCCTCGACAACATCTAACATTTTATCTCCCAAATGCCCGCACGAATGTAATAGTAAAATCTCCTATTTACAATATGTCGAAAAATTACAACAATCTAAGCTACCAAATTAACATTCACTTTCAAACTAGTAAGGTAAGTAAACTTTCTTATAATTAGGTAATTACTTTATTTTCGTTTTGTTTGTATTACTATTTTTGTTAATTTTTCATTTTTACTTAAATTGCTACAATTTTTTATATTGTCTTGTAATTGGCATTACTGTGTTAGACAATAAACCTTATTATTATTATTATTATTATTAGTTTTAACAAGCTTTTGAAGCTGTATGTCAGAATTTTAAAATCATAAACAAAAAGTTAAAATCTGTGCTATAACTTTTGAAATACTACATCAAAAGAAGTTTTTAAAATCATATTTGAATAAGCTTTTAAAGCGCTTTGGAATGATATGCCACTCGGCGTGGTAGCTTAATAGTTAAAATCATATAAAGCTGCATATGACTCATACTGAATAACTGCCTTAATTAATTTTCATAAACGATGATCACCTGATTCACGAAATATCTAAGTTTATTTAAAAAAGTACAGCATAAAAATTAACTGTCAATGTTTATTAAAAGTAAAGATGTAAGGGGTCAAATCTGATAGATTTTAGTGATAGAAATGGTTCGAACCTGTAAAACACTCAGTGTAAGATACAATGATCTTTTTGGATGGGTTACTCATGTATGAACTATTGCAATTTTTATTTTCACTTGTGTTTACTAATTATTTTAATTTCTGTACGAGCTACGTACTCAAACTTTTCTTGTAATTTATGTTATAATTAATGATTTTTTGTTTTTTTTAACTCAGCTATGTACAACTTTTTAGTGTGAAGGTTTTTGTTTGTGTGTATTTGTTAGTTTTCAATTCTGAACTTTTGAACCGTTACATGTCTTACTATTTTCTTCTCTCTTCTTTTAATGGTGAAAATGCATTTTCAATAGATTTTTTTTATTACTGGTTTGTTTCTTGTATATAACTTTTATGTTGGAAAAATTATTTTTTTCTTTAGCTTTACTTCACTTTGCTTGTTTCACTTATTATTATTATTTTTTAGTTTTCCTTTCCCAGCAGAAACTGGCACCGGTATTCTAGCTAAGGTGAGAAAGCAATTCAGTTCCTCTCACCTAGCTTAACATTTTTCGAATTATGTGGCATGTTTGCATCAGCACGACTCGTTGGCCAACTGTTTCAATTGATTCCGATATTTGTATGGTCTCCAAGTTTCTGCGAAAATTACTGCTTACAAAATTCTGCCGCTGAAATAACTAAGGGAGCTTCCATTGATCTTTCAGGTCGTAAGCTAAAATGTCATAATATTTAGTTTTGTTTTTTTCCGAATGTTATGGTGTAGCGGCCCTTCAATATCTATTACGGATGCGGTTCTGTCTTTTTTGTTAGTTAGTATCACTTTATCCTGTGTAGTACCTAAGTGAGATATTCGCCTATTGTTTCTCGTGTTTAATTTTTATTCAGCTGCACATTTGTTAAGTAGGTTCATCGTCAAGCAAAACCATACTGGAGACAGTCTCCCTGAAAGATGCCCTTCTCAATGTTGATAGATAAAACGTAATGGTTCGATGCATACAAATTCGCTTTCCAGTGTCGCATTAGATGTTCTAAAGTGCTGATCTGTATACCCAGAGCCAGTCATGTGGGACAGAATCAAACACTTTTTTGTAGTCTATGCACGAAATATTTAAGTTTGCCTTGTTCTTCTCTGTTTATTTAAGAATAATGGCGTTGATTGTCAGCTGTTCTTTACACCTCAGTGCACCTCAAATCCAACCTCTTTACTCGCCTTCAAAAATTCCCTCTCGAGCGCAACGGCACAGAATATATAAGAGTTCCCCAGAAGCGTCATTTATTAAAATTCAATTAACAAAAGTTTTATGTGCATATTCAAATATCGCCATGTTTTTAATAGAGAGTTCTTAATCCTTCAATCTGTCGCATGGCAATGTTCGGTGTTTATGTGTTTTGTTGTGTGTTCAAATTGCTTTTATTTAAATTTGTTTTCAACAGATTATGATGCTTTTATAGTTCTTCGTTCATTATTTTTTTATTTCAACAATTTAAACTTTTACCGCCATAATTATTACCAAAAACATGGCGAAGATCATTCAACTTAAAAACATCAAAAGTTCTGACGAAAGTGACGCTTCTACTGAAAAGAACTAATATTTTGTCTTCAAATATTTCTCTCATGATAATTACTCATGTAATGTCATGTGCACTCATGAAATTTAAAACTTGGACACCACAATTTCTGTAAACAAAAGTGTGCACATTGTGAAACGGGCTTGTCCGCATCCGAAGACAACAAGGGCCAAATTTTATACCAGTAAACCGTAATGCACTAATTGCAGCCATTGATACCTCATGGGAAACGATTAATAATAATTATATTGATACCTTGATAGCGTCAATGAGCAGACGCCTCCAAGAATGTATCAATAATAATGGAGGTCACACCCATTATTGATTTCTTATATTTATTTATATAGTAATACCTTTATTTAAAAAAAAACGTTTTCATTTAATTTTAAACTATAACTTGGTATCTTAATTATAATTATGTAATAAATTCTTGTCAAAAACTAAATATATACGTTGACAATAAGAATTGCCTTAGTTTTTATTTTCACTTTTATATTAACTACAGAAAAAATGAAACGTCATAAAATATACATTTTGTAAGGACTAAATATTATGAATAGAGAGTTTAATGATTTTTTTAATAACTTACAATAATTAGTAGGTTAGATTTATTTAAAAATAAGTAATAATCAGTCAACCCAAATAACCATGTTTAGTTTTTGATTTAATTTAAAAGTTATTGCTTGTAGACGTTTTTAAATCAAAATTATTTCTAATTTTATTTTGTAAACATTTCCTAAACAAAATTTTGATTCGATAATTAATCGAGCTATGGTGTTTAATTAGCGATACCTTCAAATATATTCTTTAAAGAAAAAATTAAGTAAGCAACGTAAATTACCTATTTTCTAAAACGTGCTTAGTGTAATGATTCATTCTACAGTCCTTCTATAAGATAACCCCTGCTGAGACTACCTGCTGTTAGAATTGTAAATGATACCCTTAAGCCCGCTTCACAATGTGCAAACTTTTGTTTACAGAAATTGTGGTGTCCAAGTTTTAAATTTCATGAGTGTACGTTTGGAAACTACCAAATCACAATTTTTTACTGTTACTCTTTTTTTTGTGTTAAACTTTGTTTATTAAATTCGAATTTCATAATATTTTTTTAGCATACCCGGTGATAGAAGACGCTTTAAATAAGGCTGAAGAAAATTCTCATTTCATTTACGTCGAAGTGGGCGATAGAGCGACGTAAGTTCCAACAATTAAAATTTAAGTACAAATTTGATATCGTAAAATTGTCTTGTAGATGGAAGGATCCCGAATCCTCGTTTCGTAAAGATAAAAGAACTAGATTATTGGTATTACCGACGTTAGTTAGATGGGGTCAACCTCATAGATTACAAGGAGAGCAATGCGAAAAAATAGAATTGGTGGAAATGCTTATTACAGACGATTAATATTCAATATGTAAAGTATTAACTGTGGAGCGTATATTTTTTGTCTATTGTATTAAAGGGTGATTGAAAATAAACCTTTTTTAAAACAATTTGTTTTATGTTTTTTTTATTTTCTAATCAAATATGTTTAAATTGTTTATAAAACTAAATACAATAAATTATTTTTTAAAACATTGTCAGTTACTACTGATAGAATTAAAACAGTTCTCGTGAGACTCACAACTGAAATAAATTAATAATAATGTCAACTGTTATTAGCAACTTTGCCGACAGGTATGTAAAGCAGTTACATAGTCGATTCTTTAATAATTATAGCCAACCTAACAGTTGGCAAGTATAAAAATTTCGAATCGCCTGCAGTAAAGTATATTTTAAACAATGCATCGGCTAAGATCTTAAGTTAAGATGATCATATTTCAATTTTCACAAAATTGTTTGTTCTGTCACAACTCCCAACTATGTACCTATCTTAACTCTCATGTTTATGATAATTCCAAATTCATATATTTTCATTATAACGCCCAACTTGATCATAACATGAAATTACCTAGTCTAGGTCTTTATCGCCGACTTTGGAATAAGGGTTGGCTGCTCTACAGTAATCTCTTTATTAATTATTGAGGCTCAGATGCATTGGTTGCGCGGTTACCGTTATCATACTTATTTTTAATGGTACTCTGTAGCGAAAGAAGTCACTGACCAAAATAAAAGTCGACGGACATGTAATGCTGATTCTTTTACAATACAATTTCAATTTAATTGCATGCAGTCGTCAAGTTTCTAGTCAAATTACGTTCAAATTAATTTTTTTAATTTTGTGTTACCTAAGTAGAAAAAAACCATAGATATGCACATGATTTTATTGTTGTGAACTAGGATTATTCGACATTATCTAAATTGACATTGAAACTAATATACTATCAGCCGTATTCACAAATTTCTATTGTACTTTTACTAACGGTCTCGTTAAATTAACATCCTACATTTAAATTGTATCTGTCGAATATATTTAACAGCCCATTTTGAAGTGACATTTAACATTTTTTTCGAATACGAGTGTATGACTTATTATCAAAAATTACATATTATATATTTTACTATTTTAATACTTATTTTATAAGTTGCTGATTTTGTTTATTGATTTAAAAAAATGTAACATATTTTTTTGTGATTATAATTGAACTACTAGCCAAGGGCGATTATGTCAATAATTTCTTATGATGCCAAAAAACGAATATAAAATAAAATAAATCATAAAGATATAAAATCAATAAGTTCAATTCTCTTTTTTTGGTAGTTTTCATGTCGTTTCAAATTATTATAATAAGTATGTGTAATGGAAGTTCTAATTTAGAAAACTCTAATCAATACTTACATGTCATTATCAAAAATGACAAATATTCATTTAAAACAGATAGTAGCAGTAATATCAAATACTACATTATTATGATTCATTTTTATTAGTTCTGAATGTTAATTGCTTTTATTAAAGCACATGTGATAAATGGGTTATCAATTAATTATAATATGATTAAGTAGAACATCAAACTTATTATGACTTTTTTACTCTAATTACACGAGTTTGAATACTTTTACCTGAGTGGCCAGTTGGTTAATTTAATTAAAAAGAACATTATCGAATTCCATAACTTCTCCAAGTGTTACTCTACATTATACTGGGTGATTCAATTTGGTGTTCGCTGTCTTTTATTATTTTGTTTTCCGGTAAAGTATTTTTGTAAATGGCGTATTAAACCACATTAGGTGAGCGACATAAATCAGGTGTACTGAAGTATTATGCTAAAGTAACGATAGTTAACTTTTGTTTTAAATGACACCCTGTATTGTTTTCATGGCTAACTGAGTGTAATAGCAAAATACGATAAGGAGCATTTAATTACTGCTATACTATTTTTCCAAAAAAAATTGATAACTTACAACTTACATCACTACGCTTTTATAGTTGTAGAATAATTGTAGAAAAGATGTCGGAATATTTAAGAGAACGAAAGTTCTGGAACCGTTGACCATTCTTACTTATTCTAGTAACTCCAGTGCCCCTCCATAAAATTGTTCTGTCCCAGAACAGCATTCGGGTCTCGGTACCTGTAGAATGGGCCGTGACGGTAACGACAATCCCGTCCATCTCGGCAAAGTCCTTGCTGTTAAAAGAAACAATCTACAGTCTTCTTTTGTCCATAAAGGTTACGGGGTTGATAACTACAGACAACACATCAACCCTTGTTCCCTGGAAGACAATATCTAACATGTTTCGAACAATCCTAGTGTCCAGATCTAAATCACAACCAAGCTTAAGCATTACTATTTTCTTGACGTTATTGATCTCGGTGTCCTTTGTGAAATCCCGTAAAATATTTCACAGGTGCTTGTAGGTGGATTTATGGCAAGACAGTTCATTTGAAACCAAATAGTAAATGAAGCTTCTTTGTTCGCGCAACTTCCGAGTTCGACCCACAGCAGAGTTGCAACGTCGGACGATGTGGTTCAAAAACTTACCCAACCTATTGCAAGCAGATTCATTAGTGCTCATTCGAGAAGAAAACCTACCACCTCTAAATTGGTCTCTAGGCAGAGTAACTGAGATACACCGGGCTGCAGACGGCGTTGTTCGTTCATGTGTAGTTAAAACTCCAGGTGGCAGTGTTATCAAACGCCCAGTAAACAAACTGTGTGCGCTACCATCGTAAATATTTCTGTTAACCATTTACCTGTATGTTTATCCATTTTGCTTTGTTACTAATTTGTACAATTTTACATGCTTATTTAACTAGTATTAATTAGGATTAGTACTTTTTGTTGAAAGCTACAGCGTTTCAAGGTAGCCGGTAATGTATATATTTTTTGTATAGCATGCAAACAGCCTTATATTACAAATTCTTCACTGTCATTAGCGCGTCAAAAACGCGTTTTCTTTGTTTGTTAATAACTACTTCCCCGCGCCTGCTACCTGAAGTGAGGGCAGTTTTTAGTGAGAAGTAGCATCCGAGAGTTACATCTCGGCAGTAACAGTAGGTTTCAATCTCATAGCCAAAAGTTAAAGTTAAGATCAACATGTATATAATTACAATAAAATAAAGTGTAAATACATGTACATAACAACCGTTGTTACAGTGTTATCATTTGTGTTATTAACAAATTTTCAGCTATCAAAAAAGGTTAAGCTCGAACCAGTGTCCAGAGCTATCGAAGCTAAATAAAAATTAACATAACAACATCAATGGTACGATTGTTATCGTTTGTTCTTATAATTCTGATAAACACACACAATTAATATTACCTGTTATAATTTATATCAACTCCCATTGGACAACATGTTAACAGTTAAATCCTCTTATCCTTCTTATTTATAAAATAAAATTCTCTACAATTTTGAGATAAATGTTTGTCTACCAAAAATCTATTGTTAGCCGTAAAACTCGTTTTTAACGAAATATATCGGCGAAAAATTAAGTAGACAATGAATGCGCACGTCAAAAGTTTATTGCTGTCACGATTTTCTTAGTAATTGTCCAAACTATCACAATTTTATTGTATCTTTGTATTTTTAGTAATAATGAGTGAGTATTCGACAGCAGAATTAGTAAGGTTTAGGCCGCCGGAATTGGGCAGCTCATAATTATAAAGGAGATAATCTGGAACTACAACGATATCCCCGAGCTGAGATTCAAAAAAACTACAATTGCCAACTACGAAAAAATACTAGGAAACATATTTGTACTGAAGAGGATATGAAATTTGATATGGTTATCGTTATCAGCAGTCGAGAACCCTATCTTTGGATTACGACAAATCGCAGATAACGTTGGAACTTTGAAGACTCTTGTAAATAGGTGTTACGAAAAAACAAATTCCATCCTTAACAGATACAACTCTATATCAATATCTGACAAAAAAAGATTTTGAATACTGACATGTTTATTAGGAATTTTTCTTGTATTTGACATTTTTAAGTTTATTCCGATATTCCTTTTCGCTATTTAAAATAATATTCCAGCGATTTTGTTTCAATTTTTATGATTTATGTTTCAAACTAGTAGCCAAACCTATTTGAAAATTGGTCTAATTTAGACAAACCTGAAATTAAAGACGTGAGGTCACTGCTCCAGGTCAACTTGTGACCCCGCTTAAGAACAGCGCCTGGACCTCCTGAACAATTTGACGTATCGATCTCCGAAATCGGTTCAGTGGTTTCGGAGGAGAAGACGAACATACAGATAGACAGACAAACCGGTCCACGATTTTATGTGTATAGATTGTCAATAAAACTGTTTTGGTGAAGCGTGTATTTTTGATACAAAAAACGAGTTTCATTTCTAAAGGTTGAGTTTTGGTAGACAGACATCCATAGCCAAAGTTGTAGAGAATTTAATTCTACATCGATCTGGGGAAAAATATACAGAGTGTTTGTTCTATTTGATTTTATCAAGTTATTCATCATTTTCGATTACAGAGTTTGACTTTTAAATCATTGACAGTTAATGTTAAGGAGATCATCAGGATTTACATTCAAATCATCTAAACGTTGAATGAAATGGTCAGAGTTTAAAATGTGTGAAGAAGTTTTACCTACAAATTCGGTAAGGATTTTGATAGAAATTTGGCTAATTTGTAAGTAGGAGATTGAACATAAGTGAAATGCATGATGTCTTGCGACATCTCGTGATGTACAAATAGTATAAACTAAGAAATAATAACAAATGGTATAAACTAAGAGATGCCAACAGTTAACTGTAACGACTGTGCATGTTTTATGTGCATTATCGTTATCAGAAGCGATAACTTTAAATGCTTAAACTTTCTTTTGTTTGTTTCAAGTTTCTCGCCTTGGCAACTATGGTTACCTTTTCGACACGGTCCAATCCCGGAAGACGTTTTGGTTTCAATAATGACTCCGGTTGCGGAAGACTCAATTCCAACGATAGCTTTGTCTCTTCTCATTTATTTTAAAGCTTGATTTTACTATATTTTATTTGAGACACTTTATGTCATATTAATTCTGCAGTGTTCTTATCCATTTCTATGAGGTTGAAGCTTCAACTCGATATAAGGTTTTGTCATCTATTTGACTAGAACCAGTCAGTAGGCAATTGTATGAATAAAAAGCGATATCTTGTTTTTATTAAACTAAAAGAATGTTTTGTGTATAAATTATCTCTATATTAAGATTGACAAGAGACTAATAAGAGAAATTCTATTAAGAGGACTATGTACTAGCAGTGCGCCATTGCAAAATCGTGCACTATAAGTAAGAATTTTAATGCGTTGAATGGTCTTAAAGTACCTATAAAATTGGCTCAAATTTTTAACTTACTAGCAATGTTTAGATTTAAATTGGTAGATATAAGAAACGACTTTGTCGTGGTTGTGGTAGGATTTTGATTTTGTAATTATTTCTATTATAATTATGGTGTCTTTCATAATACATTAAGTTTTTCTTCAAACATTTAAAATTAAAAGGGATCTTATAGTGTATGGTTTAGCGATGGCACGCTGCCAGTATGTATTCCTCTTAACTCTATTATTTTGCCACGATTTGGTCATCTATTTATAATACAATACAACGCATTAGAAATATAAACGTATTTACGTAAAATGCAAACTGCAATAATTACCCTACACTGGTTGGTGCAACTAAAACTTACCATAAGCAACAAATGAAGTAAATAAATAAATAATATTGATTTACGACATAAACCCATTATAACAGGAACCCAAAAGCTGAATTATTAACGTATCAAACCAATCTTAGTGCGTATATAAAATAAATTCAAAATTGCTAATCTCAACCGCAAGTCCAATGCATTCACCTATAAAAACAAACATATTACTAAAATTAAATATAATAAACCGCAAAACCTAAAGTGCAACGTCCTTTAACGTAGTCAGATCACATATTAAATTTTCCTCATAAACACAAATTTAGAAAAATATCTTACTGGACTGCTAATATCATCCAGATAATGTGGTTAGCATCAACCTGTTGAAGAACAAGCCTCTTGATCTCCTCCTCACTACTCCAAATTTTGCTTCTGGAGAGACAATGTGATATTCCACACAATAGAAACGTTATTGTTCTAATCTAAAAATACTTAGTAGTGTAATTGATTACATGATAAATGTTATCTTATACCAGCAGTTTTTGATGCATTTTAGTGACTAAAATAGGTTATTATTCACTTGTGACTAGAATGTTTAAAAAGGCAAATATTTCTGTGTTTATGCAAATAACTTGACAACGAAATCTGCGCAACCATGATAAAATTACAAATTACTTGAAATTTTTGCTTTTGGTAAAAGTAACTGCTGGTGAAAGATAAAACGTCGTATACCACACGCGAGAGAAATGCCATTATAAAGCTCGTGGGAATTATTGTCCCTCACTTATAATATAATGTACTATAATCTATAATAGAAAAAACTGTTCAATTACCAAATGAAATAATATTCATTGAACAATCCTGGTTATTATAGATCTTTAAATTAATCCAATATACAATATAGGTAACGTAATTCTACGACACCTTTAACTTTCGGTGACATTTTGAAGCACTTAGTAAGCAAGAATATGGGGTCGGAGTACCTCTCCTATACGAGATTAATAACCATCATCACGAGAAGAACTAATATTAATGTGCAATCAATAACTTAGCCTTATCATAGTTACATCAAGTTCTACGTTTACGGGCTTATCACTCTTGATATGGACAATAGACACAAATTTTATAAAGAAGATAAATGTATGTTATAGTTTTGATATGATTCATACTTATTTTATATCCCTAAAATTGTAATAATAATAATTTTCAATTTTTAATACCATAATTGGTATTGCGTGTTCAGCGGTTGTAGTTTTAATTTTGAATCCCCCGGTATTTTGGGTCACTCCGTCTTCAGATCGAAAAAATAGAATTTTTCTGATACTTTTCTAATAGACATCTCATTCGTAGTCTTTTTCATTTAATGTGCTTTACAAATGTTTTTAAGAGTAGTAACAAAAAGTTAATTGCCTAATTTATTTAATTTAGTTATTTATGAGTAAAAAAAATTTGTTTGAAAATTATAGGTTTTTGGCAATAAATATCAATTAATGGTGGTAATGTAACGGACATCCGTTAAGTTTTTATCGTCGAAAATAAATCAATCTAATTAAAGAAAGCTATTGTTAGTGAACCGATCGAAAATGTCAGAACGTACAGCAAAATTATTCTATTTTATTGTGTTATTTTCAGTTCTAATTAATACATCTTCTCAAAAAAATTCGAATAAAACACCAGATAAGGTAACGAAATGCTTTTGTGTATCTATTTTAATGTGTGTAATTTTTTTTCATAGGAAGAATCTTGCAGCTTATATAAGAGTAAGTTTTGTAGAAACAACCTAAACCACTCATTAAATGTCTTGTTTTAGTTTTATTCGACATTTTTGATCGTTTAGATAATCACAACAAAACTCTCATACCAACCCATAAAATTCTGTATTTGTTGATTGAAGCTGACATACCTTTTGATGACTGTGTGGCTAGAGAAGTCATTAATGGCTTACCTACAAAAAGTGACTTTTTTTTACTTTAAATTTTATTTTCTTATATCAATTGTTAACAGTATTAGGTCTCTACGATTTCTCTGATGTAGTCAAAATTGCAAAAACTATTATTAAAAAGTTTGATGCTGGTATGATAAAAGAATTGGGGAATGATTATCTAATGTTTGATAACGGCGGTATTATGTTGTTATTTGTAACGTAATGAAAAAAAAACAAACACATTTTTACAGAAAAAGGTTACATGTCGCTGGCGGAATTAAAGGAGATGTTTTTTGACGTATTTCCAGATGCAAAGCCAAAAGATTTAAAAGACGTCATCCATCAAATTTTTAATGGCGATTGCACAAGCGCTAAATGCAAAGGTATTACTGAAGCGTTTTCTATTATGATTCATGTTTTTAAGTTAGTTATTCTTTTTTTTTGTATTTCAGGTTTTATGGGAGCATTAAGAGGTGATTAATAAGCATATCTTATTTAATAGATGTATTTATTACATTATAGCAATATATAAATAGATAAACCCGTCTGTAATATATTAATATTGATGTGAAAAACTTTAGAAGAAAAAAATATATTTAATACATATTAATTTAACAACCTAAAAATTATCTAAATTTTTATTACTATTAGCCTGTCCGTGTAGAACGCAGATTTTATTTAAATCAGTTTTGACTCTTTTATAGGTTCCTCAGTGGATACTATTTAAAAATATTTTTAATTATACAGGATGTTGCACTTTCATGGACCACTAGTCAACTTTTAAACATTTTAAATAGAAACATATATTGTTTATTTTTTAGATTATTATGTGAAATGGCAAACTCAAATATTCTTCACACTTAGGACGGCAACAACCCTAATTGTTCATAGTTTAAAAGTTGACATCGGTTGTACAGGGTATAAAAAAAAACGTCGAACTTTGCAATTAAAAATGATTAATAACTTGACAAAATCAAGTGGAACACCCTGTAAGTTTCCCAAATCGATGAAGAATAAAATTCTCTACAACTTTGCTATTAATGTATGTCTATCAAAAATCAACGGTTAGCCGTGAAACTCGTTTTTATCAAAAATACGCATCAACCCTTATCGAAAATCTAAATAGGCGATATAATACAAACTTCAAAACTTTATTGTTTTCACGGTTGTGTTAGTATAGTTGTTCAATCTGTCACAATTTCATTGTAACTTTGTATTGTTAGTAATATTAGAGAATTTTTGACATCAGAATAAGTTATATGGTTTACTCCACCGGGAAATCGAATGGAAATTAAATAAAGCAGATAATCCGGCACTACAGTAATATCCCCAAGCTGGTTGTTTTAAAAAGTTTAAGGGAGATTTAATAGAAATGCAAATACCAACTACGAGAAGAATACTAAGAAACATGCTTGTACTGAAAAGGGCATGCAAATTGACATCGTTAACGTTATCAAATAGCAGATAACGTTGAAGCTTCGAATACCCTTACAAAAAAAAACAAATTCCATCTTTATCACCTACAACACCATCAATATCTCACAAACACAGATTTTGAATGATGATCTGTTTACTAAGAATTAGATAGATATATATTTATTTTGTTTTTTTAAATTAACAAAAGTATTCTAGCTTTTCATCATATCTCATCGCTCTCTTCCCCGCTTCTATTCTTATCTTTTCCAGTTTCATTTTTTCCTCTACTATGTACCCCGGTGTCTCTTTATCTAGCCCCATCGTTTATCTCCAACACCTTTCCTGCACTCTCTCCAAAATTTCCCATTCCTTCCATCCCCACACCTCCGCTGTATACATCATTACACTTTTAACCAGTTTTTCAAATAGCCACCTTCTCTTTTCAATGTCTCCTAAAAATATTCTTTCTCCTAACCCCCACACCTGTTCCAGTATTATGTGCCCCTTCTTTGCACTTGTGCTTCATCCCTATTGTCGTACCTAATTTTATAGCTTAAATTTATTTCAGTCATCTACACTCTCTTCACCTCACCACCATTCCTCTTTCTTTCTTTTTTCTCTTCTCTTATTATTATCTTTGTTTTCTCGGTACATAACTTTAACTTCTTTTTTCCAAATATACATAATGCCCTCATCCCTTTCATCTCTTTCCCATCATTTGCTAGCACTACAATGTCATCCGCATATGCCAACTCCTATGTTTTTACACCCCATCACCACCCCATCTCTTTGCTTCCTTTTCAACTGCTCCTCCAAATCCCCAATATATATTGCGAACAGGCTCGGACTCGAGAGACATTCCTGTCTTAAAAAATACTCTTTCTTCGTAACGGTAAAGTCAAACATAAGATTACATAGTTATTTTGATTTTAATGTATATGTTAATTATTTTGGTGCTTTGGTGCCATAGGACTGCATCCAACAATACTCAAATAAAATGTCAATAAGGTACTAACAAAAAAACATAATGATATTTATTGAAACTTATTGAAACGAATATGTAGTTGCATTCAACATTTAAAAACAAAATGTGGTAGTGAAAAGAACACCGACATAACTAATACATTCAAATCAAAATAACTGTGTAGCCTTATGTTTGACTTTAAATATGTATCTCGAAAAGTAAAGACTTTATTGTTACTAAGAAAAACTATTTTTTTTTAAATAACGTATTGGAGAATTAAAAAATTGTGGTAAAATGACCAGTGTCTTTGATTGTGGCAGGAGTAACTACTAAGAAGCCACATTTTATCGAAGTAATTGAAAAATTGATTAGAATTCTTGGGCTATCAATTTTTATGCTTCTTCATTATCTGTATCTATACCATATATGGGTAGATAGTCTTTTCTTCATTATTATTAATTTAGGCAAAATAAAGTTGGAAGTTTTCAAACATATTTTTTCTAAAACCGTCGATAAAGTAAACACTTTAGACATGCTCCTTAGTGTGTAAATTATCATTTTTAAAATGCTTGCATAATAGTTATTTACATTAGAGTGTGGATTTTTGGCGCGACAGCTTTGTGTGAGAAACGAGCCCGAAGGGAGCTGGAGAACCGTAAAATCACTTTTCATACGAAATTTGTATAATATTTTTGGCCGATGATCATCATCAAAAGTAAAAAGGAACAAAATTATTTCTACTGATGTAGTATGTGTCAGTTCATTGTTTAACTGACGTATAGATGGCGGCATCAATATCATCATCAATAAAAATATTAAATGTGCCCTTATTCTGTACATTATTGTGTCAAAAGTATGGTGTAAAGTAAATTTTTAAAATCAATTTATCGGATTTTTTACTACTTTACCGCATAGTAGCCGTACTTTGCGGCATTGTGTGTAAAATTCAAGTTTCAAGACAAGTATAGGAGTACTAAGAGGTATTGGCTGAACAAAAAATTTGGTATTTTCCTGAAATCAATCTACTATACAAGGCTTCACACGGTTGAGAAAAAACTAAAAAACAAATGTTTACCGCAGAACTTCACATCGCCCTGGTACTAATAAACGTCAAAAATCGTATGGAAATTATGGATATGTTGTTGAAATAAACATAAAAAATTAATATTTTCGTAAATAATCTAAGGTTTCCAAAATTTATCTAGGTTAACGGCCCTTTTGGTTTAATAGATTATGCCAAAAATCTAATCAGATCTTCACTATTATACAGGGTGTGTCTCGACAATAGCAAGTTAGACAAATAATGAGAACGGAAAAACCGATTTAGCTAAGAACTTGTAACTTTATTTGAATGAACACGGTCTACTTACTGAAAATAGGCGGTGCCACTTCTGGTTATACTAACTTTGTTATTTTGAATACAATGCCCAATTTTTATTTTATTATCGGTTGCTGCATAAAATTTTACGTCTTCTACTGCCAGGTTTGGAGTACCTATCTCTTATCATTATCAAGAAAAAAATAATTTCAAACGTTAGCAAGGAAAATTTGAATGTACAGAAAATTAATATTTTATGAAGCATAAAAGGCAGATAAGCGCAACTTGTGCAACGGGTAGACATGATATTGAACTATGTTTCAAGTATTAGACGTTTTTGAAATTTATTTCTAGGGGAGGTTCGGGAGTAACGGTAGTTAAAAAATTAAAATTGTCAAAGAGTCATTTTTTAAAAACTGCAACTGGGTTTTTATAACTCATTCGATGCAGATCTGCTGATATAATATGTTCCGATACCTAAACTGAATAATTTTCGTGTTATCAGTTTTTTTTCTACATTTCTTGGAGATTATGTATTAAATACGCCGTAAAGTAATACTGTGCTTTGTAATATGCAATCGAATTGTGAAATGTATAGTAAATGATAGTTATTTAAGTTCTTTATAAGGATTTAATAACGAAGATATTTATTGGTATACCGCGAATATGAAAGAGTTATTCAAAGAATTACTAGAATCTTTGCTCAGACATGTTTACATCGGCCTCATCCTAATTCTCGAACAGTTAGATCTGAACTTGAAAGAAGCAAAAAGACATGAATCCTTTAGAAGAAAAAGTGCATCTGCTAATAAGACATGTTATTATAACAACACAACAAAAAACTAAACACTAGTAAGAACAACCAACAACTAACAAGAAGAACAATATTAATTACAATAAACAACTTATTCCAAGGGTTCAAAAACAGATCCGTTTTGGTCTAAGCACATTTGAACACGATGTAAAGTATTGGATCCAGTGGCTCTTCTAATATCGTCCGCACTTGAACTCTTGCTATGGCATTTTTTCTGGACGTTAAAGACTCACTCTAAACCATGTTTTCAATAGTTTTCTAAATGTAGTTGTCAAGAGGGCTTAGATCGGGTGATTGAGGGGACCAGCGGTAAGGACCATTTTCCATGGAACTGCTCTTCCAATAACCTTCCAACTTTACCAGATCTTGTAAAATATTCATATACCTATTACCATTTAAATTATTATCATAAAACTGAAGACAAAAGACTGTGTTGTCTTTTATCCCACAAAACGCATTAAAATTCCAACAATCTTGAAAGTTTCTTTCCCAAATTAAATGTCGATTTTCGTCAGACCAATAATGATGATTGTGTCTGTTAAAAACACTGATTTTTGAAAATTTTGCTTCGTCCGTTGAAATTATGTTTTTTACAAAGTTTTCATTTTCATGTGAGAATAGCATGAACCACTCACAAAACGGAATGAGCCGTTCAGAATCCCCAGGTGCTAAATGTTGCACCAACATGTATGAAAATGAGTGTCATTTATGCCTTACTACATCTACGATGTATTGTTTTACAACATATTCCTAAACTTACAGCAGCTTCTCTCACTAAAGCACTAGGATATGCAGTAAAGTATCCCAAAACGGTAATGTTGAGATCAACCATTGACTTCTTTTTCTGTGGCGTATATCTATGTGTTTTGCAATTTTCAAGCAAAGTTATAATTGTTCAAAAATTAGGGCAATGTGATGCGATGTGGATACTTCTGAATAAAAGTTCTAATCGTTCTTCCAATAATTCCTCCGTGTATCAGCAACCAGTTTAGAAGATCTTCGTTACTAAACGACAATTTTAAATTATTTATTAAAACTGACTGATTGAAGGTATCATATGACAGAAAACAAAAGATTTCAAAGCACACTATTAATTTAGAGCGTATTTCATCATCTCCAAGAAAATTAGAAAAAAGGGGATAACACGAAAATCATTCAGTTTAGGTATAGGAATATCGGCAGCTAGGTAATTTAATTCTGCATCAAATGAGAATATAAAAACACAGTTGCAATAAAAATGATTTTTGACAATTTTAGTTTTCTTAACTACCGTTACTCCCGGGCCTACCCTAGAAATAAATTTCAAAATATCTAATACTGAAAACATAGTCCAATACCATGTCTAACTGTTGTACAAGTTTTGCTTATCTTGCCTTGTATGTTTCATGAAACTTTCGTTGTTGATGCCTGAAATGATTTTTTTTCTTAATAATGGTAAGAGATAAGTAGGTCAAACCTGGTATTAGAAGACGTAAAATTTTATGCGGAAATCGAAAATAAAATAAAAATTTGGGCATTGTATATAAAATAACAAAGTTGGTATAACCGGAAACGGAAGTGACACCGCCATGAAAATATTTTCAGTAAGTAGACCATGTCCATTTGTATAAAGTTACAAGTTTTCAGCTGAATCGATTTTTCGTTCTCGTTATTTGTCTAACATGTTATCGTCAAGACACATCCTGTATATAAAACCGTTTATCCCATATGCAAGATTTTATAAAAAAATTAAACGACGGTTTTCCTGACATTTTAATTATAAGATGTAGAGTAAAAATCAGATACGTTGTAGGAAATAAATCCACATTTATGAAGAAAACGTGCACCGCGAAGCAATTTGTAAAATCAAATTAAACATTTAATTGTCGTCTAACTGTTAAGCCGTTATACGAAAGCTACCTATTACACTACGTCAATAAGAGATATCGCGCGCCTAAGTTCCTTAAGATGAGTTGAAAATTACCACATTCACAAAGCAAAAATGAAATTACGTTTTAGAAAAAAAATAGTTCAAACAAAAGCTATAGACAATTGAATTTCCATCAACTTTTTTCACTCAACGTTTTTTTGTATAATTGATATTGGTGGAGATATTGTTATAACAATTAGCGTCACGTATTTGGTATATTTCAGTAATTACTTATTGGATCAAATATAGTTTAAGCAAGCGTAGTGTATAATTAAATTACACTCAACTTGACTATTGAAACAAAAATATGTAAAATGATTATTTTTCTAATTATTTTTAAAATTCAAAAATCTGTGTAGGTTAACGCCCTTTTTGGCTAGATCGATTATGCACAAAAGGTAATCAGATCTGTAGAATTATAAATAATGATGATGAGGCCATTTTAGTATCAACTCATTGATCAAAAGTGTGAAAGGTTGGCTGTAGAAAAAATCTAGTATGCCACATGTGTGTAAAAGACTTACTTTAGACACTAGTTGCATTAATAACTATTTTGGTAAAGACTTATATTAAAAACTATTGATCATAAATATGCGATATTTTACTAATATAAAATTGAAACTGTGAGTATGGTAGAACCATATCTCCATTCCAATCAAAACTGTAATTTTCTTACCTAAACGGAACAGAATTAATAAGTAACAATGACTCAACTAACGTACCTTTTTGTTTATGAACTTTTTTGGTTTTTTGTTAATAAAATATAATAGAAAACTCGATAGTTGAGTGTGTACTTCTACCGGATAAATAAAGGTTTGTCACAGGATGTAGTTGAATAACATTCAAGGAAACAACTGACTGTATATTTTTTCAATTAAGTAAACATTAATGATGAAATAATCTACATTATAAGTAAATATTATAGTGAAACGTTTTGTTTTACGCACATAAATATTCCCTGAATAAGTATTTGCCGAAAATAGCACATATAATTGGTAAGATAATTTTTATGTGTATTTCTATCTTCATTATAAGTCACATATTTACAAATACTGGCATTACGCCAAATTACAAGATAAAATTGACACACTTCTTTAGCAACCGCAATGATTCACAATTTCTTAATTATAAATATAAGGTTGCGAGAACGACAGTCAACAAACTATAACTTTATTTTCTTAATGAATTGTGTTAGAGACGTGGAGTTCAATGATACAAGTTTATTTACTTCGAAAATTGTTTAGTGTTAAAAGATCCATGCATAATTGAACGTGGTGCATAAATAAATTGTTCAGTGCACTCATTGTTTTGTTCATTACCAGCGTAGTCTGACTTTTAAGTATCATGCAACGACTTGGACAAATTTTAGTTTTTCTGGTGCTCGAAAATGTTCTTCTTCATCCTCTACCACCATCCACTAATAATTACATTCCAACAAGCCAAACGGTGAGTATTTTTCAAAATTGTATTAATTAGATATAGGACTATCCGTTTTCAGTTTGACTTTATGAAACGCTACGGCTATCTGGAAGATACGCCGAATTCTGAAACGTTGTACACTGAAGATGCGATACGCGAAGTTATAAAAAATGTTCAAAAATTTGGAGGAATTGCCGAAACCGGAATTATTGATAACGCCACTTTAGCGGTATAAATAAATACCTAACTAATTAAATGTTTATGTTTGTTTTTTGGGGTTCTAGTTAATGAAAGCCCCTAGATGTGGTGTTCCGGACATTCTGAAAAATTCTAGGAACAAACGATACGTGCTTGGTTCGAAAGGTTGGAGGAAGCGACATATAACTTATCAGTAAGTATTTTTTTAACAATCGCTTATCGGGTGTTTTATTTAACAAAATTGATAAAATGTGACCAAATCGAATTTTTTATTCGGCAATTTCTCAGAATGTGGTGTTGAAATATTCGATTGTAATTGCCACTAGAATTAATCATTACATTATTTACAAACTATTGAAATTAAACTTCCGTGGTTTCCTGTCACTAAAATTTCTAGGTAACGTACGTCAAGTAATATTTTAATATCACCCTGGAGTATTTAATCATTTTCGGTTTTTGTGTATTAGGTACTAATGAAATATTTTGTCCAACACACTTTTTGTTTTCACTTTACAGTCTTTTACTGAAACTTGATATTTAAAATTAATTATTATGAGAAGAATTCGAACATGCCAAAGGGGCACCAAAAAGAGGTTTTTAGTTTTAAGTTTTTGGATGAAGCCATTTTAGACACTTTTATGCATTTGATTTTCTTACAAATAAAAATTTCTTCTAATTTTATTTATTACAATTATTTATCTAATAACTACACTTGTGGTAATGTTATCTTCATCTTACAATGACCTTCCTTCAACTGTTCTAAAACGGAAAAGCGTAATCTATTTGGAATACAAAATTCTTTGCTCACTGCTGAAATTTTGTGTTTTTGTATCTCTCAGTGTATTTTAAATTTTCTTGTTATTATTTGAATGCAAAGGCCATAAACTATGTTTTCAGAAAATACAATAAAAATCTTACAATAACAGTAATTATTCGGGATGCGCTTGTAGTATTACAGTTATTGAAAATGGTAACGATAGTAAACCTGGCGACAGAGTTTGAATTCGAAATAAGTTTTTATTCGATTTTTTGATTTTTCCAAATTAAAAAAATATTATAAGTAATTCGTAATGTTTTTTTCTTAGAATTTAATTACACGTTACAAATGCCCTTTTAATATTTCTGTTCCTGCTTTATTACTATTTTTATCGCTATATCTAACAAATTTTTGAAAACAAAATTAGATCTTTTGTACTTTTAATTTATCAATCCTTGCACATTTTTCTGACTGTGGCGGGCAGCTGTACTTTTTCAATCTCATTCATTACTTTTTATTACAATAGGTATTTCTTTTGTTATTCATGGGTTTAAGGTTTCTTTTTTATTCCCGACCTTCGGATTCAGAATAATGTGACGGTTTCTATAAACTGAAAACTTCTGACGTATTAGAGTTAGTAAGTTTAATAATAAAGCAAAAAAAGTTTGTTTGAAGATTGAACTAAAAAGATCTTTACCAACATAGTTTTTTCCTATACTTGGAATATTTATAATAATATCAATTTTACACATTCCAATAAAAGTTGTATGAAATTTAATTATATACAACTTTGCTTAATCTATTTTTTGATTCAATAAGTAATTGCAGAGGTAGGTATGGCTATTAGGTAACACTAATTTAACAGTATCTCCAAGAATATTAATTTATAATAAAAGTTATGAAGGAAATTGTTATGTTATAATATCTATAACTTTTCTTTAAACATGTTTTTCTAAAACGTATTTTTTTCTTCTTTTGAACAATTTTATACGTTTATTATTGTCGGGGCGATGTGGAGTTTTGCACTAACATTTTTTATATTTGTTTTTTGGAAAAAGTATAATGGTGGAGACGTGCATGAATACTCGTGAAAAATATATAATATTGTATGAAGAAAAGAAGATATAAAAGGAACATTCAAAAAACAAAATTATCTGTCAGCGACGAATTATGGCCAAGATATCAGAACACTACCTTTACAACTAACCCCTACATCCCAATTTTATATAAAACTATCGCTATAATTTAATTTAATTTTAATTTTTACATTACTTATGTAAGTCGTTGATGTAAAATTTGATAACTATTGAAATTATATATTTTAAAATAATATTACAAAAGCAACAATGTCGCAAACGTAACCAAAACTTTTAAATGAGTACCTAACGTGGATAGAACAAATTTTGTTTAAAATACAACTGCAATACGAAGTGTCCGAACTAATTTTTACACATTTTGAAAGTAGTTGGTTACTAAACGAATAAAGTTAGATACATGCAATTTTTACCAGCAAACTTGTTTGAATTACAGTCTTAAATTGTGTTCAAGGAAATAGGCGCGCAACAGTATAGCCGTTTTATATATAATTTGTAATCTGCAGTTTCTATACTCCCTTAGACGTTTATTTTACTTTTCAAGCAAAATGTTTCAAATCGCTGCACACTTTCTATATACGCTTGTATACTTTTGTTGAAGTTCTGCGCGAAACATTTTGCTTTCTAATGCTTTTATTCATATCACTAACGAAAATATTTTGAGCAACTAACTTACATAATTTCTATTCTATCATCACCTTACTCATGAATTAATTTTAATTACCAATCTGATTCTCCTCATCCGTTAGTTGAAGGACCATATGATTCTGATTCATTACATTTTATTATATAAAATAAATCTGTGAAGTTCTTTAACACTTACAAATAAATTTTAATTAACATCTATCACTCATCAGCTATAAAATTAAACAATTTTTCTCAAGGTTATTTTCGTTTAATTATTGCAATCAAAACATTTAGTATATTTGTTTTAGTTTGTTAAATTGAGTCCAAAATTAGGCGAAGATGTAGTTGCCGACAATATACAAAAGCTTTAGACATATGGGGTCGATATGGTCGTTTGACATTCACTCGCGTCAACGGCTTAAACGCCGACATATTAGTATTTTTGCACGCGGTTCTCATGGAGATAAGTACGTATGCACTGTTTGATCTCAAGTGCTTTTATAATTCAATAAATAAATTTTATAGTTTTCCCTTTGATGGACCAGGAGAAATACTTGCACACGCTTTTTCCCATCCGAAATTCCAGGTCGTGGTGGCGACATACATTTTGATGAAGAAGAAAATTGGAGTGTGCATACTAAAGAATCTACAGAAGGTACCGACTTTTCACGGTTGCGTTTCATGAATTGGGGCATTCGTTGGGTCTTTCCCATTCGCCTGTTACGACGTCGATCATGTTTCCTTATTATCAAGGTTATGCAAACGATTTAGACTACGATGACATTTTAGGCATGTATGCTCTGTACAGTAAGTGAACTTAATCTGTTTTTATAATTCACTATATTAAAAGCATTAACAGTTCAAGGTTTACCGGACACCGGGCTCTTATAACCCTCCAAAAACCGGTGACGCCTCGCCCACCTCCAAGCACTGACTACAATTACGATGACGATAATTATACCGATAAAGAAGAAGAAGAAGAAGAAGATAATAATGACGATGTTGACATAGATGACAATAACATCGACAACGAAGATAATAATTCATACCCAGAAACTACTGAGAATGTGACTTATGAAACCGAGAACGGAAACGAAAATTCAGTCGAAAATGAAGTACCAAGTTTGCCTGAATCTGGAATACCCGATATCTGTGAAGGAGATTTTGATTCTATTTCTATGTTACGAGATGAGCTTTTTATTTTTAAGGGTCAGTACTTTTGGCGATTAAAAGACAGGCATCAGCTTGAACCTGGTTATCCGGCTAAAATTCACCAAATGTTTCCTCTTCCAAATGACGTGCTTCAGTTAGATGCAGTTTATGAAAGACCCGATGGAATGATCGTTCTCTTCTCAGGCAAAGATCTAATTGGTTTGTGAGCTATTTAAATAATTTACCAATTCCAGGTAATGAATTTTGGGTGTATAACGGCATAGAGTTTATCGAAAACAGTCCACAACCGTTAACAAAATATGGAATATCAGAGTATGTAGCAAGCATTGACGCTGTTTTAAATTGGGAAAAAAAATGGTAAGTACTAGGAGTTTTCTTGGGCGAATCTAAACTTTCCCATTTTAGGCAAGACAATACTTATTTAAAGATGATCGATTTTGGAGGTATAACGAAGAGACGCTCACTTTAGATGACGGTTATCCGATGCATATAGAGCGTTGGCGAGGTGTGCCTCAGAATTTAGATGCAGCTACTATGTGGGAAAGACGGTGCGTAGAAACATTAATAAAAAATAGTTGACAATTTGTTTCAGGAAAAACGTATTTCTTTAAAGGAAAGTTTTGCTGGGCGTATGATACTATTTGGGGATCTGTTACTGAATCATCTCCTACCGGCGCCTCAAACTTGGCTAGGCTGTCCAGAAAATGATTTTGTCAGAGAATATTTCTCTAAATCGTCGGAGTAATGTTATATACTTGTTGCGTATTTTATACTTTTTAATTTTGTTGATTTTATTGATTAATAAACTTATTAGTTTTATACTAAACCATTTTAAACATGGATTATTACTAACTAAATGCAGTAATTATTATTAGAATGCAAAGGTTTTGTGGTACCCGAGGCAAATTATTTAAATGCCGTCCTAAAACCTTGGACTTAACCGAAACATAACAAATTTTACTGACTTTAGCGACATGTCGATCACGTTTGTCTATTTCTTGAAATAACTACAACTGCTTTTCTTCTTTCTGTTACCATTAAGTTTACTCTAAGTTGATAACGATTATCAAGAGCAAAATGTAGAGTAAATGAAATTTGGTTGGTTACACCCCATATACCTTATATCAATAATGAATGTTGAAAAATAAAACCCGATATATGGAAGTGGTCGTTTGTAATTGGCGTCATGTAGGAATTACGCAAAAGTTATTTGACAGTACCCTATAAGCTAAGTTGAACCATTTTGGCGGTGATCGTATGAAAATGTAAAAAGTTGTTAAGACGTTTCAAAATATAATAAGTGTATTTAACACCTTGTATTTTTAAAATACACCACCGTGGGTAAAAGGCACGTTCAAAGTGAATCGCTCTGTATATACAAAAATAAACTACTCAAAGAAAAAATTCACAAACATATCCCACTGAAAATACCCATGAAAAAATCCACTGGTTACTGAAGAAATCTAAAAGAAGAAACTTAAGTATGAAAAAAAATTCCAAATAATCTAACGAGAAATCATTTTTGAATATGCAATGTCCGCATACTTGATACATATACTGAAATATTGGCAGTAATATTAGGACTTAATTGTTGTCTTTGAAAATGTTTTTATTCTTAATTTTAGGCATAAGTAAAATGTTGCTCAGGAAGGCATTAAAACACTTGCACCCTTTGGCTATTATTTTTCTGCCTCGCTCGTAAAAGTGCCATCTCCCAAATTCAGTTGCCTTGTCTTGCATGCTTTATATTTTGCACGCCATCATCACAATTACATGCTGTACAAAAATGGTAGGTAACAGATGTGTAAATTGCATTTTGCACAACTTTTACTTAAATCATTTTTCTAAAACACATCATTATTTAAATTTTTGTGTCAAAAGTCTGGTACCTAGTGATGATATGTTGATTAAATAACACTTTGAAACACTTTCTTTACTTTCTTGAAGAAAACATTCACATTGACTCACATTATTTACTTTCACACAAAAGTGATGACAATGACAATTTTCATGGAAAGAATGACTTTATTTTTCTGAAACACGTCTGAATTGCATTTTATAATTGTTATTAATTAACTGGAGTTCAAAAACTGAATTTGATTTATGTCCAAAAACTCATTGACACGAGAGAAAGTGGACGTGCATTTAAGATTCTCTCAATTTCGCAAGAGCTGTTAAAAATCTTTCAATTGTAAAACTGTATCAATTAATGATCTTAAAACTTTTGAAGTTTGACTCCCAGATTCCCCAAAGTGAGGTATGAATAAGAAAGTTAGTGAGATACGTTTTAAAATCTAGTGAGGCAATCCTTTTTTTATAATGCCGAAAGCCTTTTATCAATTCATGATAACTGATAGAATTACGTCCGTTATCAGAATATAATTTGGAACATTTTCCACGGCGAGTTATAAATCGCTTTAGCCCCTGACTCAAAAATCTGTGCTTAAAACACATTATAAGTTCTAAATGAATAACCTTACTTCCTAACCAAATAAAGAGGTTAAATCACCTCTTAATTTAAATGATCCAACAAAATCAATACTATGAAAAATACTTTATTAATGGAAAGATGGATGATCTGCAAAGGCTCCATAGGTAGATAGAAAACCTTAATATCCTAAAATATGTGCAGAAACAAACATAATAAAAATAACATTTTGTAGGTAATTGTATTCAGTTTCTTACATCGAACAGATTGATTGATAATTCGCTTTGCAGAACGTTTTAAATCGAGTATCTAATCCAATAAGATTGTCGCAGCTACGAAGTAATTTGTAAACCACCGTGATCTGTCTTTTCGAATCAACAAATTAGAAAGATGTCCTTTCGGAATTAAGTTTGGTTCATATTTGATTGTTGAAAACGACCTCGGACAGCAATAAAACCGTTTTCATTGAAAAAGGACGACAGCAACGATATTACTGTTTATTGAATTACTCTCCTTTTTTTTGTAAAAAATTATATGTATGTATGTATGTAATTATTTTTTGTTCTTATTCAAATTAACAATAATGATTCGATTTCCAAAAATTATCAATAAACTTAACAAACATAAACAAAATTAAAACAAATTTCACACTCCTTCCCCTATTAAAAACCGTCACTCTATAAAAATTACTTTAATTTTTCAGTCTTTTCAATTCTCCTCTCTATCATTGCCTTAATCCAATTTACCCCTTCTCCTTCATTTCTCAATAATACCTCATCTTCCCTTCCTTCCTTCCTTATTTCCACACACTCTTCTCTTAGATGCCTTATTTTTCCCATTTCAATCCACACAACCTACATCGCCTCTTTTCATCTTCTATCCAATATTTGTTCTCGTTCTCCTCATTACCACACCTAAACATTGCTATTGTTTTTCTTTCTCTTAAACTTTTTCCTTCTAAAATATATCTTGGTAATTCTTCTGTAACTAATCTAATATATTTTTGTTGTATCGGTTTTCTCTTATTTTATTCCTTCTTTCTTGTATCTGTGTGTCTTTATCTCGTATCTCCTCTTCTACACTCCTTCCTTCTTCTCTTATTCTTTCTACTTATCCTCGGACATCCTCCCCTTTCGTAGTACTATCACCTCATCCTGTCCGTGTTTTATTTTTGATTCCTTACTTCCTTCCAGCACTCAGTTAAGATTTTGTTTTGTATACATTTTCTTATTCTTTCTTAATACCTCATGGCTATTTTTCCCGTCTGCACCCTTATTTTCTTAATCTTCAAGAACTATATATTCGGGTGTCTCCCTGTTCAGCCCCATGGTCCATTTCTAATATTTTTCTTGTATTTCTTCAAGTTTTTTCCACCCTTTCCATCCCCATATTTCTGCTCCGTAAATCATAACACTTCTAACCAATTTATCAAAAATCCACCTTCTCTTCTCTATATCGTTTCCAAACCTGTTCTACTATACTATTACCTATTTTCGGTAAGGAAAAGGAAAGGTTGGAAAGGTGAACAACCAGCTGTAGTTAGCACATGTAATGCATATTAAAGCTGCGAAATCGCAGTTGGATAAATTCAGGATCACCGAGTTATTGAATTTTTCTAAAGTCATTTTTCGGAAAAACTGAAATAATGCGAAGACCCTACATTTTAGACACTATTTTATTGAAGAATTGAATAATTCGGTTTCACAATCACACCAGATGAAGTCAAAACCAGTGTTCGAGGAATAAACAATGATACGTCTCCTGGCACTGATGGAATTCTCATAAGATTCTTGAAATCATTAGATGTTGCTTCTGTTATCGCTACATTGTGTACATATATGTTACAATTTGATCTCGTCCCAACTAATTTCAGAGAAGCAAGAACAATTTTAATTTACAAGGATGGTGAGACTAGGAACCCAACAACAAATTGGCGACCAATTTCCATATGTTCAATCTTCGCCGTGTTACCGAGCGAGTCTTGGTGAAACGTCGTCACACATAACTTTATCCCTTTCAAAGGGATTTTACGTCTTTACCTGGGTACCAAATTAACACGTCGATTTTAAATAGACTTTTACAAAAAGCTAAACGATTTAAAGAGAATTTTGTCGGTGTTTTTCTGGACGTTACAAAGGCTTTTGACTGCATAGGTCATGACCACCTGAAATTGTCTCTTGAGGCCTTACCTCTTCCAAAAATCCTCTTGAATCTCATATGGAATTTACAACAAAGAAATTTTACAAGAATTGAAGCAGATGGTTGAAAAACCCAACGTATACCTTTTAAACGTGGACTTTTGCAAAGGTGCCCTGCCTCTCCACTCCTTTTCAATATACAGGGTGGCCCCATTAGTGCGAGGAAGGTGGATATCTCGGAAAATATTAGGGTTAGAAATAAACTCATACTCAAAAACCGCAAAACCCGTAGAGTTAGATACCTACAACCTTATCATTAGAAAGCTTATGAAATTCTACGTTCAACGGCACATAAAGAATTAGGTGGTGCCATTTGAAAAATCAAGTTATCCATGAATTTAGGGAGTTCAATTTAAATAATTGATTACTCAAAACTTAGCAAGGTTAGAAAGGTGAACAACTAGCTTTAGTTAGCACATGTAATGCATATTAAAGCTGCGAAATCGCAGTTGGATAAATTCCAGGATAACTGAGTTATTTAATTTTTTCGAAACGTCAATTTTTCCGGAAAAAGTGAAATAATGCGAAAACCCTCCATTTTAGACACTATGTATAATGCATAAAGTCACATTAGAATTTCCCAAGGAATCCAAATTTGTAATAAAAAATGGGTAGTTCTATTTAAAAAAACATAACTTTGGTATGTCGCACTTTTATGGAACACCCTGTATAAACGAAAATAATTTTAAAATGTGCAGCTCATTGATTTGCACAACTTTCATTGCAAAAGTTTTTTCTAACCCCAATATTTTCCGAGATATCCACCTTCCTCGCACTAATGGTACCCTGTATGTATCGATTTTATTTTAAGAGACATATCTGACAAACCCGTGTCATCAAAATACGGATGTTCGCACGCCGCATCTTGATCCAGTGTCCGTTAGGATTCGCAGATGATACGGTTTAACCGCAAACTCAGTTTCCTCAGCTTTGGAGCTCATAGCAATGGCAAAGACATCTTTTCACAGAAATTGGATTAAGAACTAAACCCAGAAAGTCAATAGCAATTAATATATCGAAAAGACATGAATTAAAAATTGACCCAACTGTTACAATTCAATCTGGAAATACATGAGATCATCAAATGTCTGGGAGTCTCCTTCACAGATGAAATTATTCTTGATGAGGAAAAATAATTAAGACTTTGTCCAGCTGACCCAGCAGAAAAATTGGTCTCTTGTCTATTGTTACAGAAGTGACCAAAAATTAACTATCATGAACCACTACATCTAGCCAACTCCACAACATACTTTTCAAACAACTCCAATGCACCGATTATCACCTCTCTTTCTCGAAAACATAGATAATATTATAAAGTTCTGTTAAAAAAGAGGCAATTGGTTTACCAGGAGCCACACCAAATTCAATGCTGTATAGTAGTAAAAAAGTGAATGGACTTGGAGTCCTTCGGGCATCATGGAAAAGTTTTATTCAAACTTACAGCTCGTGTTTAAGACTAATGTTGGTCAATGACCCTTATATGAACACGTGAGAAATTTGGAACAAGACATGGAGGATTGTCTTTTAAAATTGGACGTTCCAACGCACGTAGTTCAAGGCTCGAATACAATGAAGAATTCCAAAGCTTGATTAGAGACCACCTCCAGAAATCGTGAGTTTGAGAAATGGTCGAACTACCTAAAAAGGAAAAGTCATTTGCTTTGTTTGATGAATGTTTACCAGCAAATAGTTGGATTTCGGACCGGAAAGGTCTTTCAATTTCTGAGTAAGACGAACTGCATAAAAATGATCGGATGTGTAGCACCCGTACGAGGGGTTCAGGTAGAAGTCAAGGTGGGAACCGTTGCAGGCATTACGGCAGATTGAAACCAGCGGTCCTTCATTGGCTCCTGTGCTCGCCGTTGAACTTCTCCGAAATTCTCGCCACCACAGAATCCGCACTTATCGCTGACATTCTTAGAACCAAAGTTTACAGCTTTTGAGGAGTTCAATGTACATCACTGGAAGGTTCTATTCGTCGGAGTAGACATCATATCCGTTGACGAAATCCACAAGAACAGGTTTGTTGTTGACCCAACAGTGAGGATGGAAACTCACAAGCACAGCCGAATGAAGTCGACACAGAGAAAAGCAATATGACCCTTGCATTCCTGCATTGCTTGAAGTATCAATTGGAAACAACTGGAAGTTATCCAGATTTATTGATCGGAGCCAGAGAGACGATTCCTGATTTTTCGAGTTCCGAAAAAGATTGAAACTACCAGCATACTCGAGGAAATAGTACTTTCAGCCCTGTAGAGGATCATCGCATATACTTCAGCATCATCTTTACTCTCCAAAGAATCAACACTAATTTATATTCTCTTAACTCTGTACTTATTTTTACACCTAGCTCGTATTTTTAATCCTAATTGAAAATTACTTCTGTGTCTTTTGGCAACTTTCGTTGGAAAGCAGAGTTCTGAATTAAATATCTCTCTCCCTAGTAAAGTCACATTAGAATTTTCTAAGGTATTCAAATTTGTAATAAAAATGGGTGGTTTTATTTAAAAAAAACATTTTGGTATGTCGCGCACATTTATGGAACACCTGTAATAAACTAAAATAATTTTAAATGCAATATTGATTTGCACAACTTTTATAGCGAAAGTTATTTCTAACCCCAATATTTCAAAGATATCCACCTTTCTAGCAAAAATGGGCACCCTGTATATCCTATACTTTACACTGGTAATTTATTGTTCATACACCCTGTACATAATAAAACAATTATGTTTGGTAATATTTTCCTTGTTTTGGTTGGTCACAACGTGTATGTTTTGACAGGGTACGTTTAATATAAATAAATAACTCATTGTTGATTGTGATGATTTCATCTTAAATGAATGGGTTTTGTTATTTTAGAAACATATAATTACCTAATTATGGGTAGTCTTTTTCTAAACTCACATCCTGAACATCATTACATTATTTAGAATTTATTCACAATTATGCTAAGTACCTGTTCGGGAACTTACAAGAGTTAGCAACAAATGCATCGTCGACGTCCACATCATGGTAATTTCAGCTATGTCAGTTCTTGTGTGAAATACTTAATATTTGTATTGGTGTTTTGGGTAAGTATGGAATAATATTTAATCTAAAGAAATAATCTGTTGTTTTAGTTATTCGGTTATTAATTGGAATTGGACTGTATGCGCATTGTGAGCAAGTGGCAGTTAACAGGATGGGTTAAATTAGAAACTATACGATGTAATATTAAATATCTCTCTGGTAATGTGGGCCATTAATGGAGGCATTATCTTTATTGTTAGTTTGCTGGATGTTGGTACTTTAAGGGGAAAACACTTGTTTGTTAAATTTGTAAGTTAAGCTTCCAAAATCTAAATAATGATTTTAATGTTTCAGTATTACTGTTTATTAATTTTTCTTTTTGTTGGAAATGGCTGTTGCCATAATTGGATCGTTTTCCTCACACAATGTCAATGTTGGAAGAGAAAATTTCGCAGATAAAATTATTCATACATATCGAGATGATCCTGATTTACAAATTTTGTGGATTTTGCTCAACAGAAGGTTGTTTAATTAGTAAAAAGTTTTATTAGTTGTTTTATAGAGGTTTTATAGTTTCGTTGTTGTGGACTTAGTTCAGAAGGGTATAAGGACTGAGCCAAAAATGAGTACTTTAATTGCACTTCACCTAGCGTTGAAGGTGTAGTGTACCATATTCTTGCTGTATGAATCAACTGATTAGTTCTGGATGAATTAATATTATGTGTGGATATAGGTACAAACATTATCAGTAAGTGTAAACAAATCAATAATTCTAGTGTTAGATTTTATATTAAATTCTCGCTGATTCCTATAAATGTTGCCAGACTTGAAGGTTTTAGATTGTGTTCGATACTCAAACCGGGCGATAATTCTTTATTATCCGCAGTAAAAAAAAATAAAAAAAACATTAGTTCTGATAATAAAAATGTCGTGGAGCAAAAACATAAATGCTTATGGTCGCCTCTTGTATTTTACACAATTTTTTGATAGGTCACCAGGGTACTTTGCACAAGATAGGATCAGGGTGACCGACATATTTACAAACTACGTATATTTTGCCACATTCCTGTAAATTTCATTGGGACGTTCTTTAAATGCAATGTGTCTCGAAATTTTACAATTATCGAGAAAGCCTCATTATCGTAATTATGCACAGGGTGAGATAACGGCGACCGACCGATTCCTGTTCTCAGTTATATTTACGCCGGAAGTAGCTATCTTTATTAGGATGTTTAATGACGGGTAAAAAAATGCCATAGACTCCGCACTATAATGTTTAATTGAATCAAGAATACAAGGCAGCAAAGCAGAATTAGCTGCGGTGAAACGTTCCATTTTCGAAAAAATTTTGGAGAGTGGTAATAATATAAAATTGTAAATGTGAAATTTCTTCTAATTAATGTCTAATTATTATCACTTTTCTCACTTGTGTGAGGGTGCTTTAATTGGTAGAAAATGGCGGCAGGAGGTGTTGTAAAACTCCATGTGATTTATTACCCGACGTTTCAGTCCCTTTCTTTAGTAGGGTCTTCCTTAAAGGGCTCTAAAAACTGATGGAAGTAATGTAACGTTTATTTAACAGAAAAAAAAAGAAACTCAACTTTAATTGACATTGTTCAGTATATCCTAGGACGGAGTTTCCGATAGATGTCATGATGTGCCAAAAATTTTAGAATTGAAATTCACATTTGGTGCATACTTGTCATATAGGTGTATGGTCTGTCTAGTCAAAAGGACCGTTTACCTACATAGACTTTCGGATTCTTAATATTTACAAAATATTTTTACATTTTCTTTCAAGTATAAGTTGTTTGTAATTTCATTATACATAACTTTTGTTTAAACTCTTTTTGAACCGATAAGTAATTACCGACAAATGACACTCACGTGGCCGTAATATTTTTTAAGAAGATCTCCAAAATATCAATCATACAAAAAAAGTTATTGGAAAAATTTGTTGGAAATTATATTATGTATCTATAACTTTGAATTATTTTTCCCCTAAAGCACAGTTTCGATGCTCACAATTTATTTATTTTGTAGACTTTTACAGTTGAATAGTCTCTTTTCGTTTTAGATAAAGCACCTTCTCCATTTACAGCATTTTTTCTACATTGGTGGTGAAATTGATAAACTGCTAACGTCATTTTCATTCTATCAAATTTTGTCCTTATTAGTGCTTATTGCCATTTGCGTTTCCTTAGCTTCTGCAGCTTTTTTCTGCATAATTCTGTTGTGACATATAGGTGTAATATTATGTGTCTTGGTTCACCAAAGACCTACTTCAATCGGATGCCTTAATTTTTGACAGTCTATGTTAAAATAGACCAACTGCTGCTTCCCCTCGTAACTTTTCTCTTCTCAAAAACAGTTTGAAAAGTTTTCAAATTACAAAAACCAGTTATCTTAAATCTACTTTAAATTAGCGAAGCTCATCAAATGTTAATAACTTTCCACTTCACACGAACGAAATTAAAAAAATCAAACTTAAAATCAATAAAATATTTAGAATCACACCAAAGATAAGACGGATAATAATAAAATACATTTTTAAATATTTCGATGTATAGCACACTGAACTAAAAGCTAATAAAAAAAAGAGAACTAATAAAACAATCACCTAACACAATTAATCGAAATAGAATGGCAGAAGAATGTTAGTCAAGATTCCTATTAAAAAAGACCTTGGAAATGCCACCGACGATTCTGACCAAACACCGAAAGGAGTTAGTAACACAAATAAAACAGGTGAAAAATTCAAGCCTCCAAGCGTGAATTTGATTCCTTTGTCATAGGTTGGGTGGCATACAAATAGTTGAAAAAGCAATGCAAAATTGTTGAATAAGTCCAAGTGAAACCTGGAAATTTGGACCGTACGGTTGCCACTTGTGATCGATATTGCAAAAATAATAGTTCTGTTGAACACTCTAAAGTAAACTGAACAGCGTAACACCTCGGTTTTAAAAAAACGCATTATTGCATTAACAGGTGACATTCTGGGCAATGGAAACACAGGGTAACCTTGGTCACATCAAGTGGATTAAAGAGTCGTGAAGATTCCGTATGGTGTTTTTGGTGAAGTTTTTTAGCACAGATGAGCTTTCTTGATTGACTGTGTGCCTTGATATTGAAGGGATTGGTACACTTACACTTGCCCTGTTGCAAAAAATTGAGTAAGATATATGAAGTGTAGAAAGCAGCGTATATAACGTCAGCACCCTAGTGTCAGTTTACTTTCAGTCAATTTGTTGGAAATATGGTCTCAGAGTGGGGTCATTATTGGTAAGTGAGGTTGTAGAATGGCCATCTTTTCAATTTGAATTTCTCAGCGGTATTGACTTTGAATTCATGGTGTGAAATTTTCATAATAAGTACCAATCATGGCATCTACAAATCAGCAAAACCATACTGGCTGGTGATTAAAAATTCAAGCACGTTTCCTAAAAAAGTTTGGTCCAATAAAGCAATCGGACATTTATTATATTCTAAAAACGGTTTTCTTTTATCCAGTCAGGATTTTCAGTAGTGACAATTATGGCTGTTAACTCACCTGACTTACTCAAAGTTTATTCTTGCCCAAAATGTTAGCTGTGCAATAAATACATTTAATGAAGTTGTACACGTTAAATGAGATGATTTGCCTTTGTGAAATGGTAAATAGCTTCAGCTGAAAGCCTGTCCAGTTGACTTACCATAAGAAAGGACTGTCACGAATCTGTTAAAAATTAATACAACACAAAAATAACATAAGAAAAGCTCGTTACAAAGAAAAATCTACAAGATTTATTACATTTAAAACATCACAAAAACTTATCAAAAAAAAAAAAATTGTATACGGGATTGACATTACTGAACTACGAAAAAGAGTCTAATTGATCATGTTATCTGCGTTCCGCTCATACAAATCAGATGAAACGAAATCTGACCTTGCATTAGTAGGTTAAATATACACACAAATTGTCAATGAAGTGCGACCCAGTTAATATGCGCGTAAATCCGAAAACGCTTTGACAGTTTATGATTATACATCATGAGTTTCAAAGCCCTTTTTAATTTCGGTATTGATTTGCATTTAGTTAAATAAAAAAACATAGATACCTGGAGGTCACGGCTAACTGTGAACATGGGTCTTGAGATGAACCAGAACGTTGATTGAAGATGTTGTTGTTGTGGCGGTACGGAGACGTTAGAAACAAAAGTCGTATTAAAATAATTCTTTTTAATACACCAAAGAATTGTATGGGGTACAATATTTTTTAATGTTTCTACTGAATAGAATTTAAGTTTGCAGTACGGGAGTTTAAACCACAACATCGCGAAACTGGGTGTGAAGTTCAAGTTCCCGGTTAAAGTCTAAATACAAAATTTAGACATGTTTTTTAAACAACTTTTCAAATAAAAATTTATCCTAAAATGATAAATAATGACACTTCTCTCTTGAAGCATCTTCACATTTTCTTAATTTATTAACACCACGTTAATCTGATCTTAGATTCAAATATTGCAAATACACTTTTCGACAAGAAGAACTTTTTATAAAAAATGACTTTTTGCCGTAAAATCAATAATAAAAATTTTTCTTCCACTTTTCAACTCAATCCGCGGACACACTGTATAACTGACAGAGGAACAGCTTTACCTCAAACGAATTTCGATCTGATTGCAAAGATGTAGCATTAATTTTTATTACTACAGGATTTCCAAGATTGAATGGGTAGGTTGAGAGAGTATTAATCCAACTGTAATTTCGGTATTGCTTAAACTGTCACTAGAAGACACCAGTCTGTTTGATATTAATATTATAAAACTGTCAAAAGTGAAGTAGAATTGATAAAATACATTTATTTTCGTATTTATCATTAAATCCCGCACTAACAATATCTCTAAGAACATTAATTACACAAAAGTTATCAATAAGCTGTAAATTTTACTTACAACTTTTATTTAAACTATTTTTCGACAACTAAATTTTTCTTACTTTTTGAGCTCAATTTTCCATGACAACAAGATCAACAAATGCATGCGAAGTTCACGTGAACAGGGTGGTCAGTACTGGAAATAAATAACTTGAAAGCCTAAATACCAACTAAGAATTTTATTCAATACAAGCATGAAGTAACAATACTGTAATTGTAAAAAAATTGCTTTCATCTGAATTTACATTTATTATGTGGGCAACATTTGTTTCACTTGATACCCAGTACTGGGTATGCTTGTTCCCCTATCCTAGCAACGTGAACAGAGAACCGAGGTGATAGGAAAAATATAAGTTAAGAAGATAATAAAATGTTTGTCCAGATTCTTTATTTGTATTTCATTTTCACCCATTGCACTTTAGTACTTATAATTTTACTAATATCTGCTTTCATTGTTTGTTTAGGTGGCAGAAGCAAGTAAAAAGTGTGGACGTCTGCTGTATTGAAATAGTAAGATCTTGGACCGAAAGAAATTGTACTTTATAGCTGGGGTCGCTTTGGGTATTGCTTTGTCCCAGTTGTTTGTGATTTATCTTATGAAAACGTTAGAAGGTCAAATAGACTTGCAAAAATCCAGGTGGGTCAGTTGAAATATTGCATTTAGGCCAGCGGCCTAGAGTGTATCTATGAAAAATATTCGAAACGTCCAAGTAATATTTCACTTTTTTTTATAATTTTAACGTGTCATTATAAATAATATATCATTGTGTTTACCATTAGATTTATATGTAATACATTGCTCAGTATTTTAAACCAATTTATAAAATGTTGGATATAAATTTTTCTACGTAACACAAGCTTAGAGAAACTGAAGTGTATTGGTTATATTTTGTGTGATAAAAAAACTTTGATAAAAAGACTCGAATGTAACCCTACAATTTTTGAAATTTTATATGATATTATTTTTAGTTTTTAGAATCGTGTATTATTTTTCCTGAACTTTTGCTTATTCTTTTTATTTATGGTTTACAATAAAACTAGCTGTTTATAATCGATAATACGTATCTCGGATTATTCGTATTGCTATTGCGATGGAAATCACATTCTCATTAATAATAGAATTTATTGTATGAATAATTCTGACTATTTCATATTTTAGTATCTTACGTGACATTGTTTGTAATACATTTTTAATAAAAGTACGATTACTGCCCTATTATCAATGAAATTATTGTACTCGAGAAACATATTGATGTTATATTTAGTGCCAATTATTACTCAAATTCAACAATGCGATAAATAAACTTTTACATATATTACTTAACTTTTATTTGTTAGTATTTGGTTGTACTGAAACGATAAGTATATTATTGACAAAAACTGGAACATTAGCAGAACAAACAAAGTTTTCAGATCAAATAACAACAGAACAGGAACTTAACGACATCGAAGGATAAACCAAGGACGTCTATTGCACTGTAAAACATATTGATCCATTTCTAGCAAATCAAAAGTGGTTCAGGGACATAACAGTGAATCTGGCACAGATAATAATGTAATAATAATAGTCTTTATTTCTCAAACTTTGATAGAAATCTCAAGGCGAAGCTTAGTCTACTAACACTGCTCTTCAACTTAAACTTGACAAAACGTCAATACAAAAAAAAAATTATATATGCCTTAATACAAAAGTAAGCATAAATTAATACAAAAAATTATTTACTATATACTAAAAAAGATAGATTCTTCAATCATGTAGTACGTAAACTTAACATTAAAGAGTTACATATATGTTGCGGCAACCTTATTCCTGAACAAATTTATAGACAAATCTTTAAATAATTTTTAATTATAAAACTCAGTTTCGTGCTGAGGTGGTGTCAGAGTACCCTTAAATCTAATATTAAATGGTGTGTACGTCTGTACGTAATTTTACTTTGTTAAACAGAGATGGTGGAGTTTCTCGTAAAATGATATTGTTATATAGACAATCAGAATGAAGTTTTCTACGTGTTTCCACATTTAACCACTTTATCTCAGACAGCTTGTGGGAGATACTCTGATTCCTTCGGATGCCAAATATCAATCGCAAACAGGAGTTTTGTTTTTTTAATTTTGCGTCACAAGAGCAATTTTCATATTTTATTTAAAAGGTTTCTGCTTGAATAAATAATCCTGAGTGCATTATACGCTTTTTAAACTGTTTACGTGCAAATCAAACTTTAACTTATCATCTACGATTAAACGGGCATGATTGGTTAGATCTAATTTAACCTGATCGAATGTTATAGTAGGGCTCATTTGTAAAAATATTTCCTTTAGTTTTTAGGTTTAAATAGCAGAAGTTTATTTTTTGGTTAATAATTAGATTTAACGATTCAAGGTCGCTATTGAATTCTGTAACTGCTTTGACTATATTTTTCTCGTCAAATGACAAGTATATTTGAGCATCATCAGCATAGAAATGTATTTTACTATTAGAAACCGACTTTCCTAGGGAAAATGAATATAAGGAATATAGAAGAGGTCCCAGAACTGAGCCCTGAGGAACTCCTGCATGAAAATTAATGAATTCTGATTGTGACTCATCCACCTTAACACACGTCAGCCCGTGCAAAAGCTTTGAAAGAAGTTTTATCAAATCTAACATGTTGAAGAATCGATATCATTAGATCAAAAGTTTAACCTGTTGAATGCTTTTTACTAGTCTACTAAGGCTAGCAATGTTAGTTTTTCTTGTCTGTCGCTATTACTATCTCATGATTACATCGTGAGCACAGTTGCACAGCTGTAGCCTTTCGGAAACCAAATAACTGGTTGGACGGGCATGATAAATTCTTTTGCTAAGAATTTCCGTTTGATAATCCATAATTTTTTCCAAAACTTTGATATAACGGACAAAATACTAATCGACCTAAGCATATGTCTTCTTTTTCTTCAGGGCGAGGGAAATTTTCCTTCCAGGAAGCAGGAATTTATAATATGAGTAATATGCGGGACTATCAATTGATCGCAAAGTTTCATTATATGTAAGCTAATGCCGTCATTCCCTTCGAATTAGATTTAATTGTATTAATGGTTTACAAATAATATCGTACGTTACTAAAGAAAACGAAAATACTGCATTACTAATGGTAGAAAATTTGGTGTAGTTGATCATTTTAACTACATGCGTTAGTCATTATTCATATCGCAAAACATTTATTTAATTCATTAACTTTATTCAGATTAAGGCTAAATGTGATGAATGTGTTCAAAAACAATTATTAACCAATTGAGGTTTCATATTATTTAAGTTATACTATCTATGTTTAGTTATTATATTATATTTCATTTGCTGTTTTTTTCTGTTTTTGTTTTTATTACCTAAAATTTTACAATGAGTTATGTTCCTCTGTAATTGGCTGTTGGCTGTTGAGTGAATAAATTACAATTACAATTACTAATTTACTTTTTGTAACAAGTGACGAAAAGGACCATTTGACTACTGATTATGAAACATATGTCAAAATTAGAAAGTAAGCTTTTTATGATTAAAATAGCTATTTATGTAATCAGTGACGAAACGTTACGTATTACATACAAGATTATTTCTAATTTTGACAAAAACAGAGTAAACGTTAAATTGAACGTACAATGCAGTACATAATACGAAATCAAACATGGTATGAGAAATACCAACTGCTTTCCTCTTATAAATCTGGTTTGAATAGGTTTTTTTGCAACTTGTGACATAAGAAATAAAAAATAAGTAGTTACAAAAGGATACTTTTCAAAATTTACATTGATTATGAAAAAAGTCACTTTACATGTCAAAATTAGAAAAATATTTAAAAATGAATTTTCCGCGTTTTGTAGTAACTTTTGCGTTTAGATCGTTGGTACCTTAAATCCATGCTTGGAATTTAATTAGTATCAAATAATTTTTCAATAATTGAAGTAGACTAATAAATACCTACCGAAGATCATAAGTAACTCAGAAATATAATCAATGGCTTCGCTTAATTTTGGCTAGATCTTTATATTACGTAAGAATTACCCAAAAATTAAATAACTTTAAGGTTAACTTTTTTTTCAAATATCCAGCATTAGTTCGAACAATTAAATGCTTCTCTTCATCGGAGATTGTCACTTTACGAAATAAATCGGCTGTAATTCAATGTATAGCTTTACAGAATAACCGTTTTTATGCCACCGAGAAAAAAGTCTACCAAAGAACTAAACCCCATTGTAATGTAGGTACAATAGGACATGTCGATCATGGGAAGACTACACTCACAGCCGCTATTACGAAAGTACTATCTGATCAAAAACTAGCACAAGCAAAGAAATATGCCGATATTGATAATGCTCCTGAGGAAAAAGCTAGGGGAATTACAATTAATGTGGCTCATATTGAATATCAAACGGAGAACAGACATTACGGTCACACAGATTGTCCGGGACATGCAGATTATATAAAAAATATGATAACAGGTGCTGCTCAAATGGATGGGGGCTATACTCGTAGTTGCAGCAACTGGCGGTGTAATGCCACAAACTTCGAGAGCATCTTTTGCTTGAAACAAATTGGAGTGAACCACATAGTAGTTTTCATTAACAAAGTTGATGCGGCAGATTCGAAAATGGTTAGAATTAGTTGAGATGGAAATCAGAGAACTAATGACTGAAATGGGATTTGATGGAGATAACATTCCTGTGATTTGTGGTTCTGGCTTTAACGCTTTGGATGGTAAAGAACCTGAAATTGGTTCAACGCTGTTATCAAATTATTGGAAGAAGTTGATAAATACATTCCTACTCCAGTTCGAGAATTGAGACAAGCCGTTTTGTTACCAGTTGAGCATGTTTATTCTATTCCAGGAAGAGGTACTGTAAGTTACTGGGCCGTTTAGAGCGGGGTGTTGTTAAGAAAGGAACTGATTGTGAATTTGTTGGGTATAGTAGAGACATTTAAAAGCACTATTTCTGGTATTGAGATGTTCCATCAAATCTTGGATGAAGCCCAAGCTGGTGATCAGCTAGGTAAGCATGTAAGGGGGTTAAAAAGAGATGATGATGTTCGAAGAGGTAATTTGTAGGATATTTTAAAGTGTACTTGATTTAACTGTTAAAACATTGTAGGAATGGTAATGTGCAAACCTGGTTCTGTAAAAGTAGTATAGATCATATTGAATCACAAGTTTATATCTTAAGTAAAGAGGAAGGTGGTGGACGTACAAAACCAATTACATCCTTCATACAGTTACAAATGTTTTCAAGAACTTGGGACTGTTCCTGCCAGGAGATGGTTCCTGATAAGGAAATGGTTATGCCTAGAGAAGACTGAAGTAAGTTTTTATAACTATATTTTTTAATAAAACTGTTTGTTTTTGTTTTAGATTAATGTTAAAAATGATGAGGCCCATGGTCTTGGAACAAGGTCAAAGATTTACTCTAAGGGATGGATCTATAACTTTAGGCACCGGAGTGGTTCTGACAGTATTGCCACAACTCAGTGAGAATGAGCGTA